>VDFB02193867.1:386484525-386610427 GCA_007258455.2 Sequoia sempervirens
TTGTTAAACATTAGTGAGAACATAATTTGTTAGTAAAAATAATTTATATATTGACTGATTGATCTTGAGTTTGATATTAATACTTTGATGGTGCATTGAGTTTTATTTTATAAAAAAAATAAATAAAAAATTGATGACCAAGTGATTTTTTAGTTAAGGGATTTGTTGATTGACTAGTTGATTTATGAAGAATAATAAATATTTGTTAAATATTCATGATATTTTTTTTTGTTGATAATTGATAAAATATTTCATTGCTTGATTGGTTGATTTCAAGTTCGATAGTAAAACAAAACAATTCTTAACTAATTTTTTTTTAAAAAATTGTTACAAGTTTTAATACTTCACTTGAAACATTTAAATTGCAATTTTTTTATAATTTCTCTACTAACGGGGTGTAGGAATTTTCTCTTGAAAGAGTTTTCCCCATGTAAATCACTATGCTGTGGTATGCATGATATTTATGTTTATTTCTATTTGATTTTCTATAACTATTGTAAAGATCTATAAATTTTTTTATTTTCTTGCTCTCAAGATTAGTGTAGGAATTTGTTTTGGTACTTTAGCTTCCTTACAAGTGGTTTCAGACCTTGATCACCTTTGGTTCCAATTGTGGGTTGTTGGGTTTTTTGAACTAATATGTATTTGAGTGGGAGCTTGTGCAGAAGAAACTTTATGATCTTGTTGTAGGAATTTTAAGATGGAAAGTTCCTTAGGGAGAATAGAGGTGGAAATTTTTTATGGAAATAATTTTGAGACGTGGAAGTTGAAGATGGGGGATCTATTGAGAGACTGAGATCTATGGGATGTTTTTGATGAGAATGTTTCAAGGCCTACAGATCCTACTTTGGCTACTCAATATCATGTTAGGGACTGTAAAGCCAAGGGTTTAATCAGATTATGCTTGGAAGACTCTATTTTAATAAATTTCCATGAAGAGACCTCTACATAGAAACTATGGAAGAAATTTGTTGAGATGTACAAGCCAAATATTTAGTGAACATGATTTTTTTGAGGAAAAAATTGTATTCCTTGAGAATGGAAGGGGTGGACGAATTACATACCACTTGGAAGAATTCAATATGTTGGTTTATCAATTGACATTAGTTGGTGTCAAAATGGATGAGGAGAAGAAATTTGAAATTTTGTTGTGTTTTGTGATTGATTCATGATGTTCTCTTGTTATGGCTATTGGGAGTACTTCTATTATCTTGAATACTGAAGATGTGGTGGATTCTTTGCTTTATGAAGAGATGAGGAGAAAGGTATCCATTAGTGTCAAGGAGTCCCTAAACATTAATGTAAGACCTAAGAAAAAAGACAAGAAGAACAAGAAACATGATAAATCCAAGTCTAAGGGGAGATCCAAATCTTCTAGAAAGTCCAAAGTTATTTGTTGGAAGTCCAATAAGCCTGAACATATTTGTAAGGATTACAAAGAAGAAAATAAGAAGAAAAATAATAGATTTGATTTTGATTCTAAGTCCAATAAGGGAGATGGTAATGCATTCATTATAACTTTGGGAACTTGTGTAGGTAATGATGCATGGTTAATTGACTCAGGGACATCTTTTCATATGGCCTCTAATAGAGATTGGTTTTCTGATTATGAATAATTTGATGGAGCTAAGGTGTACTGTGATGATGATTCTTGTTTAAATATTGTTGTCAATGGTAAAGTTAGAATTGGTTTTCCTAATTGTAGAATAAAAAGGATTAATGGTGTGTTGCATATCCTTGGATTAGCACAAAATTTATTATCTATGAGAAAATTAATAGATGTAGATGTGTAGGTATTATTTTTTGATGTAGGAAGCAAGATGATTAGAGTTGTTATGGTGATTTATAGAGGTGTTATTTATGGAATACTATATAAGATTGATACATATACTATTTAGTGCAATAGTGCTTTTGTGAAAATAAATTCTATGGATACTTCATTGGAAGAGGAAATGGTTTCATCTTCAGCTGATGGTCATGGATTTTGGGTACCCAAGGATGCTCTTTCTTATGAATCAAAGTTAACTATAGGGAAAACTATGTTATGGCATCAGAGACTTGGCCACATTGGACAAAAAATTTTAAGGACCTTAAAAATAAAAAACCTTGTTGAAGGGTTGTATGATTGTAATCTCAAAATTGATTTCTATGAGCATTACATTTATGGAAAAAATTTAATCATGTTTAGTTTTACTTGAGTTCTCATAAATCTTGTGGTGTATTGGATATTATTCATTTTGATGTGTTTGGTCATGTAGATGTTCCTTCAATTGGAAAATACACATATTATGTTTTATTTATTGATGATTATAGTAGAAGGGAATGGGTATACTTTCTAAAGAGTAAATTTGAAGTTTTTAGTTGATTTAAAGAATTCAAATAAATGGTTGAGTTGTAGATTGAAAAGAAAATAAATTTTTTGAGGACTGATAATGGTGGAAAATTTTTCTCTAATGATTTTGATAGGTTCTATAAACATTGTGGTATTCATAGACAAAATAAAACTCTATATTCTCCACAACAGAATGGAGTCACAAAAATAATGAACACGAAACTAATGGAGAAGGCTAGGAGTATGTTGAGTGGTACTGGTCTAGAAAAAAGGTTTTAGGTTGAAGTTGTTTCCACTTATTTTTAACCAATTAATAGGTCTCCTACATTAAATCTTATTGATAAGACACCTATAGAGGCATGGTTGGGTCACAAGCCTTCATTAAGACATCTTAGCTCATTTTTGGTTGTGAGGCATATGGACATGTGCCAAAGGAGAAGAAAAAAAAGTTGGAGAATAAGGCTATGAAATGTATCTTCATTGATTATAGTTATGGTGTGAAAGAGTATAAGCTTTGGGACCTTGTTGAACAAAAGATAATATATAGTAGAAGTGTTATTTTTAGAGAAACTAAACCTTCTTCTATTACATTGTATCTAGAACAAACTACATAGAAAGGTTTGATTCAGATTCCCTCTGCACCTGAAAAGTTGAATCGAGGCCCCTAGATAGATAATAATTTGAGGAGAGGTCATCTAGCTCTGAATCTTCAAAAGAGGAGGAAGAACCTTCAACTCAACTTGTTTGTAGGTCTACAAGGCATAGAAAACCACCTAAAAGGTACTCACCCAGGATGCTTGGAGGTGTATTTTTTCTTTGAATACTAACATAGATGAACCCATATCTATAAAAGAGGCATTATGTATGAATGATGCAAAATCTTAGATGATTTCTATGGATGAAGAAATGACAACTTTTATAAAAATGATACATGTGATCTTGCACCATTACCTAAAGTATGAAAACCTATTGCTTGTAAATGGGTGTTCAAGAAAAATATTGGCTTAGATGTAGGTATTGAGAAGTACAAAAAATGTTGGTTGCAAAAGGTTACTCTCAAGTTGAGGGTGTTGATTAGGGTGAAATATTTTCTCTTATTGCAAAAATGACATCCATTAGATTTTTGATTTCTATTGTTGTTGTTTATGATTTATAGGTTGAGAAAATTGATGTGAAAACTTCTTTCCTTTATGGTGACTTGGAGGAGGATATTTATATGACACAACCAGAGCACTTTGTGGTGAAAGGTGAAACTAATTTTCTTTGTAAATTGAAGAAATATTTGTATGGCCTAAAACAGAGTCTTAGGATATGATACCAGAAATTCGATACATATGTGCTAATTTTGGGATTTGAGCATTCTAAATCGGATCATTGTGTTTATTATAAAATTGACGACGACCATTTCCTATTTATTGCATTATATGTTGATGATATGTTATTTATTGGTAAAGGGAAGGGTATGATTTTAGAACTAAAATCACAACTTGCAGCTAAATTTAAAATGAAACATCTTGGTGCAGCTGGACACATTCTTGGGATGAAAATTAGAAGAGAGAGTGAATAGAAAGCTATGGCTTTACCAAATAAAATATGCCAATTAAATTTTATAGAGGTTCAACATGAAAAATTGTAAACCATCATGTGTTCCTTTTTTAGCTAGAGAAAATTCATCTATTTTAGATTGTCCAACATCCCCATAAGAGATGGAAAAATATCAATAGAGTGGCTTATCAAAGTGTAGTTGGAAGTTTAATGTATTTTGCGGTTTATACTAGACCATATATTTCCTAAGAAATGGGAGTTATTTCTAGATATATGTCTAATATTGGTAGAGTTCATTGGGATGTGGTTAAAAGAGTCTGAAATGTTTGCATGGAACTTTAGAGTATTTGTTGTGTCATCATAGTAATTTGACTAAAGATGATATTTCCCTTGATATTCAAGGTTATGTGGATTCAAACTAGGAAGGTGATGTTGATAGAAGATGATCCACTAGTGCTTTTGTGTTTACATTATTTGGTGGTGCAATTAGTTGGATGAGTAAGTAGTAGGCTATGGTTGCTTTGTCCACTATTGAAGATAAGTAAATGGTAGCTATTGATGCTTACATAAAGGATCCATTTGGCTTAAGAGACCGTGTTCATATATTATAATATAAAATAGAGCAATGATAGTTTATTGTGATAGTCATAGTGTGATTTTTCTAGCTAAGAACTTTCCATTCCATTCCAGGACCAAGCACATTGATGTGCAATATCGTTTGGTTAGAGATATGGTTGAAGATGACAAGGTGAATTTGGCTAAGGTAGAGACTTTGGTGATTCTATTGATTCTTTAACTAAGCTTGTGAGCTCAAAGAAGTTCATATGATGTTTGCAATCTATGGCCTTTCGAACCCTAGCAATTAAGAGACAATGTTTATACTCCCTCTCGCCACTCTTGCAAGGTGTTTAACAAGTGGTAGATTTTTTGGGAAAATGTGTCTCAATATTTTAATTACATAAGGTTTATTGTTGATAGGTGAGAATGAGGAGGTGCAAGGGGGTACCCCCCTGTGGGGTTCGAGGGGCTCACCCCCCTAGCAAGGTGTCTGGGGGCCACACACCCTAGTAGGGGTTTAGGGGTAGTGCCCTCAAAAGCCACATTTTTTGTATATTTTATTATTGTAAATCTAGACCATTCATCATTAGGTCTTAGATCTGATGGTGAATATTGCTTTGGCTTGTCTTTTCCTAGAAGGTAACCCTATTTTATAAGGGAAAAGTATTATAGCTATGCATTGTAATGTATTTTGAGAGTCTGATAACAAACATATTATCTCTAGATCTCTAGTTGGTGATACTCCTATTAGAAGCTTGCTCTGTAAGTATATTGTAATATTTGTGATTTATGAATAATATATTGGGTGGCTTCTGGAGTGTGGGGTTGTTCTCTCAAAATGGTTTTTCCTGTGTTAATCACTATGTTATAGTATGCATGATATTTATGTTTAATTTTTTGTAACTTTTGTAAAGATCTGTAAAGCTTTGCATTGTCATCTTCTGAAGATTAGTGTAGGAAGTTGTTCCTCTACCTTAGCTTCCTTACAAATATTGGGTCTCCCACCAAAAATCCCTTTATCTACCTATCCATCATTTGTTCCATGAAATATTTTGTATTATCCTTCTCTATATAAGTCCTTTTAGGAGCTATTAGAGACTTTTTTATGTGTTTCTAATCTTAGTAGGGTTCTCAAAGGAATTTAATAAGTTGAGAATATCATCTTTGAAGGGGTAATATTTTAACTCATCAGTTTGTAGAATCATTGGTTTCTAAATTTTTTGGGTCTATTTCTTGGAAGCATTACATTTAGTGATATGGGTTCTCCTCCTTGAGAAGGGATTGATTTTTCACATCTTTTATGATACAGGTTCTCCTCCTTGAGGAGGGATTGATTTTATCACTCATACTTGGTGGTGTAGGTTCTACTCCTGAAGTGAGTTTTTCTTTCACCACACGCTTTGTCCACTTCTCTCTATCTATCTGGCTGTCTGTGGAGGTGGGAACACCAAAACAGGGTTTGACTGAGGCAAACCCCTATACAACCCTGAAACTTTATCCAGATCTTACAAACATAGGTATTGAAGACATTCACATGCTGGAGGCTTCATCACTTGTATGGTTGTGAGTATTTCCTTTCTTCTTCTTGTCTTTATCAATTCTACTTCACTTTATTTTAATTCTATTAGTTTCCTTCATTCTAAGATTTCTTAGCAATTAGAGTAGAAGTATCCACTTTTTCATTTTTTGTGATATTCTCACTTTTTGGTACATACGAGATGCCAGTGAGCCTCTGGGATTCCATCGCACTATGTTGTCATCAGTATCCCACGCTGACGTCCTTTGGTCAAGAGCTTGTTAGTTTGTCCAAAAAATATTCATGACTTGCTATTTCTGATTCTATAACTTTCACACTATTCCTTGAGGTAGTTTAGGGAAGTTCACCCCGTGAGGCTTTCTGAATGAAGAGAAATCGTGAGTAGAGAATCCCACTTCTCTACATTTTGGTGAACTTGATGTGAAGAGGGTACTTTTTCAAAAAACTAGGAATTTATTTACCCCTACTTGGTGGGGTCATAACTTTTGACTTGGTGCTAAGAATTCAGAACCATTTGCACCGTTGGAAAGGTCTCCTAAAGAAATATTCCAATCATTGAAATACTGTGCCTTTAGTAGCCAAATTTGGGGTTTGACACAAGTTTCTCCCTCAAATTCTGCTCCGAAGACCTTCAAAAATGTGAATTACTAGAACATAGAAAATACCAAAAAAATCGTAATGAATTTAATATCTTCTTTTTTTAGTTTAGTAGCTAGTTTTATTCAAAATGTTAATGATGTTCCATTGCATGCATGTGATTGTGAGTTGGATTTTCCCATGTCACTTGATATCTTTTATCCTTCTTAAAAAATTCCTCTTGCTTCAGAGGATATTTTGTTGCAAGAAGATGAAATCATTGACACCTTTCTTAATGTTACTCTACCTTCTATTCATTCCAATGCACTCTCTTTTGGAGATGATGCATTTGTGAATGATGGGCCTCCTCTCCATTCCAATGCACTCTCTTCTAGAGACATTGCATTGGTGAATGATGAATCTCATCTTTGTTCTGATGGACTCTCTTCTAGAGATGATGCATTAGCGAATGATGAATCTCCTTCCACATTTGATCTTGTTTGGATTGATGTTAAGAATATGTCTTCCAATAATTATTCCACTAGTTGTGATGATTCTATAAATATAATCTATCTCTACTTCCCCTCAAAGGCCTGAGAGACCAATCATTTACGTGACTCCAGCTAGTCCTTCTCCTAAAAGGATTTATTCTATTGAGGCTATTCCATTTGATGGCAATTCTCTTGATCTTTCTAAGGCTCCCTCTTATAGAGTGATAGCCATAATTATGAGAATAGAATGAATAAACAACCAAGCCTTCTTCAAACTCCTAAAACTACAATAAAAGCACCTAGTGACTATGATCTTGTCGAGCAACACCGTGTTACTCCGACCAAGATCTCACTATGGGACTTGCTTCAATCTACTCTTGTTTATCAAGGTATGCTTCAAGAATCCCTACAAAAGATCCTCTTGCCTGCTTCTACTAGGCCAGCAAAAGATGATATGTTGATAACTCATATTCATGTGGACTCGTTGAATATTATGTTCTATCTGTAGGAACTCCCACCTCCAATAGTACAAAAGCAAGAAGATCCTCTGATGATAATAGTTAACATTAACAACATTGGCATTAGACATACTCTCATTGATGCTAGTTTAGCACTCAATGTATGTAGCAATGATTTGTTGCCTAAGATTAATATTGATTCATCTTCTCTTAATGCTTCTTTTGTTGTCGTTCGTGGGTTCAATAATGTTGGTCAAAAATCCCTAGGCATGATAGTCTTTCCTTTGAGGTTGGGACTCATTACCATACCCACCCTTGTATATGTTATGTCAGAAAAGTTACCATATAACCTTCTTCTTGGTAGACCGTGGATTCATGCTATGGGTGCAGTCCTGTCTACCTTGCAAAATCTATTAAGTTCATTTGCAATAATTGAGTAGTCATAGTCAAGGCTGACCTTGAGGCTATGAACTTATGTGAGATGGCAACTACTGGTCAGGTTTCGGTTATACCTACTCTTATCCCTTTAGTGTCTTCCAATGTGTTGATGTTTACTCCAGTAGTACCCACTACCAAGGATACTCTTGAGATAGATGTCCTTGAAGTAGACCCTTTTGAAGAAAGAAATCTTAAATCTACTCTTTCTATCTCTTCTCAAGAAAATGCATGTCTTGGTGATGATTGGGGTTCTTTAGACTTTACATAATCCTGCATTGGAGAATATAAAGTCACCCTGATCCACTTAGACCTTCTGACAACATCATCTATACCTACTATAGAAGATGATTATTCTTCTGTATCGCAGGATAATGTGAGTAATAGTTGTAATGTTCTTAATACTGATACTCCATTGTCTTCTATCTTTGTGCCTTCTTTTCGTGAGAAGTCAAACCTTTCTCCATAAGAGAAAGGGTTTCTTCCTACTCCTCATCCTCTATCTGAGCAAGAGTGTATTTTTTTGAGGCTTCTAAAATCCCACTTGATTACTTTTCCTTCTCCTACATGCAAGAAATCTCATGAACATGATAAAGAAAAGCATTCTTTTTGTGCGTACCATCGAATGCTTAGCCATTCCACTAGTGAATGTAAGGCCTTGAAGGATAAAACATAACAACTTCATGATTCAGGTGCCATCACTCATTTATTTATTGATGCACGTGCCTCTTTTTCAAATGACAAGAGATATTGAGGTTTACCTCCATCCTACATATTCTAAGTATCTAGCATGGTTCTCCTCCCCTGTATGCTGGGGGAAATGGTAACTAGTATTGGAGATGTATGTCCCTCTTAAGGACCCTCCTCTCTTCTCTATGTCTTTCAATTGAAGCATCCCTTGAGTGGACACCTTTTTTGCTTGAAGGGTTCTTGAGGGATCTCCTTTAAAATATTTTCTCTTGAATGAATTCTATGGTGTCTAGCTTGGGGATAGCCCGACTAGACGTTGCTTTTCAAACAACACACCCTTGAGTGGACCCTCTTCTTTTGGAGGTTTCCTGAGGGACCCCTTTGAAAGCTTTCCAATCTATCGATAGTCTACGTGAATGTCTGCTTACTTTCCTACATGGTCACTTTCACTTTGTAGGTATGCTTGTGAAGCCACTTTATGACTCTATAGAGTCCCCTTCCTTAGGTTTCCTCCATGTGAGAGATCTTGGGGGATACCTCCCTGCAGGTCCGAGGGTTTGTAGGGAAATTCTTCTAAGCTTCCTCCATGCGAGAGATCTTGGGGGTTGCTCCCCTGCAGGTATGTGGGTCTATAGGGCACTTCTTCTGAGCTTCCTCCATGTGAGAGATCTTGGGGGTCACTCCCATGCAGGTTTGTGGGTCTATAGGGCACTTTGAGATCTTGGAGGACACCTTCCCTATAGATGTACGGGTATGTAGGATGCTTTCTTAGGGTATCCTTCATGAGAGAGATCTTGGAGGACACCTTCCTTGCAGGTTTGTGGGTTTGTAAGGCGCTTTTTTGGGTATCCTTCATGTGAGAGATCTTGGATGACACATTCCTTACAAGTCTGCAGGTTTGTAAGGTGCTTTTCTAGGTATTCTTCATGTGAGAGATTTTGGAGGACACCTTCCTTGCAGGTTTGCGGGTTTGTGAGGCACTTACATTCTTAAATTCTCTTCTCTTCTCTTATGTATATACTAGATAAAATATTTGCATCTTCTTCATCCTATGTATATACCCTTCCTCTCTTCATTTTAGAATTCTTCTATGTGTTAGTATTTTTAATTTTGGGATGATGCCTAGTATTGAGACAACCTCTTACATCGAGGTCTCTTTACTTTGCTGACTCAAATCCTTTAGTTTTTGTGCTTTAACATTGTTGTCTAGTGTAGGTCTTTCTTGTCTAATGCATTTATTTTGTAGGTCTTCAACTTGGGGCCATGGTTCCGTGGTTCAAAGAGTTATTTGCTTCCTCTATAGTATCCTTTTGGCATATGATGTTATTTATGTTTGGTAGATTTACTTTAGCATGCATATTTAGTGTAGATTCGTATTGTAGACACCTAAAAATGGTCTGGAGAATCTAATTAATTAAATACGACTTATTTGATTAATTAATCTTAAATTCATCTACTTAGTAAATAAATAGAAATATTTATTTATATTAAGTTCATTATTAATTCTTCTATTTCATCATATTATTTCTCTCTTAATTAAATAAACAAAATTAAAAACTTTGTTTTATTTAATTATTATTATTATTACTTCTTTTATATTTCTATCATAAATTAAATACACAACTTAAATAATTTGTGTTATTTAATTACCTCATCATTTCTTCTTAATTAAATAAAGATATCCTAAAATCTTTTATTTAATTATCATTTTCCTTTTGTTTTAATTTAATAAACAAACCCTATAGTTTGATTTATTAAATTATTGAATCCTCTTTTTGCTAAATTTAAATGAATTAAAATTATTTAAATTTATGCATAAATCTTTTACCACTATTCACTCACCAATAAAATTAAATTTTCAAAATTTAATTAATTCTACTGTCATTCACGGGAAGAGCTTCGGGGACAAACCTGCAGGAAATCCTCTCAATCTTCTTCCAACCACCTTCCCTCTCATCTTGCCTGGTGTTTTCATGGGGAGAAACAATCCACATGATCAGCTCCATCTTCTCATCCCATGCCATTCAATTCTCCAGATTGAATCCCAGCCTCTTATCCTGTATCCCTGTGCAAATGTGCTGCCGTGAAAGCTATAAATACAAATCTTTGGCTACAGGAAAAAGATCCCAACTTGTGCAATCTTACTTTGCAGGTTTTCCAAGCATCCAACATTAATCCAACATTCAAGCATCTAGCATTCATTCAACATCCATCCAGCATCCATCCAGCATTCAACATTTGTAGTCATGGCTGCCATTACATTAGTTTTACTATTTAATCATATAGGAATAGAATTAATTTGAATTTTCGTTCTCTAAGTGTCATTTCAATAGTCTAATTAGCTTCTAGAATCTGAGAGCAAAGTAGATTAGAGAGATCTTTAGAGTTAGAGAGCAATAGGACAGATTTATGAAGATTTCTAGTTTAAATTAGTTTAAATTTTTTAAATCTTAGATGCAATGTATTATTTAGAGGTGTAGATGCATTGTTAGTTTGTTTAACTCATTCCTACGCTCACAATTTGGCACCCACCATGGGGCCTAACCCCATATTCTGATTAATTTTTGTGAAAAGTGTCTTACAGTATTGGCGTGATAGTTTTCACGGAACCATGACTTTTTATAGTGCGCCGACTGGATTCTATAACACTCTGGTGGACTATTTTAGTGCGCTCGTCATCTATTTTAGAGTGCTGGTGGTCTGTTTTAGCGCGCCGGTCTTCTATTGTAGCGCGCTTATCAATTGTTTTAGCTCGTCGCATCACTGTTTCAGCGCGTTGATCTACTGTTTTAGCGCCTCGACTCTTTGTCTTTAAGATCATTTTTTTTTTAATCTGGATCCGACGCATCCGCGGCCAGATTTTGTTTTTGTCCATTTTTGGTTAAAATTTATCAATCTTAGGACAAAAAATGGATTAAAATTTACCAATCCTAGGATAGCAAATGGATAAAAATTGATCAATCCTAGGATAGAAACTTCACAATTTCTTGTGGGATTAAAATTGAACATCATGTTTTATGGAGCAATATCTCCATATAGATTAGCTAGTTTTTCATTTGGGTTTTAAAAGTGAACAAACTTCTTTGCTGTGATTGGGTGATAGGTTTATGCTCTCCCCTTTATTGGGTGCATCAGAATACCAGACTCACTTTTCTTTACGCATTTTTAAAGCTTTTTAAAAACCTTTAGACAGGCTTGCCATAGTGGGAAAAAGTACTCACCCTACGGGAACGACCTAAGTGGGGACAACCAAAAGCCATGGTATTCCAACCCACTTAAAAATTTATGTGAATTTGGAGAAACCCTCTTTCAATGGAAGTGTGCAGGATAACCATCCCAAAAATCTTTGTTCTAAAGATTGGGAGGTCTCTCGAGGGAGTTTATCCATTTGCCGCTCTGAACGGAAACCCTATCTAAGAACCTAGAAATAGAAGCACACTTGTCAGTTTCTAAACATTGTAATACTCGACGGTGCAGGGGTGGGGAAGAATCTACCCTCAAGCACTCACCATATAATTGCCAAGGACTGTTTGCTCAGGGGATTTGGTATCCACTTCCGTCACTCTGAGTACACACCTGGAAAAGACAAAAACACGGGCACCCTCTAGGGGGTGACATGGCTGTGTGAGTCAACATAATTCCAAGCTGTGGGCCGTTCGAGTATATAACAATGACCTTTTGTCTCTAGGAGTGAGTCTATCTGAAGTGTCTTATCTATTATAAACCAGTGAAAAATAAGAAGAATCATGCTTGATTCTTAAGAACATACACTATCTATTTAGATTCTAAGATTTTAAAGTCAACCATTCTATTCTTGCTTGCTGTGTTTTCTCTCATTAAATTTAGATAAGATCATCACAAAAATCTCCAAAATCAAAACACTTGTGAAATTCTCATGATTCGAGATTGGGTATCCACCAAATTTGTCAAGAAATCTCTTGTCAAATGAATCAGAACGCCAAAGAAAACACTTACATACAAACAACTTCTGAGAAAGCAACGATTTTTATATCAAAGCAGGAAAGTTCTACTCCAACATAGGACTTTTATTCATAGGTATCATGATTTCTCTAGAGGTTATATGGATGACTATACTATAGCTCCCTTAGATTCACAAGCATTTTATCAAAGAAGGGCTCTTAGGCAACACCACAATCACAGTCAAAGAATTCATCCAGAATACATCCCACAACCAGCGATACAATACGATACCAGACCAAGTGAGTTTCATAGAGTAAGATAAGTTTTCTGTCTTAGCACCTCATGGTTCTATTATAGCACGTCACTTCTCTGTTTTAGCACTTTGTGTTTCTATTCTAGCGCGTACCAAATCCGTTTTAGCGCTTTAGGTCTCTGTTCTAGCACGTCACTGCTCTGTTATAGTGCGTTGCTTCTCTGTTTTAGCGCTTTGGGTCTCTGTTATAGCATGTCACTAGTCTGTTTTGGCACATCACTAGTCTGTTTTAGCACTTTGGGTCTCTGTTATAGCGCATCACTACTCTGTTATAGCGCGTCCCAGCTTTGTTTTAGCACTTTGTGTCTTTGTTTTAACGCTCTGGAAAGTCAGAAAAATAGAGAGTTAGTAAGATAGTTTGTCAGTTTGGCCATGTCAAAAAAAGGGTTTTCATAAGTCCAAAACATTTTTTTCCATAGTCCAAAACACTTGAATCATACAAAAAGAAAACTTTACTATTATGCCTAGGTCTTGAAACATCTTGCAAAGTGTCCTTATCACTAAATCTGAGATTTTTTGTCAAAGTTTCCCTATCAAGGATTTTTATCATCCTTCCATCACAAAACTAGACACGACTAAATCAGATTTTAAATCAAAAACCTCGACACTTATCCAATCAAAAATCCAAGATCAAAGTCTAGAGTAAAAAAAGTTTGCATGCCTATTTTTACATGATCAGCATATCAAAGACAACAACAAGAAGAAAATGAAAGAATAGCAGCCATGGCTGAAGAAAACCCTTGGGGATGATATAGCAACACTAATCCTCTCACTAATTCACAAGAGAAAGAAATAACTACAGAAGAAATCGAGAAAGTTCAACAAGAGCCTCATTTCCATAAATTTATGGAAAATATGCTAGAGCAAGATATGGAAAAGTA
The DNA here is from genome assembly GCA_007258455.2 of Sequoia sempervirens. Taxonomy (NCBI): domain Eukaryota; kingdom Viridiplantae; phylum Streptophyta; class Pinopsida; order Cupressales; family Cupressaceae; genus Sequoia; species Sequoia sempervirens. Next base: position 386,498,263 of record VDFB02193867.1, read on the forward strand.
TCTTCTATTATTAGCTGACAAAGGTGCTAAACTTCCTAAAGACTTTGATGTCAATCAACTCAAGGAAATGACCACACCCCAGACAACTAGTATGGAAAATCCAGATCAAATAGATGCTTTGACAAAACAAATCCAACAACTACAATTACAGTTCCAAAATATCCAACAAGGGCCAACAAAAAGATACTCCTTACAAGACATTTTCCCTTATCCATTCGACCCAAGCATTAACATGATACCATTTCCACGGTATTGTGAATACCCGACGTACAAAAAATACAATGGAAGAACTGATCCATTTGATCACGTATGGGAATTTAGATCCATGAGCATAGAGTTCGCACACGAGGACTCTTACTTACTACGATTATTTCCAAGAAGCTTAGGAAACACTTGCATGGAGTGGTTTTCTAAAATGGAACCCGAGATCCAATCTTTTGAAGAACTGATCAATAGGTTCATAACACATTTCTCATTCAACATCCAACATGGGGTGACCTTAAAAGAACTCTACAACACCAAACAAGCAAAGGGTGAAAAGTTTCTTTCCTTTCTCCAACAATGGAGAAGGCTATTTGTTAAATACCCTAGATCTATTCCTGAAGAGGAGAAGATAGAGATGTTCATTGATAACTTAGTGGATGACATGAATTACAGATTGGACTTACAATGTCCATCTACATTTGAACAGGTTATCGAAAAGGGACTCAAAATCGAAGAGGCTCTAATCAAAAGAGGAACAATCAAACACTTCATTGAAGGTTCAAACAATAGCAATTCCTCTAACAACAACAATGAAAAGCCAAGATTTTGGCAAAAGAATAAGAATACTGATACCACGATCGATACACACATATCCAAACCAGTATTCACCTTGATACCAACCACTACAAACAAACAAAACAATGATCTTAATGTCAAACAAAGTAGTGCTCAAGGAAATAATCAAAACAGTGGGGAAACAAAAACCCAATCATTCCAACGACCATCCAATAAACAAAAATTCACACCATTAGGGCAATCATTGGAATCAGTCCTCAAAGAAATTTCAGATGAAAAACTTATTCAAGTACAAGAGGCTATAAATTGGGATCCTCAAGTCAAACCATCATGGTGGAATGACTCACATTACTGTCACTACCATCAAAATAAAGGCCACATGACTGAAAATTGTTGGCAGTTAAAACATGCGGTACAAGACCTTATAGATCAAAAGAAAGTATTTGTAGAGGGGCACCAAACAAACAAAGATCATACAACGTTCAAAAAACCTTTACCCAATTATCAGAAGGGAGAATCCTCTTCCACAAACACCAAAGGTAAGAATGTTGGTTATGTTTATGACACAATGATCCTTTGTCTTTCTGCTGCCAAGGAGGATGAGGATTTATGAAATCAAATCAATCGAAACAATGACATTACACCTACAAATTTGGTACAACATATGGACAAAACTGAAAACCAAATTAATGTAATCACACTCAAAGGAAAACAAGAGTACCAACCGGTTAATGTCACAACAAGGGCACAATCCAAAGTTATATTGAAAGGAGCGTCATTATCATCCCAATCTGTAGATCCTCTCCCCAATCAATATAATCTCATCAATCAATTACAGAAAATACCAGGGCAAATATCCATCTTGGAACTTTTAAAGATCTCCCCATCGCACAAGGAGGTTCTTGAGGAAGCTCTTGTATCAACCACGGTACCTAACAATTTGGATGTATGTCAATTCCAAGCTATGGTGGGACATCTATCTGCACCACATTGCCTTTCATTTTCCAAACATGATGATGTATCACTCACCCATCCACATAATTCTGCCCTTCACATTGAAGTCCTCATCCATAAACACCGTGTAAAGCGTGTCCTGATAGATGGAGGGGCTGGTTTAAATATTTGTACCTTAAAGCTGATTCATGCACTAGGATACTCAGAAGAAGCCATTGATACAAGAAGAAAAATCACAATCAAAGCATATGATGAAGAAGAAAGATCCTCTAAAGGGTTGATCATATTACCCATTCAAGTGGGACCTATTGTCCAAAATGTGGTTTACCAAGTCTTAGATAGGGAACTGACATACAACATACTGTTGGGACGCCCTTGGATTCATGATATGCAAGCAGTACCTTCCACCTATCATCAATGCCTAAAATTTCCCGTCAATGGATAGGAGGTAACAATCACAGCAGACTATAATGACACCCAAGCTTGTCATACATTGAAAACATCTCAGGATACATTAATACCTAACAATCAAGAAGTTAGCACATCAGATTCATCTAATGGTGAGCAACAACAAAGCTTCATATCAAAGTGGCTTCCAAAACAACAAAAATCACAAGAGATCAGGGTGGCACAATCTAAACCTTCAAATGTTGAAGAACAATTGGCTTCACTCTCACACCAATTCCAGATAAGTGATGAAGGAATAAGTGAATATGGTGTTGGACACTCTTTCCATCTATCACAGATGTTACCCTCCTTACAAACGTATGGACAACCATCTACAACCACCCAAAAATTAGTACAATCTACAACGGCATTAGATGGTAGATTTGTAAAAGCTGGAAACTTAGATGAAGAATCAGAAGATAAGGCCATACTAAATTGGCTTTATAGGGATGAGGAAGCTTCCACTTTCACGAGTAATATCATAGAGACAAATCAATATGGAAAGGGAAAAACTATTCTAGAGAAGATGGGATATTCAGGATAGGGACCTCTTGGGTTAAGGAAACAAGGCATAACAGAACCAATCCAGCCACTCACACTACAACATAAAGATAAAACTGGACTAGGATATGCAGTAGAACAAGGATCTCTTGACCGAGGGAAACAAAGTGTAACAAAACCAATCCAAGTTCTCACAATTCAGCAAAATGGCAGAACCAGACTGGGATACACAGAAGAAGCAAGAGCAGAAATCACCAATAAAACTATGGAGCGTATTCTTCAAATAAGAGATAACTCTAAAATAGATTCAAATGAATATGAGTGGGACAACTTATCAGATGTTTCCTATGAAATATTCAGATCGACGTTATCAAAAAGTATACCCCCAAACGTGAGGAGGGTCAAAGCTCGAGTTTTAATCCTATTATCTTTGAAACACAAAATTTCGATGACTTAAGTGAAGATGAATGGACATCGATTGAGATAAATGATGTGGAAGAAAATACCTTCGTAGGCCTCGACATAACCACTAACAACCTAGACGACATTTCTGTCAGAGCTTTCACAATCGCTGACCTCAACCCATCTAATGATTCATTGCCTTTACTGCATCCCGAGCTTATCGAGTGGGAACCCCAACACCCCATCAATCTCCCTATTTTTGACAATGATTCTGCTATTATTAACTACCTTTGTTGTGGGGAATCCGATACTTGTTCTACCAATGCTTCTTTTAACAATGCTTTTAGGCAGGAGGATACCAATCCTTCCAGTTGCAAAAATATGGAAAAAATGGATCTGGGTATGTGCAGGATCATGATGGACCAAAAAGTGGCAATATTATGGGTATTTGTAGGGTATGTGGTTGATGACTTTATTTTTACCCAAAATTGATGAAATGAAAAGGGTTTTTAGAGGAGATTCTCAGCTTTCCACCAATATAAATTATGCTTTAATTTGAATTTAATAAATAATTATTATTCATTTTCTATTAGAATTATGACTAATGTCCTAATCGATAGGTTGATTGAAAAACATCTATAACTTTCAAATGGTATCACATTTTTTGAATTTGAAACATATGTCACATTCTATACTTCACATACTATAGGATTAAAAAGAAAAATTAAATTTAAGTAAAGTTTTGACCAAGTTAAGGTGGTCAGACATATGAGTTTTTATATTTTTAAAAGTTGTAATAAAAAAATCATAATTAATTATTTACTTGGAAAAAATTACAAAAAATATGTATCACATCGAACATGAGTCCTCTACTTATATATAAAATATTATAAAAAATATTATCATTTTATTATGGTTAGGGTGATCAGACATACACCTACTTCTTATTTTTTCCCAAATTTAAGTACTACTACATTGAAATTTCTAATTTTCACCAAATAGATTTTATTTATTTTTAATTAAGCGTAGTATTTTAGAAACTACATTCAATTTTCTACGAATTCTATTCTTACATATTTTGAAATAATATATATAACTTATTCAAATTTTTACGTCAAGTTGCCAAACACTGATTTTTCTGATTTTCTTGCCACTTAAGGGCTTGTTTTTCCATGATGATCCTGCACATACCCATCTAATGGTGAAAACCATTCTATGGCAGTATTTGATCCTAAAATAGTAAAAACAAAGAACACATCCAATGGTGAAAACCTCATTGAGGCACCAAAGGATGGAAGGTTTGACATCCTCCCACAACATTACCATGAAAGATCATCAGTGTTGATAGAACCCACACAGTCTATTGATATTGGCACAGCAGAGAAAGTAAGAATACTACACCTGGCAGCATCCATGACAAATACAGAAAAGCCAGATTTTATCAAATTCTTTGAAGAACGATGCATCAATTTTCTTGGTCATACTCTGACATGCCAGGCTTGGACATAGATCTCATTATGCATCACTTATCCTTACCGGTGGCACTAAACCGGTAAAAGCAACTGAGAAAATGCATCCACATGTTGCATTATTGGTAAAAAATGATTTAAAGAAACTACTAGATGCTGGATTTATCAGATCTATTGATTATGCTAAATGGATATCCAACATTGTACCTGTTTCAAAACCAGATCACACCATCAAAATATGTACTGATTTCTGGGATTTAAATAGAGCATGTCCAAAGGATGATTTTCCTTTGCCAAACATAGACATGATTGTAGATCTAACAAGCATCAAATGCTATCACTCATGGATGGATTTTCAGGATATAATCAAATCAAAATAGCTCTGAAGACCAAGAAAAGATGACATTTACATGTCCATGGGGCACCTTTTGCTGGAATGTCATGCCTTTTGGGTTAAAGAATGCAGGAGCTACATACCAGCGAGCTATGACAACAATCTTCCATGACATGATGCACACCTTCATGGAGGACTATGTGGACGATATCTTAGCCAAGTCTCACACCAGGGAAGGACATCTAGAGATACTGGCCAAAATATTTGATAGGTTGGAGAAATTTAAAGTCAGATTAAATCCTAAAAAATGCGCCTTTGGAGTAACATCAGCAAAACTCCTTGGATACATAGTTTCTACAAAAGGAATTGAAGTAGATCTAGCAAAAGTTAAAGCCATCATGGAAATGCCACCTCCTAAGAATATCAGTACATTAAGATCTCTACAAGGTCGACTACAGTCCATCAGAAGATTCATCTATCAACTAGTAGATCAATGCCATCCATTCAACCATCTTTTGCATAAAAATGTGTCTTTTAAATGGGATGAACATTGTGAGAATACTTTCAATCAAATCAAGCATTATTTAATGACACCACCAATCTTGGTGCCACCCAGTGAAGACAAGCCATTGTTGCTATATATTGCAACAACATATATTTCTTTAGGAGCCTTGCTAACACAAGAGGATAAAGAAGGAAAGAAACAGGCAATATACTATATCAGTAGGACACTCAATGGACATGAAGTAAACTACACCTTCATTGAAAAATCATGCTTAGCAGTAGTATTTGCAACACAAAAATTGCGACACTATATGCTCACTCACACTGTCAAGCTCGTTGCAAAGATTGATCCCCTCAAGTATTTACTAAGCAAAGCAACTTTAATAGGAAGGTTGGAAAAGTGGGTCATGCTCCTCAGTGAGTTTGACATTCAGTATGTTGAAAGGCGAGCTATCAAAGGACAAGTCATCGCCGACCAATTAGCAGAAGCTCCATTGTCAGACAGTCATCCTATGACCATGGAATTTCCTGATGCAGATATCCTCAACGTTACAACACAACCATGGCAACTCTACTTTGATGGATCCTACACACCATGGATCAGGGGCAGGAATTTTATTTGTCACACCTCTTGGGCACACAATTCCATGATCTTACAGGCTTACCTTCTGTTGCACTAACAATGTGGCAGAATATGAAGCTTTGATCCTTAGAATTAAAGTGGCTATTTACTGGAAAATCATAGAACTGTAGGTGTATGGAGACTCTCAATTAATCATCTATCAAGTCAACAATGATTACCAAACTAAGGATGACACACTGATTTTATACAAGAGCTTGGTAGATGATCTAAGAAAATATTTCATAGAAATCAAATTTGAGCAGATACCAAGATCAGAGAATAAAGCAGCAGATGCCATGGCCACAATAGCATCTCTTCTACAAATGCTTGAAACACAAGATCGTTATCGATTTATTGTGGAACAAGTGTCAAATCCTGCATACGCAAATCCCAAATCCCAAACCATAAGCCTTTTGGATAGTACCTAATCTTCCATTTATGGAGACATTTATACTTATCTAAAAGATAATATCTTACCACCAGATCTTTCTCTCAACCAAAAGCGCAACTTCATACGCCAATCCGCCAAACATACCATTATTGCTGACACCCTTTACCGTCGAGGCCTAGATGGTACTCTTTTGTGTTGTTTAGAACATAACGAATCTTCTTTTCCTTTACATGAGGTCCATGAAGGAATTTGTGGTACACATTCAAGTGGATTATCTTTAGCCAAGAAACTCCTTTGTTTGGGGTATTACTGGCCACACATGGAGCAAGAATCTTATAAGTTTGTCAAGAGATGTCAAAAATGTCAGATTCATGGCAATCTTATACATGCACCAGCATAGGAGCTCCATCCATTCACAACTACATGGCCTTTCTGTCAGTGGGGATTGGACTTGGTAGGGAAAATTAATCAATCTTCATCTAATGGACATAAGTTCATTATCACCGCAACAAAATATTTTACAAAATGGGTGGAAGCAATTCCCTTAACCACAATCACTGGGAAGCAAATATCATCTTTCATACTTAATTATCTCATTTGTAGATATGGGATACCCCAGTCAATCATCACAGATAATGGCAGACCTTTCAAGAACCAAGACGTCCAAGAGCTGTGTGAAAAGTTCCACATCCAACATCGCTTTTCAACCCCATATTACCCTCAAGGTAATGGACAGGTAGAAGCTTCAAACAAAACAATCCTAAAGATTCTCAAGAAGACTGTAAATGAGGTAGGGCGTGATTGGCATGTTTAGCTTAACCCTGCTCTTTGGGCTTACAGGACTAGCATCAGAACACCAACAGGAGCTACACCATATGCTCTTGTCTATGGATCAGAGGCAATATTACCTATCGAGGTAGAAATTCCATCCCTTCGAGTTTCACTAAAGGGACTCATTTCAGATGAGGATTACAGGATCTCTAGACTTCAAGAACTAGAACTACTTGATGAACGTCGACAACAAGCTGTCAATCAATTGATAGCCTATCAACAAAGAACTTCTAGGAACTATAATCATAGGGTTAAGCCTAGAGTCTTCTAGATCAGAGAATTGGTCCTACGGGAAAACCCTAGAAATCTAGCAGACAGACAAAAGAAGGGAAAGTTTGAACCTAACTGGATAGGGCCTTATGTCATTATATCAGTCTATGGATCAGGAGCATACCGACTGTCTACACCAGAAGGAGATATGTTGGAGGAACCCATGAACAACATTCATCTCAGGTGATTCTATACTTGAAGATACCTAGTGCACGGTTAGTAAGGTTGTCTTGATGAAAACCTGGCAAACAGGCATCATGATGACGGGAAAAACAAAAAAATATATAAAAACAAAAAAATAAAATTTAAAAAAAAAAAAATACAAAAAAAAAAGAGGGACATAATAAAAACAAGTGATGAAAACCTGGCAAACAGGCGCTACTTGTGATTTTCACCAGCTCTTCTATCTATTAGGTACAGTTTTGTTATGATTGTTTCCTTTCATATCATTTCCATCTATCATTTGAGATAATCATTATCACTATCCATATCATAGCAGAGATATCATGTTTTACCTTGGCTTGGGGGAAACATCCTAGTGTTATTTGGTACAATGGACTTTCAGCTTAAATGGAAAGGCAATCAAACATGACAACACCAAGTGACGATACATCAAAATCCAAGAACATCAGAAAATCCATCAAAATCCAAAAACATCAAAAAATCCATCAAAATCCAAAAACATCAGAAAATCAAAATCCAAAAAACATCAGAAAATCCATCAAAATCCAAAAACATCAAAAAATCAATCAAAATCCAAAAACATCAGAAAATCAAAATCCAAAAAACATCAGAAAATCCATCAAAATCCAAAAACATAAAAAAAATCCATCAAAATCCAAAAACATCGGAAAATCAAAATCCAAAAAAATTAGAAAATCCATGCAAAAACATTCATAAAATCGAAAACACAAAAATAGAGTCTACATCCATCAGAAAGTGGAGTCTGTGTCAGTCAAACTACGTGGTATCTGCGTGTATAACGTAGGCAAGACTAATCTTTGATCAATCCCCGAGACCCCTAGGATAGGTCTTTAGGTTACATCATTTGGTCAAACATCTGAGAATATCATGCAAACATCAGCACATACATTTCAACATTGATGATCTAATTTGAATAATGATTTGAAAATACATTAAGTAGAATTTGAATTGTTGTGCTTTTTATTTTTATCATTTGCTTATCATTTCTTTGGAGCTACTCGATGATGTATCGAACTAGAGAAGCAAGGAAGGAGAATGATACTTTTCTTTGTTTGCTATTTGTGAGTTAGTCATTATTATTTTGTGAATTGTCGTGGGAAGTGCTCTACCAAGTATCATGGATGAAATTTCGATTCACTTAAGAAAATGATTAATTCTTGTTTGTTTATGCAAGAAATGCTCAGGTCATCTCGGTTTAATTATACCTCGATGCTTGTGTTCACTTGCAATATTAAATATCATGAAAGAAATACTCAGGTCATCATTGGTCTATCTCATATCATTGATGCTTGTATTCACTTTCAAAATTTTAAAAGCTCAGTGATGATACAAAGTAGAATAAAAAGATTGTTGAAATGACACTTAGGTTTGCATTGATTAAATAGGTTTGCATGGTAAAAATAGATTGCATTCATAATAATACATTTGCAGAGTATTGGTTGCACAAGTTACAAGGATTCATTTGCAAATAATGTTATCTTTTCTTATTAAAGATTGAGTATACTTGACACATACAATTTTCATAATGGCATGCATATAAAATCATTTCTTCATCATCATAAATTTCACAATAAACATCTCATTTCGTGACATCATATACACGTTATGTTACATCATTCATTTCTACCTCATTTTATCTATCATACATTGCATTTTCATCAATACATCATTCATTTACATCATACATTACATTTCATCCATACATCATTCATTTACATCTCATTTTATCTATCACATGGCATCTCATTACATTTATTATTCATTTACATCTCATACATTACATTTTCATCTATATATCATTCATTTACATCTTATTACATTTTCATCCATACATCATGCATTACATCTCATTTCATATATCATACATTGCATTTCATCCATACATCATGCATTACATCTCATTTCATATATTATGCATTGTGTTTCATGGAGAAAAGAAATACATCATCAATATCATATCAAAAATGGCTGTATATATCTCTCAAAGGGTACACAAATGATCTCAAGTGGTACTCGCACCAGAAGGAGCAGGTCTCGTGCCAGTATCATGACCACCACCAGATGTCCCAGGATCTCTTAGATCTCTCGGATCTCTCGAGAGAGGTTGTGTCACACCTCTGCTCACTGTCCTCGAACGAGTCCTCTCTGAATAAGACTGGGCATAACTGACTCTCTACTCTGGGGGGCAGAGCTCATGAAAACGACTCCTGTAAAACTCAATCTCAGCACCTACCTGCATAGCCTCTCGCATGTAATCTGCCACAGAGGTCCCATCTGCCACTCTCTGCAATCTCTCTACAGTAGCCTGTGCTATCTTTGCTGCCTGTTTGACAGTATCTCACTCTGCAGTCAAGGCTGTGATCTATGCCTGGGCAGTGGTCAACTGTGCTCGTACACCTGCTAGCTGAGCCTGTGCCGTCGCTGCTACCTATCTAGCCCCATCTCTCTCACCAATCAAAGAGGTAATCTGTGTCTATGCAGTAGCTAGCTGTGCCTGCATCTAGGCCTGCGTCTGTGCTAATAATCCCTGCACCTGTGCTAGTTGTCCCTGTAAAGTCTGAACCTACACACGTAAACCCGCAACCTCTGAACGCTCTGCTAATGAGGAAGCAACGGCCTGCCTCTTACGAGGTGCACTGGATGATGGCTTTGAAATACCTACGATGCTCGGTCTCCCCCCATCTCTGCCATCATCATCACTGCTATCATCACTGTCATCATCATCACTGTCACCATCATCACTCTCATCACTACCCTCCACATCCACATCTACATCATCCTCTCTCCTCTGTCTCTGACCACCCTGACCACCTCCTGTAGCTGCTGGTGCTGGTGCTGGTACTAGCTCATCTGGAATAGTAATACGAGGAGGAGGGTGTAGAGCCAAATACTGTCCGTACTCGGGAGTAACGGGTGCCTCAACAATGTCTCGTTGCATATCCCATGCCGATGGCTGTAGAGCACGATAACCCTCAACAGGTGCCCCATAAGGCAAGCATGGACCCCAATCAATGGCGTCTATCCGTCATCGTCCATAATGCGCTACTCCCTGTGGCATACACTGAATGATCCCATACTGCCTATAGATGCGGCAAAACAGGAATCGTTCCAAAATCCTGGGGCTCTTCCTGATCAAATACATCGAATCGACCAAAAATCCCAACTTGTGCAATCTTACTTTGTAGGTTTTCCAAGCATCCAAGCATTCAAGCATTCAACATTCATCCAACATCCATCAAGCATTCAACATTTGCAGTCATGGCAGCCATTACAGTAGTTTTAATTATTTAATCATATAGGAATAGAATAGTTTAATTCTCGTTCTCTAAGTGTCATTTCAATAATCTAATTAGCTTCTAAAATCTGAGAGCAAAGTAGATTAGAGAGATCTTTAGAGTTAGAGAGCAATAGGACAGATTTATGAAGATTCTTAGTTTAAATTAGCTTAAATTTCTTAAATCTTAGATGCAATGTCTTATTTAGAGGTGTAGAGGCATGTTTAGATTGTTTAACTGATTTGTTCTTACTTTTCATCTTCTCCTTCCATTATCTCTTCCTCATCCCATCTCCTAGCCTATTCATCATTTTGCATCATCAAGTCTCAGTACATTAATCACTCCTATACTGGGGCATATCATATCAATCAAAGAAGTCAAACCACATTGCCTAATCAAATCTGAATTAGCTCTGATGAGACTTTGACCAAATCTTGTGAGCATCTATCATTGATCCTCGCCTATCATTAAGTCAATTATCAATCAATCATTGATCCTCGCCTATCATGAGGTCAATCAATAATCAATCTATCATTAATCCTCACCTATCATGAGTTTAATCATCAATCAATCATTGAACCTCTCTTATCATGAGGTCAATCATCAATCAATCATTGAATCTCACCTATCATGAGATCAATAATCTTCTAAGCTATCAGGATCATTAATCATCATCATAATCAATTGGAGGAATTGGTGTTTCTTTATCAAGAGATAAATTGTTCCATCATTATTTCTTCATCAAATCATTATCAAATCATCAAATCATCATAAAAATTCAAAATTTTTGAAAAAAAAAAATAAAAAAATCCAAAATTCATCAATTTATCTCCCGTGGGGGCATATATTGCTATCATTTCAAAATTCAACATCTGGGACAAATCAGGGGCATATTTTAAACTTTTCGTCAATACTGGCAGTTGAGGCAAAATCATTCTTGAAGCAATGCGTAAACACATCACTTCAAAGAGGGGCAAAATGTAGACACCTAAAATGGTGCGGAGAATCTAATTAATTAAATATGACTTATTTGATTAATTAATCTTAAATTCATCTACTTAGTAAATAAATAGAAATATTTATTTATATTAAGTTCATTATTAATTCTTCTATTTCATCATATTATTTCTCTCTTAATTAAATAAAACAAAATTAAAAACTTTGTTTTATTTAATTATTATTATTACTTCTTTTATATTTCTATCATAAATTAAATACACAACTTAAATAATTTGTGTTATTTAATTACCTCATCACATTTCTTCTTAATTAAATAAAGATATCCTAAAATCCTTTATTTAATTATCATTTTCCTTAAGTTTTAATTTAATAAACAAACCCTATAGTTTGATTTATTAAATTATTGAATCCTCTTTTTGCTAAATTTAAATGAATTAAAATTATTTAAATTTATGCATAAATCTTTTACCACTATTCACTCACCAACAAAATTAGATTTTCAAAATTTAATTAATTCTACTGTCATTCACGAGAAGAGCTTCGGGGACAAACCTGTAGGAAGTCCTCTCAATCTTCTTCCAACCACCTTCCCTCTCATCTTGCCTGGTGTTTTCATGGGGAGAAACAATCCTTCATGATCAGCTCCATCTTCTTATCCCATGCCATTCAATTCTCCAGATTGAATCCCAGCCTCTTATCCCGTATCCCTGTGCAAATGTGCTGCCGTGAAAGCTATAAATACAGCTCTTTGGCTATAGGAAAAGGATCCCAACTTGTGCAATCTTACTCTGCAGGTTTTCCAAGCATCCAACATTAATCCAGCATTCATTCAACATCCATCCAACATTCAACATTTGCAGTCATGGCTGCCATTACATTAGTTTTACTATTTAATCATATAGGAATAGAATTAATTTGAATTCTTGTTCTCTAAGTGTCATTTCAATAGTCTAATTAGCTTCTAGAATCTGAGAGCAAAGTAGATTAGAGAGATCTTTAGATTTAGAGAGCAATAGGACAGATTTATGAAGATTTCTAGTTTAAATTAGTTTAAATTTCTTAAATCTTAGATGCAATGTCTTATTTAGAGGTGTAGATGCATTGTTAGTTTGTTTAACTCATTCCTACGCTCACACGTATGCCTACTAAAGTGGGGGAAAAATGTATAGTCGTAAAATTGCACCCCTCGCAATATCATATACATTCTTGCACTCGCTTTGGAGTCCACTCCCTTAGCACTTGTGTAGGCTCATTTTAGCCCGTGCATCAACTTTTTTCCCTCTCAGGATGCTCAACACCCCTTTTAAGTAGCTACCCTTCGCATGTCACCTTTGCGTTAAACTTGGGGCTTCTCCCATGTTTTTTGTTTTGTAGCATGATGGGTCTGGACACTAGTGCACCGTGCAGAAATCTACGCACCACACTAGCGTCTTATGATGTTTCAACATTCAAATGACTATTTATGTGCATGTTTTCCAATTGTCACCTCATTTGGTCAGTGGTAATGACTCGAGATGCCTTGTACCTGCTATAGAAGCTTCTTTTCCTTCCTTAAATGCTATCCTTTCACTTCATTTGTAACTCTCTTCAGAGGAGACTTCAGAGCTTATCAGATCAGGAAATGCGTCAACAAAGGGGTGTGGATCTTCTTCTTCTTCTTCTTCTCTTGGTAGGTTTTGATATTCAACTAGTTGGAATGGATTAGGATTGTTAGGAAGGAAGCTCCCATAAGCATCCTTTCTCCTTCCTCTGTGCATGCGGTACCACTCACTATCAGCCAGCTCACACAAATAAATGGTAAAGAATAAGGGGGGTCATTACTTCCTAAAGGGGGAGTATACTAAGAACAACTTCTAGAAACACTATAACAAGAAAAACTACCAATGAATCCAAAAGAATTCCTAGTTTGACACCATCCCCAACAACATCACCAAAAATGTTGGCCTCCTACAATGATTTAATAACTAATTCCTCACAGCTATGATTCAGAGATTGGACATCTAACTTGAATAGCTATTTCAATCATCATGAAGGTGCATTTAACTTGTCAACCTAGGGATGTGAACTTGAAATGGGTTGGCACAATATGTGCACTAGGAACCCAAAGTAGCCACTTTCATTCTACAACTAAGTAACACACAATGCTGAAAGTAAATTGATTAGAAGGGAATACCATAAATGCCAATCATCAATCAACAACTACATCAAACTAAAATGCATAACAAGAATGAAAATTTGAGCAAAAAATAGGGCACTACTATGTCTGCTTTGGCTACAAGAACAGTCACATAATGGAATTCTAGTGGCTGCAGGACTAGTTGGTGCTAGATTTCTAATTGATTACTAAACAAGTAATACTAAACTAATACTAAACTAAGAGGATGGATTAATCACCAAGTGGGCCCCCTTGGATAAGTATCCTCTAAAACTAATAAGGACTTAGATGCTCAGATGCTCAGACTCAGAACTTTATTTTATTCACTATAAATCATAAGTACAAAAGAGTAATGTATATATATTACTGAAAACTTGAGAGTGCAAGTACAATATCAAATCGTGCAACCTCCAAAGAAGGAGCATCAGATCCTTATTTATACTATCAACTAAACAAGGTGGTCAACTCCACAACTGGGAGGATGCCATTTAGGGAAAATAAAGAAAGTGGAGTGGTGATGGTTATGTGTGCATAGAATCTTGTCAGACATGTAGGTCTAAATGCAGATTTATCACAACAGTAACGCCCACGTCTGCTCAATCATTAAAGTCCACTACAAGGTGGTTACATTTAGTTGCATGAGGAATATTCTATTGTCGACCTCCTTTAACCTTGAGTGATTCCTTTGCTAGACGTTATGGTGCATGCCTATCTAGCGGCACTTTCCTCAACTTAGCATCCTCAAATTAAATTTGCATGACAATGTCAGTACGCACAATAACCACATATCTATAACCACATTATGAAACATTCATTAACCACATACAAAATTAATATAGATAATCCACATAATATGCCAATGTCATTAAAACTTGCAGAGATAAGATTAAGATCAATGTCTATGGTTTGAGAGAAACATTATGAAAAATAAACATTTAGCATCAAAGTTCATGACAACTTCCATTAAAGAAACTATAGATTCTACCCAAAATTGGACCAAAAACTAGGCTCATCACTCCCCCCAACCTAATGTTTTGCTGGTCCTCCAACAGGGGAAGGGTTGTTCTTCTACTTGGTCAAAGCTCTAAAATTTGCAACTGATAGCTTTCCAACATCAGTGGCTACTGAACGTGAATCAAGATCCCAATAGAATCCCCCCAATCTATCCACTCTGCTCCATTTCTGTCTCTTTGCAACAATGTCATACTAGTAGAATATGAAGTTTGGCACATGCCACATGAGAATGGGTGGTTGGAAAGTCAGGGGAAGCCAAAATCACCCCTTCGTTCTCCCAATCTGAATATACCTATCAATCCTTTTTAGTGTTGCAGCATAATTGTTGATGGAATGGGGTTCAACCTATTTCAACTCATTAGTTAGGCGATTCCATCTTTGTGATAGGGATCTTCTCATAGTTTCCTCCTTTTCTGCTTCCTTTACCTCATACTCACTATAAAATTCCTTAATCCAAGGCATAATCTTATTGCCATAACTAGGTCTGAGAAGCATTTTGGGCCATTCTCTATAAATTTCCTTTGGGTTGCTTTATTCAACTCTAATAGGTAGAGGGATGTTAGACTCCAATTGCTTATAAGCCCCATGTTGCTGTCCCCAACTAATATCATTTTGCACCCAAGACATAAATTCCCTTAATTGGACATCCCCAACATACAATAGTGGATTCCAATCATGGTCTTGAGTTACAACATAATTATGCAAATGAAACTCACACAACAAATTTTTCATTTCAGGTGAGGCAATCCTATAAGCATTTAAAAATTCAACAGGGGTGTCAATATTAGGATTCAAACCTGAGGCAATCCTTGACAGCTTAAAAGAGAAATATTTCTCTTTCAGGTGTAGAGCATAGGCCCTTGGAGGGGTCCTACATTCCAAAATCTGTGGTACCAAGGTTTCCATATCATCCACCCTTTGCTTCAAGGTGGCAATTTCTGCATCCTTATCTTCAATATCACACTTCTTGCTGCAAGGGCTCTCGTTCTTGTTTTTGCTGTGGCTGTAGGAACTTCTGCTCTAGTTCTAGCTGTTGCTGCAGGACCTCTTCCTCATGCCACAAGAGATCCTAATTTTCCTCAAACTCTTCTGCAATGTTAGCAAGATCGACCAATGTTATATTTGCTTCTCTCCCAAATATGTCTTCTTCAACATTATCCTTCCCCATTGGAGCTTTAAAGTCCTCATGTGATGTCTTTCCAGGCTTAGGGATTTCTTATGGAGGTGTACCAATCACTGGCCTAGCTGGTCTTGATTTCCTGGGAGGTCTCTCACATGTTTCTTTGGCTGCAGGATGAACAGTGTCAACCTTTCTCTTCTTAGAACTTGACACCTTTCTTTCTGTCGGCTACCTTTTGGCCTTTCCTTTTCCCGTTTCTACTTCTCTCTTCTATGCCCTAGTTTTCATCAGGGTGCCAAGTGGAATGTCATCAACAGAATATGAGGAGGAGCTTTCTTTTTCTAAGTGCTTTGTTTTAGAAGAACTAATTTCTATGGTTTCTTCTGCTGCAGGAGGGTTTACACTAGGGCCTGCACCAAAGGTTGAAGCACCAAGAGTAGCTTTAGTCATGCTCAATCTCTTGCTAGAAATACGAGGTTGAGGAAAAACCCTAGGTTACAAGTGCTCAGGTCTAATTTGATCAAATTTTTTAAATTCTTCTCAGGTCATTCCGGACACATCATGCAAAGACTTTTCAACTAGCAATTTAATCAGACAATGGTGGGAAACATAATTGTCCCTACCTTTCTAGGTCTCAGTCGCCATGATTGAGAGAAGATTGTATAGCACATTAGGCACATTCATCCTCCTTCTGTGCCTCATGTGACTCAAGAGTTTTTCAATGTACTAAATGCAGGTTTGACAGATGACCTTCACAGGTGAGATACCTTATAATGTAGATAGCTGCTTGCTTCCATGGTTCAGACAGAGAGGTTCTTTTTGCACCTTGTTTATCCATGCTGATTGGAGGGTCACCATGTACTGTAAACTTAGCCCTAGATATCTTGGAATCTATGGAGGTAGGGTAATGTTTGCCATCAGTAGGTAACCCTGTAACCTCTGCAATTCTTTCCTCAGTTGCCACAACCTCCAACTCTTTTACTATGGCTTTTCTTTCAGAAAATGTCTGGGCGAATTCAAGGGAAATGCTTTCATCAAAGCTATGCAACTTCATGAAGTAATCTAACCATCTATAATTTCTAAATTCAGCCAGGCATTGTACATTTTGTAATAAAACATCATGAACCAAGGGATCATTTCCAAATTAGCCCTGCTCCCATTGTCTGCAATCAACTATCACTCTGCAAAATTTCCTTCCTGCAATACCTGCTAAATTTCTAGTGCCAATATCGACTAAATTTTCCCTTTCTTTTGTTTTACCTTTTTGTTTACAACTCAAGATTATGATAGAGTCAATAATGGCAAGAAAAGGAGTAATAAAGGAAAATTATGATGGGAAGAAATGGTGGTTGCAGTTAGTGTCACTTCACACATGCGAGTCATCCTCTCACTCAGATTTCAAATCAGCTCATTTTAAATTTTTTGATGTAGCCTAGCATAAATTGACACATTAGCAATATATTTGTATTTTTTTGTTTCCCCCCCAACCTAAATTTGGACATGTGTTCGCACATGTCAGACAGGAGTGGTGATTTAACAGGGAGTAATGACATGTTATGTGAACGTCTATACTAACGTACAGTGATTAAATGAATGCACTTAAAAGACAATTAAAAGATAGCAATTAATGCACACATACCTGAATGTGTGGAGGATTTGTTACAAAGATCATGGAGAAAGTATTTTTCATCTTTTTAGGGAATAAATTGAGCAATTAATTAAAATGAAGTGGAATGAGGTGAGGTTGAATGAAGTGATGGAAGAGAGAGAAAGGTGGTGATGGATGGGTGAATGGGCAGATGGATGAAGAAATGGACTTCCACAAGAGCGAAAGTCTTTATTATGACAAGTACATACCTTAATTAGCCAGAAGGAGGGACACTAGGTCCACTTCCTTTGGCTGTAGGAAGCTCAGGTGTTGAATGTTGGGTGAATTACTACAGGAAGGTCCTTCTTTGGAAGCTAGCTTGTGATATAATCTAAGGCGATGACCATTGAAAAGTAATTTGAATCTGATAGGGTCGATGGTAGTAAGCTAAACAACTCCATTAGAAAAGACCTCAACAACTTCATATGGTCCTAGCCACCTTGTCTGTAATTTTCCTATATTGTTCTGATATCTTGAGTCATAGAGCAGGGCCCAATCTCCTAGTTGCAATTTCTTATCCTTGATAAATTTGTATTTCACTTGATTCTCTGATTGTGCACTACCTTTTTATGATGTAGGGCTGCTCTCCTTATCTCATCCAAAGCATTTAGCTACATGATTCTTTCTCTTTGCGCCTCAGAAATATCCATCCCCAAATCTATTATAGTCTGAAGAGTCTTATATTCAAATTCAATGGGCATCATAGCTGTCTTTCCATACAACAACTCAAATGGAGTGAAGCCTGTAGTTGTTTTCTAGGTTTTCCTATAGGCCCAAACAACTTTTGGTAATCTGTTTGCCCAATTCTTTCTATGAATAGCTACCATTTTAGTCAGAATGGCTTCGATTTCTCTGTTGGTCACTTCAACTTGGCCATTAGCCTGGGGGTGATAAGGAGTAGACTTCTAGTGCCTTATGTTGTACTCATTAACTAGTGTTGCAACAAGGGTTTATGTGAATTGAGCCCCTTGATCAGTCACTATTTCTCTTGGGACTCCATATCTTGTGAAAATCTTGTCATAGAGAAATTCTGCAACCTTGTTATCTCTTGCATGCTTCATGTCCTCAACTTCTACCCACTTTGTCACATAATCAGTGCATACCAATATATAAGACTTACTATATGATAGAGGGTCAATGGGTCCCACAAAATCCAATCCCCACTTGTCAAAGGGAGTGATTACTACCTAAGGGAAAAGTGGCATCTCATCAGATTTGATTAGTCTACCCATTCTTTGACATCTATCACATTTTTTGGTATACCTTCTTGCATTCTTGTGGAGTGTTGGCCAGTAATATCCTGTGTTCACAATCTTCATTGCTGTCCTCTTGGCTGAAAAGTGTCCTTCACATGGTTCGCTGTGACATGCATGCAAAATTTCATATGTTTCATCTTCTCTCACACATCTCCTCATGACATGGTCTGGTCCAGTATAAAAAAAACATCTAACAATCCAAGAGAAAGGAAAATATTTTTCAATGAGTGCCCTTTTCTCTTTTGGAGAGAAGTAAGAAGGAAATCTACCTGTGACCAAATAATTGACTATGTCAGCATACCAAGGTATTTGTATATTGAAGGAGAATAGATGCTCATTAGGAAAAGAGTCATTTATGGGCTGATTGTCTTCTGATGTAGTCAATCTTGAAAGAAAATCTACAACAACATTGGCCTTCCTTGGCTTATCCACAATGGTTATATCAAACTCTTGCATCAACAATAACCATCTTTCCAACCTACCTGTGATCAAATATTTATTCATGAGATATCTAATGGCTGCATGATCAGTGTGCAAAAATATTTGGTAGCCTATTATGTAATGTCTGAATTTGTTCAGTGCATAGATTACTACCAACATTTATTTCTCTGTCACTGTATAGTTGAATTCAACTCGTAAATTTTTGCTAAAAAAGTAAATGGAATTTTCAATAGCTCCTTCTTTCTATCCTAAGACTGCTCCTATGGCATAATATGATGCATCAATATGGATGTGGAAAGGAAGCTCCCAATTAGGCCCTTTGAGTATAGGAGCATGAGTCAAAGCTGTCTTCAATTTAGAAAATGCCTTGTCACAAGCTTCAATCCACTAGAATTCAACATATTTAGTAAGAAGAGTATACAATGGTGTTGCTACCTTGCTGAAATCCTTGATGAAATGCCTATAATATCCTGCATGACCCAAGAAACTCCTAACATCCTTATGTTTTGCAGGTGTGGGCAGATTTGTAATTACCTCAATCTTTGTAGGATCTACTTGAATTCCCTTGTGGAAGATGTAGTGGCCAAGAACTACACTTTCCTGCATCATCATGAAGCTCTTTTCACTATTTAAGGAGAAGTTTTAGTCTTGAAATCTCTGTAGGACTCTCCTGAGATTTTCCAATGCTTGATTACAATCAACACCATAAGTGGTAAAGTCATCCATATAAATTTCCATGCAATCATGAGAAATGTCTAAGAATATGCTAATGACTACCCTCTAAAAAGTTGTAGGTGCATTGCATAAGCCAAATGGGAGTACTGAATAGGCATAGGTCCCCCATGGATATGTAAATGTGGTCTTCTCTTGGTCCTCTGGTGCAATTTGGATCTGGTTGTAACCGTCGAATCCATCTAGAAATGAAAAGTAGTGCTTTCCTGCAAGTGTGTCCAAAACTTGATCAATGAAGGGTAAGGGAAAGTGGTCCTTGGTGGAAACACTAAGTTCCCTATAATCAACACAAACTCAATATTTCCCTCCTTTCTTAGGAACAATCACTAATGGAGACACCCACTGACTATCTGAAATGGGGTAGATAAATCCTGCATTTAGTAATTTCTACAGTTCCCCTTTTACAATTTCTCTTAGTGCAAGGTTAATTCTTCTTTGTGGCTATCTTACTGGGGTGAAATTATCTTTGATGTAAATTCTATGAGTGCAAAGTTTAGGGTTGAGTCCTTGTTAGAAACCAAGATCTGAAATGCAAACCAGAAAAACCTTCCATAGAAGAGAAAATCAGAAAAGCAAAGCTTTGCAAAAGATGTGCAAAATATTATTATTCAAGAATTCTTAATTACAAGATATGATTTGCTTTATAAAAGAAAAGTATGCATAACCCTAATCTTATCTTGAGCAACAAGATAGCTCAACAAAATAAGGATGAGAATAATAAACCTAGGAATTAAATATTACCTAGAAGTAAAGTTATGTAAGTGTAATTAAATATTAATTACACTTACACCCCCCATAAGTGCAACTTAGGGAGACTAAAAAAGCATGCACCTAAAACTAAGATGAATGCAAGAAAGCATGAATGGGTCCTAACAACAAGGCCTGATCAGGTACCCAAGTACAAATGCAATAATGAGGTAGAGAAGGAAAACCCAGTGGGACAAAACCCCCCTACAATGAGATGACTGCTACAAAGAAGCATTGGAAGAACACTGTGGAGTAACACTGGAACCACAATCTGAAAAGAAAGGAAAGATACTTCTATCTACAAGAAAACATAAATAGAATCATAATAATGTGACAGTAGACCCGATGCCATGGAACACTGGAAAGCTCACAAACTGGAACAACCTTGGAATCTTGGAAGCAACAGTAGATGAGATGATGATAGAATCTGGAAACTGTGTATCTTGATTGTGATGCCAAACTGAGACTAAAAATCTTCCATGGGAAGGAGTACCAAAAAGACTCTAGAACATTAACCATAAAAACATGGCCCTCAAACTGAGAAGGATCTGAACCAATGCGGATCAATAACCATAATCTCTCAACTGAAGTGTGAACCGATGTGAATTTGATATGTGTCAAGCTAGAACAAAAATGTGACCAAAAGAAACTAAGAAACTAGATAACCCATGCAAGTTGCCATCAAAAAAAAATGAAGATCAAAGTGCATGCACACTCTAATCAGATTATTATGCAAGAAACCCCCCTGATGGAACTTTATCTCAGTTCATTTATTACAATAACCCAACGATTGTAAAAGGAGAGAATGAAAAAATGCATAAAAATAAAATAAAAATAGACCTTAGATTTGTGTAGAGGACTAAACCAGCTTTCCAACGCCGCAAGAATGGTGAAAAAAGGATCACCGAGTCAAAAGATATGCCCTCCGGAGTGAAAACAACAACATCTGAGTTCAAGGACCTACAAAATAAATATGGAGCAAAATATGGTAAGAACACCTACAGCACTGGATTGGCGTAAAAATCAGCTTTCCAACAGTACCTCTTTTACGAAAAATGGACATCGTATGCAAAAAATATGCTTGATTTAGTGAAAGTTGCTCCAGAATGCCCAATAAGGCTTGCAAGTAGCCTTGGGGGCTAAAAAAAATTAAGCCCCTGGTCTTGTGCACGACTAGGGGTTAGCGGGCAGGTGTTGGGGGCAGAGCCCCTAGTCCTCCATGGGACTGCCGCTGGGGCTGGGTGGCTGGGTGGGGGTTGGGCGCATAGCGCTTGGTCCCCCATACAACCTTGCCCTTTGGAGATAGGGCCCGTGGGGGCTGTGAGGGATCCGGTGGCAAATTGGCGGTGGAGTGGGGCGGCGGCGGTGGACTGGTGGCCGCTTGGTGGCCGCCCGGTGGCCGCTGGGCTATGGGATTGCTTTGCACTGGGCACGTCGGCACATAAATCAAAAACACATTTTTAAATTTTTTTTTCAATTTTCGTGCCTCGGAGAGCATGTTGGGGAGGCTGTATGGCCCCCCAGGCAATTTTTTTTGCCTTCCGGACCAACTTCACCAAAATTGATGAAACAAAGGGCAATCTTAGGGTTTTTGGCTACTGCGAAAGTGATGGTGACCTCTGTTTGTGCCCAAACTGCTCCAAAAAATTGGCTACCTCCAGAGCTTGCAAAAAATCTCCTAGCTTGAAACCGTCATGGATTTGGCCAACGATGGCCAAAATCTGCAAAACAAAAGTCAATCCTGACTTTTTCTAGTGCTCTGAATCCAATGGTGAAGCCTGATCTGATCCAAAATGCCTTATAAATGAACTCAAGGCATGATACCCTCGAGGAATCTCGAATAAACTCTGCAATGATTTTCTCAAAAAACCTGAGAAGGGGCTGCAAATCAAGGCTCTGATACCATGTTAGAAACCAAGATCTGAAATACAAGCTAGAAAAGCCTTCCACATAAGAGAAAATTAGAAAAATCAAAGCTTTGCAAAAGATGTGCAAAATATTATTATTCAGTAATTCTTAATTACAAGATATGATTTGCTTTATAAAAGCAAAGTATGCATAACCCTAATCTTATCTTGAGCAACAAGATAGCTCAACAAGATAAGGATGAGAATAATAAAATTGGGAATTAAATATTACCTAAGTAAAGTTATGCAAGTGTAATTAAATATTAATTACAGTAACAGTTCCTTCATATCATGATAATCCCACGCAAATGCATGCTGATGGGTCCTTAATAAATTTTCCAACAATTGTTGTTCTTCACTTAATTTACTATTAACATTCAAATATTTTCCCTTTGAAACCTGTACTTGTGTAGTTAAGTCTATCAAACGGCTTCTTCATTAACACATGGTACCTTTAGTTCATATGACAACAATGTATGGGACATACCTGGTGTTGTAGGAAGTCTGTCTGTAGGAATAATGGCTACAAGAATAGTGGCTATAGGAAGAATGTCTGCAAGAACAGTGGTTGTAGGAAGAGCAAGCAAAAGTGTCTTGACTGGAGTAGCAGAATGAGAAGATGATGCTCCCTCCACTTCACAATGTTTCTAAATGATGTTAGCCAATACTTCATCCTCATATTGGAGCTACATGAAAGAGATTTTGCTTAACATCATAATTGTGCCACAAAATTAACTTCCTTGGCCTCTTCACCAACATGTGGCCATACAGGATTATCTTCATCATGAGATGGTTGAGTAGGAGGATAAAGAACAAACATTTTCATGGTCTTCCCATCTAAAATGGTCATATCACATGACCGAAATCCAATGTAGGCATCTGTAGTTGCTAACCAAGGCCTTCTAAGAATAATGGGATACCCGCCTAGTGTAGCTCTAGGATAAAGAATCATAAAGTCTGCAGGGTACTCCCAAGAGTCTAAAACTACCACAAGATCCTCCACTACACCATCAAGATTAACAATAGAACTATTAGCAAGCTGCAGGATAGTAGTGTTGATGATGTTTTCTGCACAACAACAACTCAGACAGAATATAATATCCTATCTCTCTTGAAAGGTAAATCTCTATCAGCAAGCCTCAAGAGATAACCCCAAGGTCTCTAATGCCAGGTCTTGACAATGCAAAAAACAACTCAGTGATGAATTTGAAAATGCTGGTAATCACAAGGGGCCTTACAAGTGAACAATGCTGGAAGCGTACTTTCATTAGATGCAACAATATGGTGATGCTTTTAATCCTAAAACTAACCCAGATTCAAAGAAAATATCAAAAGAGAAAGGGTTGAAAGAGATTTTATTCTAAACTAACTCCTAAGATCAATCACAATAATGATGAATGCTGCAAATGGACAGATCTCCAATAAAACCAATCTCTGCTTGATCAAGGACAAGCTCACAACTCTGCAAAAATGGTGCAATCTTCTAAGGAAACTGAAGATTTTTAGACTATGAATATTCATCCACATACCCAATAACTGACGCAATGTAAACAAGCATCCACAGTTGAACTTAGCTCAAAATAAGGCCTAGACTAACTTTACACAACAAATTATAATCAACAAATTGCTAAAAGTAAGGACCGGAGATCAATCAACATCATTAACATTTCATCATCATTGCAAAAGAACTGAAATCTAACATCTAAAATTTGAGAATCAACAAGAAACCATGAACTTTCAAAGTGTAACACAAAGCTTGCCAAATCAACAATCCAATTGAATTAACTTCTCCAGCATTACATAACAATTTTCAGTCTCTCCTCTCCTACAACTACTGACTTCTCTAACTTAACCAATTCTGGGTTTTACATCTTCTAATCAGCTATTCTAACCCCTAAATCTGACCCCCTTTACAAATGAGAAGGCACTGGCGTTTATAGAAAATTACGTTTTTAATCAATGGCCAGGATTTAGTTCATCCAATGGCTGCAATTGCACTTCTAGAAGCATCAAGCTGTTACATTTAATTTGGGAGCTCATGGTACATCATCATCCAATTGCTAGTTACATCATGGAACAATGAGAAAATAATATTATGCCAGCTTGTCATTAATGAAAATTCTAATCGGATGATGAAATCAGCTTCACATGTCTTCCAGAAACTCCTTCTAGCTATAGATAGTTTGGGCACGGATTCTCATGCAAGTTCCACTTTTAAAATTTGAATTAAACTCTTCCATATTTCCCTTTTGGCACAAATCCATATGCAATTTACCCTTTTAATATTTATTTAATCCTGAAAAACAAATATCATCATTAGTAGCTCACATGTGAAAAAATCCAATCCAAATTAAACTTGAATAAAATTTTGGCCTTAAAAAAAAAACTTACATTTTTTAATAGAAACTTTCCATTTTGAAATTTTTTATTTTTGGAAATTTTATTTTCAAAATTTTCTATCCATCTCAAGAATTTCATTTTGGAACATTTTAAAATTTCAAGGAAAAAATTCAATTTTGAAAAAAAATGCATTTCAAAAAATTTCAATTTCAATTTTTTTTCTTCCATTTTCAGGAAAAATTTTTCCCATTTTTTCTCATTTTTGGGTTTTTAAGGAATTTCGGGATTTTCAGGGGTCTCGGGATTTTTAGGGGGTCAAGGAATTTTCGGGAAAATCTAGAGGGAACGGATTTTCTCGGATTTCCTGCAGGGTTGAAATCCCCTAAACCTCATAACTTTTTTTCTAGAAGGAATTTTCAAAAAGTTCAAAAAGCAACCCTGCCTAATTTTTCGTCCTCTATCTGTAGGTGCAAAAAATATTTACATATAACATTGAAAATTCACTTCAAAATCCCCACTTTCAAATTCCAAGACAGACAAATTTCCCCTAGAGAGTCAAAATATTGTCCTCATCAAACCCAGTCTAGACTTAATGCCAAAATAACCTCCCAAGAAGAGAAAAACCAAAAGGCAGAGATGCAAAAGAAAAAAGAGGGTCCCTACCTCCGGTGGGGCGTGTGTGCAAAAATTGCACAAGTAGGAGTTGATCTCATGTTTGCAATGTTTAGTTGCTATAGGATGTCCTTGGTCATTACATTTATTGTTGCACCTAAATCAATCAAAACATTCTTAATTTGTATCTCATTTATAACAACTGCTACCACAAGACTACCTAGGTCATTATACTTGGGGATAGTCACTTTTCCCAGGATGATGTCAACTTGCAGTCCCACCACATGAACTGTAGTTGGGTCCTTCTTTTTTCTACCTGGCTTCTTGAGGCATGCTTCTTTGATTGCCTTGTCATAGATTGGAACATCCTTTTGGCCTGAAATAGAGGTATATGGACACATTTATGCTTCAACTGATCCAAGATGTCAAAAAGTTGTATCCTCCTTTTCTTCCTTCTTCTTGGAAACTTCCAATCTTTGAGGAAATGGTGGTTCTTGTTCTATTTGCTTGACTTGGACTGGTTCAGGATTTTTAGGTACACTTGGCTAAATGGGATCATTTAGAGGTTCATTTTCCTCTTCCATAGGAAGCTCAGTGATAATGGGCTTGGAAGGGGTTGGTAGAGTAGTTCCTGAATGCAAGTGGATGTCACTTACAATCACAACATATGCAAGGAATTGGTTTGAATCAACATAGTATGCAGATTACTGCTATGGTTTGTTATTTGGATTGGGTGTGGGCTGAGTTGGTAGCTAAGTAGGTTTAGGTGCATTTGAGCTTGGATTAGCAAGTGGAGGCATTATAGTAGGTTGCTAGGGCTGAGAGGGTGGCTGCATGTAACTGGTTTTCTAGGCAAGCCATTGCTGTCCTCCCCTCCATTGATTTGTTTGCTGCAATTTCTTGGAGGTACCTGCTAATGCCCTTGAAGTTGTTGCCAATTCCCCCGAGGTTGCTGCCATTGGGGTGGAGAGTTTTGATGATTGGGCCAAGCATTTGGAGGGTTACTCCAAGGCTGTGGTGGATATCCTCAATAGCTGGATGGATATGGAGGCTGCCATTGGTTACCAGATGAATAGGAATTAAAATATGGCCCAACATAAGATAGTGGATCCGGTGGCATACCTTTTCTTGGAACCCAAGGCTTCCTTTGTGCAACATAGTAGACTTGGTCTTTTTCAATATGGATTGGTTTGAACTCAGGTAGAATCTGCTTGCTTTCAAGGTTAGCTACTATCTTGCATCTGTAGTCCCTCTTCTTTTGTGTACAGTGGAGGAAATACTATGTCAACATTGCCTCTTCCTCCTCTTGCTTCTTCTTGGCATGAAGTGTATCTAGTTGAGTAGATATATTATTTATAATGTCTTGCTTGAAATCTGCCAGCAAATGAGTAATCTCCATTCTTGAAACTCCACCGGTAGTTGACTTACCCATGGAAGATTGGTAAGCTCTCCCTTTCTTTGAAGTTTCCCTAGAGTAGTTCTAACATATTTTCTTGATATCCTCCTAAGGAACTTGGGAGATATCTCCTCCTCCCATGAGGTCCAAGGCATTAGTGCAGCTATCATTGATTCCTCTCAGGAAAAGCAACTTTTGTGAGTCTTCATTAAGTGTATGGTGTGGAGATTTTTGTAGGAAAAAAATAAACGTTGTAATATAATCTTCTAGGCTCTCATCTTCCTTTTGTTGCATCCTAAAAATGTCACCTCCTCTGATGTCACTGCCCCTACAATATTCCTTGTATTTCTCAAGGAATTTTATCTTCATGTCTTCCCAATTTTCCACAGTATCTTTGCCTAAGCTCATGAACCATCTTAATGCAACCTCTTTTAGAGTGGTAGGGAATAGCTTAAGCCTATGTGCATTAGTAGTATAATCATAACTCCTGCAGAGTATGTCAAACTCAAATAAAAAGGTATTAGGATCTTCTATGACAAGTCCATAAAACTTGGGGAGTGTTGAAGTAGGGATTTTCTTGATGTTGTCAACTTCATTTTGATGGGAAATGGGGAAAGGAAAAGGTGGTTGGTTAGGTTTGTTCCTATTTGCATCACCCATGCTTGCTTGATGTAGTTCCAAAGAAAAGGGGTTCTCAAGCTGATTTTGGTCTTTAGAGGAGACTTTAGAGCTAGTTAGATTAGGAAATGCGTTAGCAAAGGGGTGTGGATCTTCTTCTTCTTCTCTTGGTAGGTTCTAATATTCAACTAGCTAGAATGGATTAGGATTGTTAGGAAGGAATCTCCCATAAGCATCCCTTCTCCTTCCTCTATGCATGTAGTATCACCCACTATCAGTCAGCTCACACAAAGAACTGGTAAAGAATAAGGGGGGTCATTACTTCTTAAAGGAGGAGTCTACTAAGAAAAACTTCCAGTAACACTACAACAAGAAAAACTACCAATGACTCCAAAAGACTTCCTAGTTTGACACCATCCCCAACAACGTCGCCAAAAATGTTGGCCTCCTACAATGATTTAATAACTAAGCCCTCACAGCTATGATTCAAAGATTGGACATCTAACCTGAATAGCTATTTCAATCATCATGAAGGTGCATTTAACTTGTCAACCCAGGGACGTGAACTTGAAATGGGTCAGCATAGTATGTGCACTAGGAACCCAAAGTAGCCACTTTCATTCTACAACTAAGGAACACACAATGCTAAAAGTAAATTGCTTAGAAGGGAATACCATAAATTCCAATCATCAATCAACAACTACATAAAACTAAAATGCATAACAGGAATGAAAATTTGGGCAAAAAATAGGGCACTACTCTATCTTTTTTGGCTGCAAGAACAACCACAAAATGAAATTCTAGTGGTTGTAGGAATAGTCGGTGCCAAATTTCTAACTAATTACTAAATATAAAGTAATACTAAACTAATACTAAACTAAGAGGACAAATTACTCACCAAGTGGGCCCCCTTGGATAAGTATCCTCTAAAACTAATAAGGACTCAGATGCTCGAACTCAGAACTTTATTTTATTCACTGTAAATCATAAGTACAAAAGAGTAATGTATTTGTATTACTGAAAACTTGATAGTGCAAGTACAATATCAAATCATGCAACCTCCAAAGGAGCATCATATCCTTATTTATACTATCAACTAAACAAGGTGGTCAACTCCACGACTGGGAGGATACCATTTAGGGAAAACAAAGAAAGTGGAGTGGTGGCAGTTATGCGTTCATGGAATCTGGTTAGACATGCAAGTCCAAACACAAATTTAGCAAAATAGTAACCCCTGCGTCTACTCAATCATTAAAGTCCACTACAAGGTGGTTACATTTGGTTGCATGAGGAATCTTTTGCCGTCGAACTCCTTTGACCTTGAGAGATTCCTTTGCTGGATGTTATGGTGGATGCCCAGCTGGAGGCACCTTCCTCAACTTAGCATCCTCAAATTAAATTTGCATGGCAATGTCAGTACGCACAATAACTACATATCTATAACCACCTTAAGGAACATTCATTAACCACATGCAAAATCAATATAGATAATCCACATAATATGCCAATGTCATTAAAACTTGCAGAGATAGGATTAAGCCCAATGTATATGGTTTGAGGGAAACATTATGAAAATATCAACATTTAGCATCAAAGTTAATGACAACTTGCATTAAATAAACTATAGATTCTACCCAAAATTGGACCAAAAACTAGGCTCATCACTTTGGCTTTAGTCTTCTACTCTCCAACTCTTGTTGCAAGCACAACTCCATATAGCTTGTTACACCAACATTCTTACATCTTTTCAAGCCCTCTTTGTAGCATTCTCAAGCTCCTACAACACTCATTGCAACACTCTTGGTTATTACAGCTTCATCTCCCTTAACTCATACTTGTGAGCATTCTTGGGATTCCATATCCCTTATCTATTGCATCTACATATTGTGATACAGGTTCTCCTCCTTCAGCGGGGATTTCCTTTATCACCTCTTTTGTGATACGGGTTCTCCTCCTCACGCGAGGATTGCTTTTAACACTCATACTTGGTGGTGCGGGTTCTACTCCTAAAGTGGGTTTTACTTTCACCACACACTTTGTCCAATTCTCTCTATCTATCTGGCTATCCATGGAGGTGGGAACACCAAAACAGGGGTTTGACTGATGCAAACCCCTATACAGCCCCAACACTTTCTTCAAATCTTACAGATGCAGGTATTGAAGACATTCACATGTTGGAGGCTTCATCACTTGTGTGGTTGTGAGTATTTCCTTTCTTCTTCTTACCTTTATCAATTCTACTTCACTTTATTTCAATTCTGTTACTTTCCTGCATTCTAAGATTTCTTAAAAATTAGAGTAGAAGTAGCCACTTTATCATTTTCTATGATATTCTCACTTTTTGGTCCATATGAGATGCCAGTGTGCCGTGCTGTCATTCATATCCCGCACTGATGTACTTTGAATGAGAGCTTGTTAGTTTGTCTAGAAAATATTTGTGACTTGCTCTTTCTGATTCTATAACTTTCACACTGTTCCTTGGGGTAGTTTAGGTAAGTTTTCCCTGTGAGGCTCTCTGAATGAAGAGAACTGGTGAGTAGCAAATCCCCTTTCTCTACAATTTTATCAAGGTCCACTACACAGTCAAATCCTAACTTCCATCTACAAAGAGATAGGTTGTGTTTTCCATTAATCTATGGGACAATTGTAAGGATTAATAGGAGATCCTGCTTTGAAGTAAATTTAAAAGGAAGATATTTTTAGGAATCATACTTATCATTACAATTCCTTTCAACTACCATTTGGCCACCATCCATCACTTCACCATATCAATGGTAAGGAAAAAAAAAAAATTTACCCACCAAGGAATTATATATTGAAGAGACAACCATTCCCATAATAGAGTTTGTTAGTTTAATAGTAATTCCATCACCAAACTTGAGGAACATAAAATTATTAGTGATAACATATTCACCAGGATCCAAACCTACAAGAACCCTTTTCCAATCCTTGAGATTCAATTATTTTCCTGAACCATAGGGTCAAGAGTGGAAGGAATATTTAACAATTATGAGAAACACACCTAGAAACTCGAGGTTGTCATGGCTATCCAATGTTGGTGTGAATAAATGTCATGTACATAGTTAATTTCCTTACTAGGGACTTAGGGGATGTATTCACATGCCAAGTTTACTTAGGATTATAAGATTCCTTCTAGAATTCTTAGTTGTCATTTCTAGATCTTATCTTATCATAGGTTGAACATTATGAGTTAGTTGTCTCATGTGATAGGATTAAATTTTTTTTCATGATCTTGTTTAATCCTTCCCCTCACCTTGCCTATATAATAAAGGCATCTCATGTACATCTGCATCAATCTTTCTTTCATAATAAAACATTTTTTTTTTCATTTTCTCTCTTGTGGAAGATATTTTGGTCTAGCAACTATTCCTAGGGGTGTTGAGGATTCACCATTAACTCCTACATGTTATCAGAGCTACAATGTTGTAGATTCCTTCCCAGATCTAAGGGTTTTGTATTGGCTTGAAGATTTTACTAGGTGCATATTGGAGCTTGAAGAACCTCATGCTTGAATCCATTGTGTTTTGACTGATCTACAAAGGTTTCAATTTGAGGGTTTTAGATTCTAGATTTGTGGGTAGCTAAAATTTTGAGGCACTTTGGGTCAAATCTTACCCTTCCATCACATCTGGAAGGCCTAAAAACCTAAAGATTGATTGTCAAAATGCAAAAATATGATACTTTTTCCTAGAGGCATCAAGAATTTTTTTGAGGGGTTGTAAAAATCCATATGTCCTATGACGTCCATATCATACTGTTTGATCAACATTGTCAGATATGCAATACTGGTTGAAATCTTTAGAGTATATTCTATGCGTAGAAAATTTTGTGTACTTTTAGCATCATCATTTGTCATCTCATGTGCATGGTTTGTACGATACTGTCAAATTTCCATCACATCAGTACGAATCTTATTAACTCTGTAGGATTTTAAATTTTTTTTTTAACTATTGTTGTTTGTTTTGGGAGTTAACCCCTTGGTCATTGACTATGGTCACTTAGCATGAGGAGGGGGTGATTTTTCTTGGTGGAATGAATTTTAAGCTTGTCTCTCACTAGCCCCATTTCCCAAGTGGCGCCATTTCCCTCGACGATAGATTTTTTATTTTTCAAAAACCTATAGCATTCGGTCATATTAGTGACATTGGGTTGATATTTTTAGCCCTAGGAGCTCGAATTTGAATCCGTGTTCCCTAAATAGGGGTTTTTACTAAATTGTAATAAATTTTGATCGAGGAGGCTAATTTTTTGAAATGAACTATTTCTAGAAATCAGATTTCCCAAAAGTTTAAGTGGTGCAGGTGTTTTGTAGAAATTTTGTTGTTTTGTTTAATTTTTCCATGTTGAAGCCAAATTTTTCTTTTAAGTCTTGAAGGTCAGAATTTTTTTCTTTGGACTCCATTTTTTCCCAATTCTTATGACCCCAGCAAGGTATTCAAGAGTACTATAGTTATATATGTGCAATTTTTGCACTTTTGTTTCTAGATTTCAAAATTTTAATTTGAAGTTGATTTGGTACTATTGGATACATTGGTGTTGTTGAGATATGGTGTTGTACACCATTGCATAAATTGATTTATTATATATTGTAATTAAATAATTATTTAGTTGTGATACACCTTTGTGGTGTTTTTAATCACACTAGGTAATTATTTGGGGACCCACTTATGTTGTATTGTAACATTGCATTATTATTTAATATTGGGGAAATATTAAATAATGTGATGTATTAGTACCCAATATCAAATGATGGGTTAGTGATTTTGTATTTGTTGGAATATGGATTTTGGTGTTGTCATTGATGGCAACATAAGTCATTGATCTGGTCCACACTTCAGTATTTGTCCATACCAGAAGACAAAGTGAAGAATAGGGTATTCAAGTGAAGTTGAGTTTGTCGATCCTTACATATGCATTACTAGATCATCAATTTTGGTTGTGGATCTTAGGGAAGGTCATTGGGTATCTAGAATATCTTATTATCGAGTTTTGTGCTTTCGTATCAATTGGTGTATGAGTTAGGAGACCTTGTTAATTGATTTTCTATTCAACAGTGCTAGAAGGCCGACTTGATTAATGTGACATGTTGCAGCTGTTCGAGGTGAAATTGTTTGAAGTATTTTTGGGTTTGAGGATTTTGTTTTGTTTCCCCACTATGTTGTGGCCGACTTTGGATGGTGCACATTGAAAATCATTTATGATTTGAGTTGACAGTTGGAAAATATTTTATATCTTATTGAAGCCGACTTGGAGTGACTAAATATTTTGTTGCAGATATATATAAGTGATCAGTTATATCATTTTTATGTGTGTTCGAAGTGTGTTGATGTATATTGTGAATAGAAAAAGGGTTGTAGAGAGAATATGTTTCACTTGTGCATTAAGGTTTTTGTGATGCGAGTTGAAGCAGAGCAGAGAAGAAGAGCAAAATTTGACAATAGGTTGTGAATTTGTTTAATGAGCTTAATCGAAACTATAATATGGCATTTGTAGATGCTACTTTCTTAGTTCAAATCTTTGGATCTAATCCAAATATTTTGTAAGACAATGAGTCCTCTTCTATTATTTGAGCAATGAGCTCTAGGTAGTGTTCCTGAATGCATGTGCATTCCTCGTTTGTATAAACATTTATATTTGAGTACTCAAATTATGGATTAACCTCCACTGTGGTTTTTCCCCTAACAGGGTTTCCATGTAAAAATCCTTGTGTTATGGTGTTGTGGATGATTACTTTAAGTGTTTGCATATTTCTCTTGGTTGGATGTTATAAGTGGTTTGAAGTTCAAATTAATAAAGTTAAATATTATTGAACACTGATTCATCCCCTCCCCTCTTAGTGTTCTCTAATTCTAACAATTGGTATCAGAGCCTAGTTCCCCAGAAGGAGTTTAACAACTTGAGAAGGATCTTGGAATGTAATAGACTTTGGTAGTCTTCAACAACAACTTTTGGTGGCACTTGATGATCTTGATTAGTCCAAGGTAGAAGTTTGGGAATTGAAAGGAAACCTTAAGGATGCTAAGAAATTCATTAAGAAGTTGAGGGATCAGATTATTAAGCCCAAAGAGAAGAGAAAGGATCTCTATGATCAGATTAAGCAAAAAGAGAGCAAAAAAATGGATGACAATCACTTGAATCAAACCTTGAAGGAAATAAATGAAGAATGTGAAAAGCTTGCTAGAGACAATGCTACCCTAAAGCATGAGATGGAATCTATGGCAATGAAGATGACTAAGGAGATTGAAGAAATTAGAAGAATGAGGAAAATCTTGCCCAGTCCTTAAAAGAAAGATCTAATGAATGCAAAAAAACTAATGGAGAATTCATTCAGTTAGAGATTGAACTACAATAATCTAGAAACAATGAACAAGAGCTTGAGAGACAAATTGTTATTCTTAGGGATGAACTTGCTACTGCAAATGAATACAAGGAGAAGTTTAAGATTAGCTCATTTAAGCCTGATGAGCTGACTCAAGGTAAGAAGAATGGAAATGACAAGCGAGGTCTTGGATATGAAAAAGGAGAAAGTTTTGAATTTGGACAAAGGAATTTTAGGCAAATAAATCAGATGAACAAAGCCAAAAGGCATCTAGTAAGACAACCTGAAGTTTAACTGATACTGTTTTGCTTGCAATAATTTGGTCATATGGCTGCTCAGTGTAGAAGTAAAATGAAATCAAGTGATCCATCATTCTTCGGTCAGTGTTTCAATTGCAATAAGTTTGGTCATAAGTAAATTGAATGCAAAATTATGTCAAACAACTCTGTCAATTGAAGGAATGTTAAATTTTATACCTGTGGAAGATTTGGGCATATTGCTAACTAGTGCAGATCAAGAAGAAATCAATGGAATGACTAGTATGGAAAAGGAAATGTTGTATGTTATAATTGCAACAAATACAGTGACATTGCAAGATTCTATAGAAACAAAAATATGGATAGAAGAGGTCCAACATACAAGGGAAAAAATATGTAGAAAAATGATAAAGGAAAAGGAAAAGTGATTGTGGATGAAATAAGAGATAAAATGAAGAAGACATGGGTAAGAAAGAGTGAGTCTATTCTAGGAAATGAGCCAACACTAGATCCAGTATCTAGTAATTCCTTCGGGAATTGATCTTAGGCCATTGGCCTAGGGGGAGTTTTTCAAGAAAATCCTTTTTCCCCTATTGGTAGTTGGTAACAAAATGTGGCAGATTGTCAACAAGTTGTTTATAGATGCATCATAAATCATTTATAGAGAGATTCAAGGAATTGAAGGTCCGTAGAAGAATTTTTCTCTCATTGACTAAGAAAAATAGGGTATCCAGAACACCTAGGGAAAAAGTATTTATTACAACAAAATTTAGGTGTGCGAGTTATAAAAAGCAAGTTGGAACCCTCATTTTCTACTTTATATCAAAGAAAAGGAGAGCACTCTGCATTAGAATTTTGAAAGAGTGAAGTCAATTTGGAGGTGAAACCCTAATCCATTAGGTACTTCTGTTGTATTGAGAAATTTCATTTAATTTGTTGTGCGGTTGAAAAAATTCATTGGGAGAATCAAGCCATGAGTACGAAAGGGAATATGGAACAAATCAAAGGAATGATAAACCTAGACGAGTATAGTAGTGAGAAGATTAGAGATCTATAAGAAACATGTTGTCAATCAATGA
Source organism: Sequoia sempervirens (assembly GCA_007258455.2). Lineage (NCBI taxonomy): Eukaryota > Viridiplantae > Streptophyta > Pinopsida > Cupressales > Cupressaceae > Sequoia > Sequoia sempervirens. The sequence continues at coordinate 386,533,869 of VDFB02193867.1, forward strand.
ATTGAAATGGCTGAAAGAAGCAAGGAACAAAAGCTTGGATATTTGAAGTAAATTTCCCTATTTTGAGAAAGTAGAAATCGTTGAGTTTATTTTGGATAGATTGAATGATGATATTCTAACTTTGGATAAACCCTACCACATCTCAAAATAAGTGATTGGAATTGTAACTGGGTTATGCAAAGTTGGGGATGTGCCGAGAAAGAAGTCAATCTGAAATAAAGAAGTCAAAACCCTAACTTGAATAACTGGAGATCAAAGGGCATTAATAATCTCAACAATCAGAGATTTAGTGACAATGTATATTGCACATGGAGTATCCTACAAAATCTTTTTTAGAAACAAAGAAGGTACAACTTTGATAGGTACAATTTACATCTCACACAAGATGATAATTGAAGATGAGGATTTTGACCTTTGTGGATTACTGAAGGATTAACTGATGGAGAACGTACAATTGTCAAAGATGACAGGTTACTCTTTTAGGTTTAGTACTTTGGTTATATGTCTTGTGATGTATTTTATGAATTGCTTGCCACTAAACAACAATGTAATATGGGAAGAGAGTGAACCATTTTGCAAGCAGATTTACATGCACTCTAACAATTAGGAAAACTATGATCCAGAATATGAAAGTTTCTTTAAGGGTTTGCTAGGAAATTTTGGCTCAATTGGTATTTCCCTTCCAGTAAGGGAACTTGATGTTGGTTCCTCCTCTGGTGAGATGGAGAGAAAGAAGAAAAGAGAAAAATAAATTGTTGTCTATACTCCTCCGACATGCAAGACTCTAAGAGTTGAAGGGAAAGGAAAAGAACAAGTGATTGTGGATATACCAAATGAGGAATTTGATAAGGAAACTGAGAACACCCAAAGAAAAGAACTAGAAATAGCCGAACTAGAACAAGACAAGGAAATGACATGAGAAAGTGGAGAAGAAGGTGATTTAACTAAAGAATAGCTATTGCAGCTTATTCATAAGGAAGATGGAATGTAGAAAATTGCAAAAATATGGTCTATCAAACCTTCATATGAGTAGGACATGATTGAAAACATACTAAGTGCTCATCTTGTGCACAATCATATAAAATTCAAGAGTTTATAGCATACGTTGCCAGAAGAGTTGATTGAATGCATCAAGGAAATCATGGACTCTGAGTCTTAGAACAAGGAAGAAGAAGTAATTATACACCTGAAGAAGTAGTACAAATTATCACTCACCAAGCTAAAAAGGCACATGAATCAGCTAAGGTAGTGCATAAACACAATAAACAACATCTACAACTATTGTCTTCGATGGCCTCTTGCAATCGACAAGTACAAAGAAAAGTTGGAACAAATTGAAGCATAACTAAATAGTATTGAACAAGACTACATGTCTCAGGATCATGATGGAACAATCAAGAAAATGATTCAAGAATTACAGTCAGAGCACAAAAATGTTTAAAACAACAAAAACAAGATTGTTGACACCTTTTGGAAAGTGAAGGACGTTACAAAATGTAGACTAGAACAGTTGATTGGGATACTAAGGAAATGGGAGATATTAGAAGAAGCTATCACCATTCTAGAATGTCTCATCAAGATTATCAACCAAACATCTCAAAACAACATCATGATCATAATCTCCAGGATTGCAGTGGAAGCTGTGCCATAGAAAAAAGGACCCTCTGCTTGACATGGGATTAATTCATAATAAAATAAACTTAATGAGGTCTTAATCTAGTGTCGTGAGGCATTTTATGCATCCGCACTAGGTCTTGAACCCTTGCAAACTAAATAAAATTAATTTAATGATGTCTTGTGAAGGTTTTGTGAAGTATTGTAAGACATTTCTACATTCTTCTAGACTCTTTTTATTACAATTCATTTAAATATTCTTTTTTATTCATCATCAAGTCCTATTAGTGTTGTAAGATCTTATAACGAGCTTTCATGCTTTTCTAGGTACATCTTCACTATTTATCCCTTTTTCATGCCTCTTTATGCCCTCATATGACTTAATTAAGTACATTTTTGAATGTAAACTGACAAACAACATTAAATACAACAAATTCCTGAAATTTTTTTTTAGGTCCTAAGTGGGACCCATTTGTTATGGGTGGTGAATGAGTCCCCCTTGGCCCCAAATTCAAAATATTTTAAATTTCCTTTTGGGTTTTTATTCAAAATTACTTGATGTTGGCCTGTGATGAGGTATGAATAGGTAACTAAGGCACAAGTGTGTATAAATATGTGATTTTCACCTCATTTTGACATCTCTTATCTTCTATCATCTTCTACATTCACCTAATTCATTCTTCATTCACCAATCTTCCATCTCAAGCCAAACAATTATGGTTTTATCATTTCAAGGCATTAATAGATCAATTTTCAGACTTTCAAGGGAAGATTGTACATGTTATGTTGCAAACTTTCAAGATCGATCATCATGGTAAGGTAATCTATTCCATTGTTGCATGTTTCAATCCTTTCCTTCATTATTTTGGTTTAATTACCTAAATGGGGTTGGACCAAGGCAAACCCCCATGCCTTAACAATCAACATTTCTTCTTCTCTTCTTGTGTGTTTGTAGATTTAGGTTTCTTGAAAGCTTGGAAATCATTGAGGATCCTCAAGTTGAAAATTCATTCAAGTCATCCCTTCATCATTCAAGTCTATATATCAACAAAAAGTCATTTTTAGACCCAAATCTGACAATTTCATAAGCGAACACCTCTAGAGAGTAGAAGTGAAGATCTACCTCCACAGAATCTACTCTTGATTTTACAGATTCTTGTAGGTGGACTAATTCTCCACCCATGGTGAATGAGTCCCATCTGTAGGCCTGAAAATTGATTTTGTTAGAATTCAGCTCTCGATAGTCAGAAATAGGTTTTTAGGACTTTTCATCAGAAGTAGGACTAATTCGCCATGCATAGAAAATCAGTTCCAGTGGCCATCAATAGTTACTTTAGAAAGATTCTAGAACCTTCCACTAACAAAAATTTACCTCCAGGTGCACTCTGATAAGTCTCATCAATTTCTATTATCATTTGCTTAAGTTTCTAGTTCATACTTGCAATCAACATTGTGTTTTCCAGCATCTTGCATTAGATTGGTTCACATTCATTTATTTGAATTTGTAAGCATTCAAACACATCTACACACACTTCACATCAATATCCCATTCATCCATACATTAATCTTGAGTGAAACATTGTGCATTTTGGCCTACCTCTCTCCTTTTAGGTGAAAAACCCTAGAAGAGTAAGAGAGTCTTGTGGTGCCAAAATATTTTGTTTCATTTTGGTGAACCTATTGTTTGAATCCCCTCTTTTCTAATTTTGGAGTTCATTCATTATTCTAGAGTTGCTTGCATTGCATGTTGAAATAGTTAGCTTGCATTCTAGGATTTCATTTTTGCATGTGTAAAAAGTGCATAATAGGTTGCGTTTTTGCATCTTTCATCATTAAATAGTTCTAAAATTCTGCATTTTTCATTTAGGTCTGCATCATAGCACTTAGAAAGCATCAACATTAGTCAAAAAATTTTGAATTTTTTTTTAAATTCTATACGAGGACTCATTCGCCACCTTGGGCGAATCAATCCCTGTTGGCCCCTGAAATAGCATTTTACAGACTTCAGAAATTTGTTTTTAGCCTTTTGTTTGGTGCCTTAACCTATATATATTAGTCACTTGCATTTCTATAGCATTCATTTTGTTAAATTTTGCTTCAATTAGCTCATTTAATGCATTGCTTCATTTCACTTTCTTGCACTCACCACATTTCATTTTCAGCTTGTTGCGGTAGACACTTAACATACTTATAAACTAGCAATTGCATTGCATTGTACCTTCTTTCATTCTAGTATGTTTTCTTTCACAAGATGTGCTCTTGATTTGATTAAACATGGATTTTATAAGCATAATATCCCCTTTTATGAATTTTCTTTTGATTACCATAATAGGGACTTTAAGAAACAATTCATTAATTCAATCCTTAATCTTACATTACCCATGGTGAGAATGGTAATGTTGACAATCATAACACACATACTTGTTCTTCTTCCGATACCTCTCCTATTAGTGATGAAGGTATTTTGTTGCAAGAAGTTACAAGCCTTGAAATTCTTGATTGTCCATCTCCTTATTCCCCTTTGGATAACCTTACACAACAAGAGCATGAAATCATAGACACATTTCTCAACAACACCTTACCTAATCTTCCTAGTCATGAAAAATAAACTTGTTCATCTCCTAATATCCCTCCTCGATGCAAAGAGGATAGGTTGGTGTTAGAAGATACCCCTATTGTAAATCATGACACCCTTGATCCTCCCTTCCCTAATGTCCCTATCCTATGGGAAGATTTATTTGCAAATCATAATGGTTCTTCTCTTGATACCTCCTCCACTTAATGTGAAGCTACTTTACAAACCTCAAACTTGGATGAATATATTACAAGCTCTCCTTGTAGGGTAGATAATATGGAACAAGAGAATGATACCTTTATGAAAATGGACATTCAACTAGCATCTTCTCATCTTTCCCCTTCTCATAATTCCACCCTTGATCATTCCCCTATTTGTGATGAACTTATTCTAGAAGAACCAAGCCCTCTTTGTCAAGCACATATGGCCTGTTGTTCCCCTCAAAATTTTCCTCCTAGGGAGAATATCATGGCATTAGACTATGGCAAACAAGTGGTTCTTGATTTCCCTTACTTTGAGATACATCAAAACAAGGCTACTAAGGATATGGATTCACAAGTGTCCATTCGATCCCCTTTAATCAATGGACCTCATACATATCCTGTAGGACATCCTAATAGTCCTCTCATCCTTTACCCACCTTCATTCAACCTCAATAATATCACACAACACACCCCTAACTCCTCTTTCACAACTAGTGGTCTTGAACATCAAAACATTCACACTATCATCTCACAACACACTCATGATTTGAATTTGTTAGATTTTGTATCCTCCTATAATGAAGAAGAAAAAATATTGCAATTTATAGAGTCTTGCATAGGTATGACATCTAAGCAAGATGTATCTTTGACCCCAATCACACAACCATTTTCTCCTCTTGATCAAGAAGGTATCTTGTCAAGACTTCTCCACGATAACTTGATCTCTCTCCCTCCACAAACTCAAAAGAAATGTTGTTCCAAGACTTCCTTTTGTGCCTATCATAGATTTCATGGCCACTCCACTAATGAATGTTATTCCTTGAGTCATAAAATACAACATTTTTAGGAGTTTGGTATGCTTCCCTATGTGGAGGCATCTAATTTCTCTAATTGCTATTGATTTTCACTTTACCATGCATTTCATCAATCCTTTCAGATCACCCTTGTCCTGCACTAAGTGGGGTCAAGAGGTTAGATAGCCTTGTCCTTGTGTGTCACTTGTGGTTTCCTTCTTGGGCTAGTTGTTAAATTTTCATGAATACATAAGAGTAAGCTTGGGATGTGGATGACATGCCTTGATTTGGCTCGCATATGGCATACTTCTCTCTTTCATGATGTAGCTTATTGACAATATATGACTTGGCATAGGGATTTTTGAGTAAGCTCTCATGACTTCTCTCTTCTTCTACTTTACAACAATTGCTTGCAGTACGGGTGCTCACAACTACTTTAAAGTGGGGGCATACATCACCACTCACATTTCATTGTGTGATTTTCTTTTTTTGCGATGTGCTCTCTTGGAAGCATTAGGTACAATGTTGTTCAGGATGAGACCCTGCACTTGTCCTCTCTTAGAAACAAGATGAGATCATTTTCACTTTACCCTCTCTTGGAGACATTGGGCATGATGTTCCCTAAGAAGAGACATTGCACAAATTAAGAAAAATCCCTTTGAACATCTTTTACATTATGATATTTTTTTTACATTTTTACATTTCTACATTTTTACATTTTTGCATTTTTTCCACCTTGCATAACATAGCTTGCATGATTGTGGTACTTTGTCTTTTTGTTCATAGAATTTGTTTCCTTGTGGCTCCTTGTTAAAGTTATCAACAGGTATAACTTTAATATGGTTGAGCGGGAAGCCCACCTAGTAGCATGACTTTTCCCCATAACCACTTTTTGTTTGTTTGTGAGTACATACCAACTAGCGTATGTATCTTACATTTTTGGGCTTTCTCACCCTGTGGAAAACTAGTTCCATGGTCCTAAAGTGAGTATGTTGTGGTCTTCTCACCCTACAGATGACCCAAAGTTCTATGGCCCCAGAGTGAGTACATCTTTTTCACCTCATCTTTCTTTCCATCTTGCCTTTGCATGATTTTGTATCTTGGGGGCTTGACCTACATGTGGATCTTTGTTGAATTTCTACTTTAGTGTGAGTTTGAAGCAAGTTCATCCTGTCAATAAAGTGGGGGCTAAATGTGCTGTAGAAAAAAGAACCCTTTTGTTGACATGGGATTAATTCATGATAAAATAAATTTAATGAGATCTTAATCTAGTGTTGTGAGGCATTTTATGCATCCACACTAGGTCTTGAACCCTTGCAAACTAAATAAAATGCATTTAATGACATCTTGTGAAGGTGTTGTAAGACATTTCTACATTCTTCTAAACTTTTTTAATTATAATTCATTTAAATATTCTTTTTTATTCATCATCAAGTGCTATTAGTGTTGTAAAGTCTTGTAACGAGCTTTCACGCTTTTCTAGGAACATCTTCACTATTTATCCCTTTTTCATGCCCCTTTATGCCCTCATATGACTTAATTAAGTACATTTTTGAATGTAAACCTGACAAACAATATTAAATACAAAATATTTCCTGACACTTTTTTTTAGGTCCTAGGTGGGACCCATTCACCATGGGTGGTGAATGAGTCCCCCTTGGCCCCAAATTCAAAATATTTTAAATTTCCTTTCGGGTTTTTATTCAAAATTACTTGATGTCATCTTGTGATGAGGTATGAATGGGTAACTAAGGCACAAGTGTGTATAAATATGTGATTTTCACCTCATTTTGAAATCTCTTATCTTCTATCATCTTCTACATTCACCTAATTCATTCTTCATTCACCAATCTTCCATCTCAAGCCAAGCAACTTAGGGTTTTATCATTTCAAGGCATTAATAGATCAATTTTCAGACTTTCAAGGGAATATAATACCTGTTATGTTGAAAAATTTCAAGATCAATCATCATGCTAAGGTAATCTATTCCATTGTTGCATGTTTTAGTCCTTTCTTTCATTATTTTGGTTTAATTACCTAAACGGGGTTTGACCAAGGAAAACCCCCATGCCTTAACAATCAACATTTCTTCTTCTCTTCTTGTGTGTTTGTAGATTTAGGTTTCTTGAAAGCTTGGAAATAATTGAGGATCAAGTTGAAAAGTCAATCAAGTCATCCCTTCATCATTCAAGTCAAAATATCAACAAAAGGTCATTTTCAAACCTGAATCTGACAATTTCAGAAGCAAACACCTGTAGAGAGAAGTGCAAATCTACCAACATAAAATATACTCTTGATTTTGCAGATTCCTGTAGGTGGACTAATTCTCCACCCATGGAAAATGAGTCCCATATGTAGGCCTGAAAATTGATTTTGTTAGAATTCAACTCCGGGTAGTCAGAAATAGGTTTTCAGGACTTTTCATTAGAAGCAGGACTATTTTGCCATGCATGGAAAATCAGTCCCAGTGGCCATCAACAGTTACTTTAGAAAGATTCTAGAACCTTCCACTAACAAAAATCTACCTCCAGGTGCACTCTGATAAGTCTCATCAATTTTTGTTATCATTTGCTTAAGTTTCTAGTTCATACTTGCAATCAACATTGTGTTTTCCAGTATCTTGCATTAGATTAGTTCACATTCATTTATTTGCATTTGTAATCATTCAAACACATCTACACACACTTCACATAAATATCCCATTCATCCATACATTAATCTTGAGTGAAACATTGTGCATTTTGGCCTACCTCTCTCCTTTTAGGTGAAAAACCCTAGAAGAGTACGAGAGCCTTGTGGTGCCGAAATCTTTTGTTTAAAAAACATGGAAGAAGTTTCTTCTAGAGATGAAAGAAAAAAACAAAATAATCTTCTAACACAAGTAGCGGTTGTATTTCTTCAAAATTTTGAATTATTTTTTGAGTAAGTAAGCTTTTGAAGGGATTACTATAGGAAAATATTTTTTTCATTGATGTCAAAGTGGGAGAGAGTGCAGTGAAAAATACCTTATCAAATTCAGGGGGAGTTGTGTCAATTATGGGGAGAGAGAGTAGTATGTTGATTCCAACACTTGGTCATTTTTCACTAAGTATTGCCATCAATGCCAAAGGGGTAGATTGTTGGTATATGGATTTTGGTGTTTTCATTGATGGAAACATAAGTCATTGATCTGGTCCACACTTCAGTATTTATCCATACCAGAAGACAGAGTGAAGAATAGGGTATCCAACTAAAGTTGAGTTTGTCGATCCTTATGAATTACCATATCATCAGTTTTGGTTGTGGATCTTAGGGAAGGTCGTTGGGTATCTAGAGTATCTTATTCTTGAGTTTTGTGCTGTCGCATCAATTGGTGTATGAGTTAGGAGATCTAGTTAATTGATTTTCTGTTCAACAGTGCTAGAAGGCCGACTTGATGAATGTGACGTTTGTGGATGTTTGAGGTGAAATTTTTTGAAGTATTTTTGGGTTTGAGGATTTTGTTTTGGGTCCCCACTATGCTGTGGCCGACTTTGGATGGCGTGCATTGAAAATAATTTATGATTTGAGTTGACAGTTGGAAAATATTTTATATCTTATTGAAGCTGACTTGTAGCGACTAAATCTTTTGTTGTAGATATATATAAGTGATCAGTTATATCATTTTTATGTGTGTTCAAATGTGTTGATGTATATTGCAAATCGCAGAAGGGTTGTAGAGTGATTATGCACAGTTTCACTTGTGCATTAAGGTTTTTGTGATGTGAGTTGAAGCAGAGTAGAGCAGAAGAGCATAATCTGACATCAGGTCATGAATTCGTTTAATGAACTTAATTGGAACTATAATATGGCATTTGCAGATGCTACTTTCTTAGTTCAAATCTTTCGATCTAATCCAAATATTTTGTAAGACAGTGAGTCTTCTTTTTTTATTTGAGTAGTGAGCTCTAGGTAGTGTGCCTAAATGCATGTGCATTCCCAATTTGCATAAACACTTATATTTGAGTACTCAAAGTGTGGATTAACCTCCACCGTGGTTTTTCCCCTAAGGGTTTCCACATAAAAATCCTTGTGTTATGGTGTTGTGGATGATTACTTTATGTGTTTGCATATTTCTCTTGGTTGAATGTTATAAGTGGTTTGAATATTAGATTAATAAAGTTAAATATTGTTGAACACTAATTCACCCCCCCTCTCAGTGTTCCCTAATTCCAACAATATTCACATGGTTTTACCTTACCACTATTTGTATTTTGTGTGAGCTTGTGTCTATAAAAGAAAACACATGTGTAGTGGTTTAGGTTGGCTAAGTGGGTTGGCTATCAAATTATTGAGTCTTCTTGTGGAGTGCATTTGTGAAGCATGGCATGGGGTGTGTGGATTCATGCTTGGACACATGGAAATGCATTAGAGGGCTTAATGCTTCAAAGATATTCATTACAACTCTTGTATTGCTTTATTGTTGATTAATATGATGAAGTATGGATGCTTTTGGAGGCCGGGTTTTTCCCTCTTGAGGGTTTTTCCAAGGTATATCTTGTGTTATCTTGTGGCTTGTCTATTTGATATATGCATTTTGGCAACTTGTATGCATGATTATCTCTCATGGTTTATGTAGGAAATGAATAAGATTCTGGGTTAAATGCAATATTTCCTAACAAGTGGTATCAGAGCTTTCATGGTTGAAGAATTTTTGTTATAACCCTAGTTTGAGAATTTTTGCAAAGTTGGAGCCATGGACATGCATGTAGGGTTTGAGGCATTACAAGATATGGAACACATGTTGCAAGTTTATGTATGTAGATTTGGGATTTTGGGTTGTCAAGATTTGTTGGGCTTATTGTAGATTTGAAGTTTTCCAAATTTGGGTGAAAAGGGGTTTCTTGCTTTGAGTTTGAATATGAGGGTTTTGTATGGGAAATTTCATAGATGACCTCTTGAGAAAAAATGGACCTCATGGTTGGATTCGGGTTGGCTGAGAGACAAATTTTGACATAAAATTCAACCTATTTTGGAGAAGCTTTAAAAGAAAAGGAAAATGCTTTTTTAGAAAAAGGGCCAATTTCCCCATTTGACCCATGTGTAGAAAATAAAAACTAAAAATCCCATCATTTATTTTCTATAGAAAATTTTCATTGTCGGGATTTTGAAAATTTATTAAAAACAATGCAAAATAAATTAAAAACGAAGTTAGAAAATTATTAAAATAATAAAAAAAAATATTGGGGAGGGGGCTCACATACCCTCCCGATCCCTGGTATGTGACAGTGGGCTAACCACTGTTAGTACGAGATTGTCAGTCCTAGATTGATAGCGGCCAACCACTCCACAGTCGGCGGTAGTCTGTCGATAAGTGCTTAGCCCCTTCAATGGGGCCTCTAGTCCCATGGGGGACCCTATCCCATATCCCACATGGCTTAAAAATTTAACCCACCGAAACTTTTAAACAAAATTAGATTTTTTATTAATTCCGTCATGAAGAATAAACCGCCACCGGATTTCAATATGCATAAAGCTTGATTTAATATTTTCGTTGGGTTCACCCCACAGGGGTATTCAATTTTTTATTTTTGAAAAATAAACCATATTTAATTGTGGTTTGGATTCTACCACCTTAGCACTACTTGGGTGCCACTGCCATCCATGGAGCCACCAGGCGCCACTCAGTAGCCACCTGGAGGTCATTTTATAGTAGTTCTTTTCAAATTTGCATAACTTTTGCCTAGTATGTCAAATTTTTGACTTCTTGTAGTCGTTGGAAAGCTAGTTTTGAGAAGTATACAGTGGTATAGGTGTGGTTCTCTGATTTTGAAATTTTGACATGTTTTTGGAGCCTGGAAGTCAGATGTTCTTGTTTGCACGGTTTTGGTCATACCTTTTGCATACAAAATTGGATTTTTGATTTCGAAGAGGCATTGGAGAGAATTTGCAGTGTACTACAGAGTGGTTCATTTTTTTTAATTAGTTTGAGGATTTGGTTAAGATTGGTACTTGTTTGATTGATTTTAGGTGCCACAGATTCGAGGTGTGATTGTGCGGGCATCTAGATGAGTCAAGAGGCAAAAAATTGAGGGAGTACATGTTTTAATATGTTATTTATGATGCTATAGCTGATTATAAGATTGGTGCTTCTTGGTATAGGTTTATAGGTGATTTTTAGAGTTGGGACTTTGATGGTGATAGGTACATAGGTTGTCTTCAGTTTTGAGGACACTATTGGACATGGTTTGAGACTTGCAGTCTTGTATGGGTGACAGTTGAGTGCAGGTACAATGATGGCTATGATTATGGTGTCATGGGTATGTAGGTACATTTGATGCATTGGAATGACATGATCATGTATCTAGTGTTTGGTAGTGATATGGTTTGATGTTAGGAGATTGTTCTTATCTTTTTGATGGTTATTTGGTTCCTTGACTATGATTAATCATTTGTGGACATGGTCGAAAAATTAGATCTGTGGTTGATTTGGTGTTTGAGTCTCGATGTCTACATGGCTATCTTCTTTGATATCTTAGTTTACAAGTTACTAATGTGATGATGATTTTTCATGTTTCAATGGTTTGGATCTACGATTTATGTAGCTTGTAGGTGTGTACAACCTATTGGGTTGCAATGGGATGACTTAGATGTGGAATTTCTATATCTACCAGGTTTGATTCATTATTGTTTTAGATTTCATTAGTTGGACTTTTCTGTGGTCATTTGTGCATCGGTATGTTGTTTTGGGAATGAGAGGATGGATGATTTGAGTACTTGATTAGTTAGTTGATGAGACGTGTATGTGGTTTGATCACGATGTCATGATAGCTTGTTACATTCATTGGTTATACACTTTCAGTGGGAGATTTTGATAGTGGTGATTTGGTGGTGTTGGATTGGATTGGTTTGTGATGTTTTGATGGTGGTTGTATGTATCTTCTTGGCTAGGAGATCTTGGTTTACTTGTATGTTATTGAAATTATAGTTGAGTGTGTGTAGATATGAATGATCTTCATGGAAAGGATGGTTGTCATGATGCCATGTGTAGCTTGTATCACAGTTCAGTGGGAGTTGTTGGTAGTGACATGGATGCATCATAGGGTATGATTATCTTCATGTGATTTGAGATATGTATTCTTGGTTTAGAGTGTTTGCTATTATGTCACAGTTTACTCTTGATACTATTTTAGATTTTGGCATATTACATGTTCTCTTTAGACCAGGATGTATTTTATGGTGCATGTGATCTCTTAGGAGGATATGGTTAGATCATGTTGTCATGATGGGTTCCTGATTATGTGATTGGAGCTTTGACATTGATCGTGTGTAATTCTCTTAGTATTGAGTACATTTATCATTTGCTTGATTACTTCATGATACTACTATGTTGCATTCAGAGTTTGGCATGGATTTATTGGTTATAGGTGCTCATGGATACTTAACGATGTAGGTGATGGTTGGAGTTCTCTTATGATTAGAGACATTTGCTTGAGATAGTTACTCTTTGGAGGTTTCAATAGGAAGATCGAGGATCTTTCACCTGGGTATGGACATGAATTCATGATGGATTGATAGAGGAGATTGTTCTTGGAGTGATTCCTGATGGCTTGGTTATCCTAGAGGAGCATTCTCATTCCCCACTATTGGTCTACTCGGTAGTTACAAATTGACCCCAATCAAAAGTGTAACACCTTTGCCAACTTCAGATGCAAGAATTCATCAAGGATGGCAGTGCATTACATGGATGTTTGCACGTTGTGCTCTCGCACCTAATAAATATTCTCTCATCGACACAAATGACAGATGCCAAGTGGAAGGAAGCCAGTTGGGTGATGTGGAATTTTACCTTCAGATTTGATTTTCTAAGGTTAGAATATGTGAAAGGGGAATTTGCGTAAGGGGTGGAAATTTTCTCCTATACATCTTCCCCCCACTTTAGTGGGCATGAATATTGATGAGTGCTTCGGTAAAGAAGATTGAAGAGTTAGTAGAGTTAGATATTTATACCCGAATCATCGAGGAAAGAAACCACAATTTGGTGAGTTTGAAGCACAAGCTGGAACAAAAGACTCCATAGCCTCACAAAACTATGAAGCTGCACAAGGTACACCAAAGGCCCTCAGACCAACGATGGACAAATCACGCAGGATGAAAGCATCTTATAGGCCTGCAGACCTACAAGGAGGCAACCCCCAAGATATCTCACATGAAGGAAGCCTTGTGAAGTATGTGCCTTATAGGCCTGTAGAATTGCAAGAAGTTATCCGCCAAGATCTCTCACATGAAGGAAACCCAAAGAAAGAAGTACCTTACAGGCCCACAGACCTGCAAAGAGGCATCCCCCAAGATATCTTTCATGGATGAAACCTAGAGGAGGGGACTCCACAGAGTCAAATTGGAAAGCGGATTTACAGGCACACTTGCAAAGTGACATGTTTACCAGTAGATAAAGCATGTCTGAAAACAAATCGGCCATGCAGGCAGTCAAGCAGACAGTGACACAAACCATCAACAAATTGGAAGGATTTCAAAGGGGGTCCCTTGGGAACCTGACATGAAGAAGGGGGTCCACTCAAGGGACACGAGCTTTTTGAAAGTGTAAGAAATACATTTTTTCTCAAACTGATTCATCATTAAGGAGTCCTCTCAAAAGATTTCACTTCATCAAGGAATTCAAAAGGAAGAAGATGCCCCCTTGCAAGGGGAAGGCCAAAGCTACTCCCACCTTGGAGGAAAGTTTTCCAGTTCTTTCTTTGCAAACCCATGATGAAGTAAAGACGTTCCATTAGGGTTACAAGTCGAGAATTTGATTCTTTGCAAATATTTTTGAGAAAATATTTGTTGGCAACAAATGAATTTTATGAAAATCGATGTGTTATAGAAATGGTGTTGTCACACATGAAAGGGAAAACTCAAGAAAATAAGAGAAGAGAGATAAGAAAAGAGCGAAAGGGAAAAAGTAAGATAACAAATAAGAGACACAAGGGTGATCTAATATTTTGGGGTCAGAGCTACTCATAAATATACATGGAAGTATAATGATAGTATATAAATGAACTATCATCAACCCCCTACTATATCAAACCATGTGAAGAATGCACGAGAAGACAAAGTAAAAATAAAAAAAATGCGTCAACATGGAAGGGAAGCCTAAATGTTCCCAACACTTTGCATCATCCCCAATTTTCTAAAAGTCAAAACACAGACATGGAAGAATGATGATATAGATATAAGAAGGTTTACGACACAAAAATAACTCCTATATCCAAGCACCAAAAATGGTGACAAGGGTCATCCAAGAACACATAGCATGAGCATGGGGGGAATACATCACAACACACACATCTAATCTAAAGATAAATAAGAGGCCTCCCCCTAACATTCATTGGCCAAGAGGTCATCTGCTTCCCAATCTAGATCATTGTAAGTGAAAGCACGATGAGTCTATAGTGGTGGAAAATTAAAAGGAGGAGCTTATAACCCTCCCGTAATAGGGGATAAGGAAGAAGGCCCCACAAGGTCTCCTCTAATAGGCTCTTGTGGAGCTATGGTCAACGATTTTGTGAAGATCATTGACAAGGCCAAAACATCATCTAGAGAGTTAAACATGCAATTTAGTGGAGTGCCATGTCCTACCTCAACAGATGGAGAGGGCTATGCCTGAGATTCATCGCTTGGATCATCGAGTGACTTGAGAGCGGTGAAAAAATTAGGGGAAGTTGAGATTGGTTCCATTACTAAGATAGAACAAGCTAGCACAGGACCACCCTTCAGAGAAGGTGGACTCCTCTTACACCCTCCATTGCTGGAAGGGCCATCCTCCATCTTCTACTTCATTGGGGGATGTGAATTCCCCACAAATGAGGAAAGAGGCACAAAGGAAGTGGAGGAGGAGAAAAGTGCGACAAACACCACCGAAGTATTTGACATATTAGGAAAGGAGGGATGTCTAGAAGGGACATCAACAAGGGTGGCTCAACTGAAGGAGTGATAAACACCTACACCTTTTTTGGGGTCAAGAGCACTCACACTCACAGTACTAGCCAAAAGTGAGAGAAAATTGGATTGAACAAAAGTAGAGGGGAGGAGAGAAGAGGATGCATCAAGAGGCCCTAAAGCAGGGGTGACCATCTCCTCTTCCTTCTTCTGCAAAGTGGCCTACTCACCCACAAGATCCTTTCATTGATGCTTGCGCTCATGTGCAAGGTGGTTTCTACGACTCTTTAAGCTAGAGACCAAGGGTTGTGAAGAAATGGAAAGCTCTTGCTCAGCCATGGGAGTGTCCACCATAGTTGTTTCTAGTAGAAAGCAAGAGGAACATGCTAATAAACAATGGGGGAAGTCAGCTCTAGTGCCTAGGTAGTGGGCCTCTTCCCATTTATTACTTTTGGAGTAGGAGTGGTGGGAGGCCATAGAGGTCAAGACATAGGGGATTCCCCATGAGGACCTTTTCTTCTGCCATACAAGTATTACCAAGGTCTAGATGGTTTAGTAGGAAGATTTGATATCCTGATCTTAGGTCTACGCCAAGAAGGCACCATTAGATTTGGTGGGTAAAAGCTAGGTGTACTCATCTAGAACTCTTCTCTGGAAAGAGGAGTGGGAGAGTCATCCCAAGGATGGGGTAACTTCTCTTTTCCTTTTTGAGAAGAGGGGGTAGCTGGCAGCTATACTATCGGAAGGGTCAAATCTGGCTTTCCTTTGCTTCCATTCTTATACTTCACATAACTCTTATAAAGTAGGTATGTCCTTGAAGGAAGCAAACCAACTGGGGTGGGCCAAAAGTGATCCAATGAATATCCCCCACGGGATACCAAAGGATGATATCTAGTATCATGCACTAAGTGCACAACACCTTCATGGGAGAGCTTTAAAAATTTGTGGATGACAGAGGCGATTCCATTCAAGGAAGCTAGCCAAGGTATGCCTAACTTGACTTTGAAAAAATTTGACTCTGGAATAACATCAAAGACTGTGTCCACAACCCTAGGTCCAACTAGGACGAAAAGAGTTATTGAACCATAAGGTTTAAGAGCAAGGCCATAATGTGTATGGATGATGGACTTCATACTCCTCTTTATGTAATGAATTCGTCCACAACACCTCCTCTATAATGTCATTCACCTGACTCACAAGATAAACAAAGACCCTTGTCACAATGTTCCCATTCAAGCAAGCGGAAATGTAAAGGGGAGAGGGCTTATTGTTCAAGGGAATATCTTGTGAAGTGAATGTTACATTTGGTGAGCCGGTTGCAGGCTACATAGAAGGGGTAATTGTAACCATGTTAACAAATTCCTTAGGCTAAGTGGTAGAATCAGAGGGATCAATAATCATGTTGGTAGAATGTGACAGAAAATGGTCTGTATATATCTGTAACTCACTATTTTCTTTTGCCACCGATTTGTTTGTATTTTATTTACTCCCATCGAGATAAATAGTATCGTCCTCAATGCAATCCTGTATCTCATGAAGTAGGTGCATACATTGTTCAGTATCATTTCTGTTGACTCGATGGTACTGACAGAAGGAATTCACATCATACCAACTAGGGTAAGGTTTCTTGAGAGGTCTAGGGTTCTCCAAGGTTATGATCTTATCCTTCAACAACTTTTGTAAGATGGAAGAATAAGATTATGCTAGCTTTGTGAACTTCGTGTTGCATCTGAGGCCATTATCATTCGTAGCAGCTACTACATTCACAATAGCCTTACCTTTCCCAAAGATTGATACAATGGATTTCCCTTTTGAATGAGAGTGTGAGGAGGATCCCCCGAACTAGACTACTGTCTATTGATATTCTCGTAGTGTTGCACACAAATGTGGGAAAGAAGGGTACTTCATAAGGGAAAAATATTCCTACCAAGGCCTTTGCAATTTCCCTATGAATACCTTATGTATGTCAGAATCGGGCAATGGGTACAAGATTTGTGAGAAGATCACTTGATATCGTGCTATGAAATCACTAATCTTTTCATTATCCCCTTGTTCGCATTGGATGAGATCTAAAAAGGTCATCTTCGGTCTGATGTTGGATTGGAACTGTCATAAAAATTGATTCACAAGTTGGTCAAATGAGAAAATAGAGTTATCTAGTAAGGAACAATAACATTCAAGTGTTGTATCCTTAAGAGATCGAGGGAATAATTTTTCCATCAATGCATCGTGATCGAAGAAATTTGTACATAGGGTATTAAAGGTAGACACATGCATTTGTGGGTCCTCTTTTCCACCATATTTATCAAACTTGGGAATCTCCATTCCTTGTGGGTAGGGAGTACTTAAGATTGCCATCGACAAAATAATTTGTCAGAAGAAAGGTTGAAAGATAGGTTGGGTAGAGGCTTGGGAGAGACTCGCCGGTTGGATTTGCATCTTGCTCATATTCTAAAGAAGAGTGTTCATAATAGGGTCATTAGATGACATAGGAATAGTGGGACCTCCTCCATAACCACCACCGGAGCCTCCTCCAAAATTGCCAGCGTGGTCACTTTCAGAACCATTGCCAGATCCGCCACCACTAGTAGGGCCTCCATCAGAGCTACCTCCACTTATAAATCCACCACCATGGCCTCCACTTGAACCACCTCCACTAGTGCCACACCCACCACTTAGGCCACCACCACTACGAAAGCCTCCAACACTCAACCTGCTGAAACCTCCATTGCTAGAGGTGATAGGAGGGAAGAAACTAAAACCCAAGGGTATTTTGTTCACTTTGATAGTTTCAAATCTCTTAGAGGCAGAGGGGATGTTGATCAAGGGGATTGCATTAGCCATGTATATAGACGTGGGAGGCATTAGCACTCCTAATTGTCTCTCATGTTCTTCGAGAGTGACCCCTTGTATAATGCTAGCATTATTTGGAAGGGCACACACTTTAGTCAGACTAGAGAGGTTAGCTAGGAGCTCTATGCCTGTTTTGTCTTTTCCCACCATATACTTTATCTCGCTAATAACCTTAGTAGCTCTACCCAACTTTTGGTTTTTCTCCAAGTGATTCTCCAAGTCACCCAACCCTTTGTTAAGGGTAGAGACATACTTTGAAGGGATGTGGAAAAATTCATGCTCATCTATCGACGATGGTATAGGAGATGCAAGAGGTGTGGGGACGAGGTTAGTCTCATCGAAGAATTCAACCTCGCTGCTCAATAACTGCTCCTAGACAGAAAGACCAATGAGAGATTGGACAAAAAGGCATGTAGAAAAACTAGGAGTGACCATCTTCTCCATTATATGGTGTCATACAATTGTCCTAACAACATACTTGGAAGTCGTGGACTAGGTTGTGATTCTCATAAAATTTCACAACACTCAGGAGTACAATGATCACAAGGGAAAAGCTTCAACACCAACGAATGGGTAGATGTTGGTTCACGTCAAGTTCACCAAATATGTAAGAGAGGGGGACCAACCATGTCAAGGCCCTAGGTTACAAAGAGCCAAGAGCAGAGGGCTGCCCTAACTTACCTCACTCTAAAGGGATGTTTTGAAACAAGGGATGATAATGATGAGGACTATAATGTGCTTCAATCACTCTTTAGACTCGAAATCCAAATCTAGGCGAGGCGAGATGGTTTTTGGAGTCAATACTGTAACTTAGACAACTCTCTATCTAAGGATGAAAGCACAATTCTGGGATGACAGTGCGATGCACTAGCGTCTCTCAGGTGTGCTAGCATCCGTATGACCAGAGGATAAAAAGTACAATGAAAATTGCTAGAAAACAAACTAATGGCCTAGCTAACTATTCTTGAATGAGAAAAATAGAACTATAAAGTATGAAAAATACAAACAGAGATGATAAAGTAGATAGATGAGAGCTAAAGTGACAAAAAATGATCTCACCAAGGTGCTAGCTCACCAACTAGCTTGAAAAACATGTCCACCTACACACAAGAAAGAGGGGAAAATTGTTGGGGCTATATAGGGCCTACCTCAAGCAGACCCCCATTTTGGTATTTCCACCTCCACAGACAACCAAATAGCAACGAGAGAGAAATATGCGATAAAGAAGTAAAGAAAGTAGAAGATGCAATAAACACTACAAAATAGTAAAGTTCTACTCAACTAAATCGCAAAGAAGAGGAGAAAAACGTTATCACCTCCACCCAAAATCTCACTAGCTAATGGAGGAGAAAGTGGACTTGGGAAGGTCACCACAACCTCGACTATGATGAAGGGAGGTCTTGCAAGAATCCAAGCCCATGCTATTATGGCTTGCTTCACACTTCCTTTACGGAGTTGACAGAGTGTTGTTGCTACTGTAATGGAGTGTTGAGGTGTTGGAAAATGCTTGAGAATGAGAAAGGATGGATTGAATGCTTAGAGATCAAATTGAAGTGAGAATAGATGAATTTGAAGGAGAAGTGGGAAGAATCTACCATTTTCGGGCTTGGTTGGTCGAAGAGGGATGTTAAACCTAGTTGAAAGTGTAATGCCTCTGCCAATTTCAGACACAAGAATCAGTCAGGGAGGATAACATGTTGTGCAGAAATTTGTGTGCCGTGCATGCATCCTTGACAAATATTCCCTCACTGACATAAAGGACAAATGCCATGTGGGAGGAAGGTAGTTGGGTGATGTGGAATATCACCTTCAAATTTGATTTTCTAAGGTGAGGATATGTGAAAGGGGACTTTGCATAAGGGGTGCAAATTCCCTCCTACATAGAGGGTTATTTTGTTGTTCCTCTATTGTACTTGTTTTAATCATGGATTTCCCACTTGGAATGAGGAGGGGGTGCATTTTCTTGGTGGCACATCTTTTGAGCTTGTTGTTGACTGCCCCACCACCTGAGTGGCACCATCACTCCCAATGACAAGTTTTTTATTTTTTGAAACTTGTAGTGCCTGGTCATATCAATGACCATGGGCCAATATTTTCAGTCCCTAGGAGCCTGAATTTGACTCTATGTGCCCTAAATAGGGTTTTTTTTCCAAATTGTAGTAAATTTTGATCTAGGAGGTCAAGTTTTTGAAATGAAATATTTCCAGAAAGAAAATTCACCAAATGTTTTAGTGGTGTAGGTGTTTTGTAGAATTTTTTCTATTTTGTGACATTTTTCCATGTCGAAGATTTTTTCGTTCAGCCTCTAAGGTCATAAATTTTTGCTCCAAACTCCATTTTTCCTGATTCTTATTACATCAAGAAGTTATTCATGAGCACTATAGTTCTATACATGCACTTTTTGCCAATTTGTTTCTAGAATTTCAAAATTTTAGTTTGAAGTTGATTTGGTAATTTTGGACACATTGTTACAAATTAGAAAAAAAAAGTGATTTTCTTTAAGAAAAAGTGGTAAATTTCTTGTATTTTGAGGGTTAATTTATTGTTCCTCTATTTTAATTTTTTATTTTATCATGGATTTTCCAAAAATTGTACATCTAACTCCATATAACTATCATGAGTGGAAATCATAAATGTAGATTTTATTGTTAAAATTGAAGTTGCAAAGAATCACATTTGGTACAGATCCAAAACCCATTGGAGCTACAAAAATAAGAACATAGTTTGATAGAAGGGATGAAGCCCTTAATACTCTTATTTTGTCTATTTCTCTAGATCTTAAAAATCATGTTTCATTTTGTAAACATCCTCATGATGTTTGGAATACCTTAAAGAGTCTCTTTCTCAAGCTAGATAAAATAATGAAATTTAAGTTGGAGAATGAACTTATGAGTCTCAATCCATTAGATTTTGATAATATCTGTTGGTGTAATTAATATTTAATTACACTTTACATAAGTTTACTTAGGTAATTATTTAATTCATAGGTTAATTAGTTGTCATCCTTATCTTATTGAGATATCTTGTTGCTCAAGATAAGATTAGGGTTATGTATCTTTTCTTTTATAAAGCAAATCATTATCTTTTAATTATCAACTCTCGAATAATATTATGTTGCACATCCTTTTGCAACCTCTCTGCTTTTTCTGATTTTCTCTTCTGTGGAAGGTCTTTTTGGTTTGCAAATCTAATCTTGGTTTTCTAACATGGTATTAGAGCCTTGATTTGCAGCCCCTTCTCAGATTTTTGAGAAAATCATTATAGGGTTCTGTTGTGCCCTTAGCACACATGCCCCGTTCGGAACAAGGACCCTCTTTTCTTTTGCCTTGTCAGGTCATTTTGTCATCGCCTCTTTTTGCGTGCCCCTCTTTTTGATGTTTCAGATGGTCGATGTTGCTCCAAAGTTTCATCATAAATCAATCATGCCTCCGCTTTTGGTTTGTTGCTGCCTTCCGGAGCCTCGCAGAGTCTCTTTGGCAATTTGGCCCTAAAACGGCCCCGGGCCTTGCCGGGCCTGAGCGTCCGGAGTTCCCTAACCAGGTTTCCCCACTGGGATTGTTGTTTCCTGCAGCCTCCGTTGGGCATCCTTCCGGACCTCGGGGTCTGATCCACCTCTCGCCGTTTGCAAAAAACTTGTTAAAATCTTCCGGGCGACGCCCGCCCCTTCGAGCCCCGAGCCCCGGAGATCCGTCTCCGGGGTTCCATCTTGGTTTCGCCGTCTGAGACGGCGAACCTCCTGCGGTGACCCGCCTCCCGAGTCCCACCGTCATCTTTGCCGCCCACGGTGTGGTGTCTTCCGTTGACTGCCATGGGGTCTTTCGGGCCCAGCCGTGTAGAATTCTAACTTCGAAATTCTGTGACGGTTCCGCTGTCCCTGACAGCAAATCCCTGGCGGAATCCCGCCCTATGAGCCTCGAGATGCTCCCCACCACCGTCTTCAAACAACGAAAAATCTTAAGACGGCCATCGCGTCACGTCTCCTCAACCGCCGGGCCCCAGCGTTCCCGCCGCCGCCGTACGAGCATTTAATGTAGGCATTCATGGCGGTTGGGGTATAAAATGCCCAATCCGCCCAAGTCATTTTCATAAATAGGATTGAAGCGAATTGGAGAAGCTATCATCTAGAGCCCATCGCGTTCGACAACGCCGCGATCATCGACCTCAACATCATTTCGCCGACCCCCGGTGGATCCCACATCTCCCCGCTCCGCGTGTTCGAGGTAGGCCATCGGTTGCCCTCCTGTACAAATTTTTCATGATTTTCAAAGATTTAAATAAATGAAAAAATTAATAGGGGATTATAGTACGATAGAATACCAATTTGTGCACCAAACCCATGTGGCGGAAAACTGAGCAAACACCTAAAATACCCTCCTTGCCAAATCGGGACCTCTCCCTACCGCGGCTATTCTTCGCGCAAGGAAAACGTCCTTCCCGGGCCCAAAACCCGCCTTCGCAGTTAAAACTCAAAACTTAAAAGCACCCGCCGACGACAATCCTCCTTTTCGGGCTCGGTTCGTCGGGTTTCCCTACTTGGGCTTCCGTTTGCCTTCCGCCACGCTTGAACTGCCAAACCACCCTGCCTCCCCGGTTGTTGGATTTTGACCTCGGCTCCGCCGTAAAACTTGAAACTTGAAACTTGGAACTTGAAGACCGAACCGGCGTCCTTTGGTCTTCCCAGGCCCGGATCCCCGGAGTTCCATCTCCGGGGTTCTGCAGGAGATTTTCCTTCGGCAACGGCGAACGTCGCCCGACGCCCCATCCCCCGGGCTCCACAGACTTTTCCGTTGACTAACCCTTGGCAAATGCAATCGATCCATATTTTTAACCTTCGGGCCCCAGACGATGGGTCTCCCTGCTCAAATTTCTGCCTTTCCCCATGGTGAGGTATTTTCTGCGAGCTTGCCGGCCGTCCTTTGGCCCCCCGGACACCGACCTTTTCACCGCCATTGGCTTGTTCTTTCGTGATGGAAACTTTCGCGTCCCCGGGCCCCGGATCCCGGACTTCCGTCCTCAAAAGTCTGTCGCTCTCCTGCCGATGGAATCTTCACCCCGTCCGCCCGGTCACGGGACCCCGAGCTTCCATCTGCCGTGTGTTCTTGTAGAAACTCTTTGTAGCTGACAACACTCCGGGCCCCGTGTCCTAGGATTCTGGTCCTCGCGCGCTGTTCCAAACGGAGATTCCCGCTCGGCCTTCCACTCTTCGGGCACCGGTGTCTAGACTTCCATCCTCGGAAGTCTGCCTCTCGCCCGCCACTGCTAGCGGAAAATGCCCTTTGGTGCCCCGACCTCCGGGCCTTGCCACGCCAAATGCCGCTAAGCCTAAACGATAAACACATGTCGGCCGTCCTTTGCCCCCCCAGACCTCGGCCCTCAAACTTCCGCTGCCGGGTTTCCGCCTACTGTCCACCTTCCCCAACTGCCGTTTCTTGGCAGCTTCCCGACCTGAAACCTCCGAAGACCCTTAAATCTATCCTAACAAACCCAAATCCAGAATCTAGCCTCGACCCACATGCTAATTTTTGGCCCTTTTCATCATGAGCTTCTCGAAACATTAAAATTTGGCCAAGGGGGGTCTCTGGGAGATTTCGGCTGCGTTTTCCCTTCTAGACAACATTCTTTCCAGGGAAGTCCGGCCCTCCAAGCCTGGATTGTCCAAATGCCCTGAAACGAAGATCAATAACGTCTAGAGATAAAATTTATGATATACTTAATTGATTATTTGAAGTGGATGTTTTCGAGATTTAGACTAACATGAACGCTGTTGATGTTTTATTGCACTAACTTTGCCCTTGCCTGCAAAATATATGGTATCAGGTGTAGGAACTTCAAGGGCATCTGCCGAGAAGGATAAGGGAAAAAAGTTAGGAAGGACCCCTCGGGGAAAGGAAGACAAAGATCAAATGAAGTACCTGTTCCAAGGCGAGCCGCTCCACTCAAAGGTCTCAATGGACTGGAAGGAGATCTCAGATACGAATATTGGTTAGGTAGATATAGATGAATTCACTCAGAGGGTCAGGATCAACCTGACAACAAAGAACGCTAGAGTAATCTAGCAGAGTGGAATAGCTAAGGATGTCGATTTCCCTCCATCTCTCATGGCGCCTGAGCTGGTCATGGCTTGCCGAGAAGCCTATTAAATAGACACCAGAATGATTATGGATAAGTAAGGAAACATCCTTGCAGACATGTTGCCACATTTCCATGTTCCAACAGATGGAGGTCCCCACGTTAGAAGAATGTGAAGCAGCATGGGATGCTAATCCAACAGGGTGCAAGAAGTCAATCAACCTCCATTGGCTTAAGGAAAAATAGGGCAGCGCTGTGAAAGTTCCCCAAGAACTCTTCCATAGCGATTTCCATGAGGATTACCATGACCTAGTAACCATGCTGAGCAGGGTCATGGGTCTTCTAATAGCCGCCTACTTCCAGGAGTGGATGACCTATTACATTGAGCAGATCCTGCGGGGAAATGAGGACGTTACAACCAAGGTCTCATTCTACTGGGGAGGCATCATTAGCAACTGCTTCCATGAGCAGTTTGTCAACATGAAGAAGAGTTCTAAGTTCTACATGACTTCCTACCTCATCTACTCCTTGATAGACCAAAGACAATATAGCGGGTTGTTTGTAGCACCCAATCAGGGGTAGAAGCAAGGACTCAAGCTGTTTGACAAATATCCTCAACTCCAATACCGAAATTTCAAGAAGGAATACTGCAGGGTCAATGATGCCTTCACTGGCCACATCATCTGGTTGATTGTTGGGGACTTCGAAAGGAGGGTCTCCCACAGCTCCAGGGCGCTCTTAAAGTAATATGCTTTTCTGTTTATCCAGTTTCCCAAGTTTACATACATCCAGGCCCAGGGTTTCACTGAGAGGCCGAATAGATTGCCTCACTACCCCAATGACAGGATCATCCTCTCAAGTGAAGCTCTCTCGACAACTCCAACACATCCAGGCAATCTTCAGCAACAAGCACATAGTGGGGATCTCCTACCCCATGACCCTTGGCCAGGGCTTGTATTGATTACAAACATCACAATGTGCTAGTAACTCTGAGAAGGAGCTCAAAGAGTACCATTTCAACTAGTAAACTGCTCGCCTACGGATGGACCCATATGGCCACGTCAGGAAAGCACTGGGGCCAGCATATGCCCACCAATATCATATTGAAGATTTATGGGCCGATTGCTAGAAGGACATGGAGGTGCGTGCAAGGCACTACATGTGCATGACCGTGCTGTTCTTGAGAAGAGTGCAACCGTTCCCGGTACCAGACCAAGTCGAAGAAGACGAGTCCACAATCATGCACCCGAGGTACCTTGTGGTTGTCAACCTGCCAATACCATCAATTGACTGGGATGAACAAGAGGTCGATGACTTGGACATCATAACCCAGCCGATTCTAACTCGTACTAGGGAATGGATCGATGGGCAGGTGGCACATCTAAAGCAACAAGGAGTGGTCCTCACATATGAAGGGCTCAAGAGCGAGCCAAGTGAAACAGAAGATGTTGCTGCCACCACATCAACTAGCGGGACCTCCAAATCTCCTCCCATCACCAGGTCCCAGAAAAGGAAAGGAACGGAGACCGCTCAGTCTTCGGATCCCAAAGAACAAGCGAAGAAAGAAACGGGAGGCTCATCTCCCAAAAGGCTTAAACAAGCCGTGAGTGCAGAAGAATCCCAACCTCCTTTGGCTCTTCCTGCTCCTCCTGTTGCACCACCCACCTCCCTAGCTATGGTCACCTCATCTCCGCCGGCAGTGGACATTTCTGTCCATCATGCTCCTTCGCCCCTGGCCGCGTCGGTGGTCGTCATAGACTCATCTTTTGGCATGACCACTTCCCCTTCCTCTGCTACCATGTCACCAATTACATCACTCCCTCTGGCTGTAATAACATCGCCTATTCTTGTTGCCACTATGCCTAAGGTTCTTACAAGACACATGCAAAACCTCCCCCCTAAGCTCTCACAGATCTTAATGGACCCAACTCTCCTAGCAGCCCTTGCCCAAGTCCTCGCGACAACTTAGCCTTCACAACCGCCAACAGGGCCGCCGGCTATGGAGGCCACAATCCAAATCTCAAAAGAGTTGGAGGAACGAGAGCAGGAGGCATCGAAGTTTATAGAGGAGGAAGTCGATGAGTATCATGAGCATCCTGAGTACGAGCACCGAACCATTGACAGGGTGGTCTATGAGGAGGAGGAGACGGGCTCTTCCGAGGGTGGAGATGAGGAGGGTGGCTCAGATGCTAAGGAAATCATCATGACTTTCGATGAGGACCTTGAAGAAGAAATGACATAGTAGCTAAAGGACGTTGGAGTAGAGGCCGAGGAGTCCCCACATGGTGAAGAGGGGCAGCCCCTGGAGGAACAGCAGCAAAAGGACCTAACCGAGGCTGAAGCCCATGTTGCCAAGAGCCTTGAGGGCAAGGCTACTGAGGAGAAGAAAGAAGACGAAGCAACAAAAGAAGAAGCTCCCATCTAGCAATTATCCACCAAGCTACCTATCAAACGCCTCATATTCATTCATGACTCCGACGAAGGAGAAGAGGATGATACCAAAGAGAAAGAAGAGCCCCAAAAGGAAAAGGAGGCAGAAGTCTTGCCTTTGACTAAGAAGGGTGAGGGCAGCCGTGATTCACCAAAGGATAAGTCTGCTATGCTCAAATGGTTGGAGAGGCAACTTGAGAAAATGACCCCAGTGCTGAGGGACCCAAGGGCGAGGTTGGAGGCCATCTTGGCTCGATCTCAGATCACAATGAAGAAGGAGAAGAAGCCCAAGGTCTGATCCAAGATAACAATGGATGCTTCTGGCTCTCGACCAGCACAAATTACAATGCCTACAATTGGCCAGGAAGGGGTGAGTTACAATATTTCCAACATTGACTTAGGGACTGCAACCAGAGAGCAGAAGGTTGAGCACCTTGAGGAGTCGGTGGCCATAGTGATGCACCTAATAAAGTAAGACAAGATCTCCAAGGATGAGCTCAAAGCGTAGGTTGCTGCCCTAATAGATTATATACAACAATGGTCCTCAGTGGACGACCTGCCCACTACATCCACGATTGCGCCTCAGTTGCTCTCGAAGGAGCAAATAGATAAGATGGAGAGAAGGAAGAACTTGGAGAAAACCATCAAGGATTGGTTCCGACAGGTCACATACATCAGAAACATGGGAATCAGCAGGGCTCTACAGACAGCCAACAAGTTCTTGGACCTGATCCAGTCCCTGGAGAGCACAAAGAGGCTTTGCACCCATTTCCCTGCAACCTACGACTCCACCTTCGCAAGGATCGAAGCTATCCTTCAAATGCTTGAGGCCACGTGGGAGGAGATGCTAGAGCTTAAAAGGGAAGATCATTGGCTAGTGGATGTGTGGCGCAGAGACTTCAACAACCAGAAGGAGAGGTTGGAGAAAATCCTGAGTAGAGTGGATCCAGACATTGAGTGGATCAAGGAAATCTGAGCGAAATGTGCCCAATATCTTAAGCTGATGACGGGCTATGATATGCCCACGGTGCAAATGGATCCAGAGAAGATCAAGCCATACTTCTAGGAGAAAATGAAGGACGAGACAGCTGGAGAAATCACAACGAAGTTCTTGAGTTTTGCTACCCGCACCTTTGACCAATCAGAGCTATTTAGGGACCAAGGCTCGAAATATGATGAAGATTGGAAAAGGCTGGAAGAAAATGCTAAGGAATGGAGCTACCAAGCATTGCGATGTGAGATCCTTGAGATAGACAAGCTCCAAGCGGTCATCCTCAAATACATAGAACACACAGCTTCTGAGGAGCAGGAGGATAGCCCAGCCAAAGATGAAGACCTTCCTAAAGAGTAGCTACAGCAAAGGAAACAACAATTTGCTACATGACGAAAGAGCTACAGTGCCATAAGCTAGAAGACAAAATAGGGAAATGATGAAAATGTAATTTTTAATTGTGATCTATTTGGGGGTAGGTGAAACCCTATTTTGTAATGAATCTTGGCCACACAATGAGAATGAATCTTGGCCATTCATTTAACTTTTTGAAAACTATAAATAGGGCACTCCTTTCATTTACAAAGGGAGAGTTGAGTTGTTGTAAAGGCATGCTGTAGAAATTTATAAGAAAAAGGCATTGACTTGGTGTATTTTCATGGTTTCTTCCATGTTGCTTGATTCATCCTCCAATGTTAGATGTTTGACTTAGATCTTATTGCTGTTTAGTTAGCTGTTTTATTTCTTTGGTTAAATCTTAGGAATGCTGTTGGGTGATTGTGAAAATTTTTGCCTTATTGATAATCCCTTAGTCCATATTTTTTGCTGTTTGCTGAAGGTAGATAGCTATGCAAAGTTAGCCTGGACTTGATTTTAAAGCTGCTCCAAACATTTATCTTTGATTCATGTATGTATGTGGTGGATGAAGGATGAAATATCTATAGCCCCTAGAAGATAGCACAATTTCCATGATATTGTGAAATCCCTGGTTAAGTAAAATATTGTTTTGAGGAATTGTCCATTGCAGGAACTCCATTGTCACTATTCATAGCAAGCTTCAGACTTAGGAACTTTTCCTCTCCTTTGCCCTTTTCCCTTTTTTTAGTAACTAACCTATGCTAAGGTTCATTGCACATTGTAAAGCCAAATCCAACAACTAAATGGAGTCCAAGATTGCTGTTTGAACCTACAGCCGATGCATAACAAATTTCCATCCTAAGAACTCCATTTCAATATCCAACTTCCATGCTTTGTGTCCTTGCTTTGTATTTTCTGTAAGACTGCCTTGTGATTCTAGCAAATCACATCAAACTACTGAGGTATCTAAGCACTATCATGACCTGACATCCAAGAGACCTTGGGATAGTGTTCTACAATCCAATTGTGAAGTATTGTCTTTCAAGAGAGGTAGTGCACGTACGCACTGCCTATGTTGAGAAGTGCATAAAAACACTATCAACAGAACTGGCGCTAGGAGGGCCACGCTCAAAATACTAAGCTACGGGATAAAGTGAAGCTAGATCGAATCGGATCATTCTCCCCAGAAAGGTTTTAGAGAGTTCTACGGTCAACGCCAAACAAGGGAGAATTTGAAAAATTATAGCCCCCCACGAGGGCAAAGTGAGCACAAAGAAGTAGCATTGCCTCTTTCTCTTCCTCCATCCCATTTGCCTCCATCCCACCCTTGCCTTCATTTGGCTGGCCATCATTTTCCACCCAACCATCTCAAACTACATTTGCACCCCCCACCTCCGGCAGCTAGGGGATTGCCCCTCTCCCGGCCCTTCTGGCCCAGGGAACAATCCAGGCAGCCATAGCTCAAAGGCAGCCCCATATTGCTGTTGTATTGCCAATACAGCCCCAAATTCCTGTTTTCCAACAGCAAGTTCCACTTCCGCCACCCTCAATGGCTTGGTTAGCACATAACCCATTGCCGATAAATTTTGCTGTCTATAATGATATGCCCAAGAATCTAGAAGGCTTTTGTTTGAAGTTCCATCCATGCGATTTGCAAAGAACAGCTGAGGAGCATATCAAAATATTCAAGACAACGATCACCGAAATGCAAGTGGAATACAAGGACGTTGCATGTCACCTCTTTCTGCATTCGTTGGGAGAAGATGCCTTCTATTGGTACATCAATTTGCTGAGGGGATCCATCACCTCGTGGAACTTGATGAAGAATGCCTTCCTACAAAAATACAAGATCCCCATTAACCCCTCGGAGCTTTACCAATAGTTCATGTCCATTAGAAGGGAGGTCAACAAACCTATTGGCTCCTTCAATGACCACTTCCATCGGGCTCACACGAGGCTTCAGGATCCGTACCTCCATAATGATGCGGAAGCCCTTCCGGTCTACTACGCGGCGCTGGACAACCTCACATCGGCCTTGGTAAAAAGGATGCGCCCACCGCCCGCTACCTTGGTGATCGTCTATGTGGAAGCCGTCGTTGCCAGTGCAGACTTGGGGCAGAATATCTCTGGCCCGCTACTTTCTTTGGGGCCGGTAGCCCACTTGATGTAGATTCAGGGGCTTAATCAGGTATTTGCTCACCAAACCCCTCTTATGAACCAGGTGCCTCAATTGCCCATGGTTCCCCATCTGGGGCAGCCATTGAATTATGCGCCTCTTGTGCCATCCTATTTGTAGCCCCAACCGCAGTACCACTATTCTCAGGCTACTCCACAACAACAGGCATACTCCCAGCAGCCCCAGACACCATTGTACCTATCGGGACCAGACTTTCCTCTAGCCTATCAGAATCAACTGGCAGCCCCACCCGCTTTTCTCCAAAATTCGGCGCCGTTGCCTTGAGGTGCGTATGAGAAGGACAAGTTAGAAGAACTGACTGAAATGATCAAGAAAATATCCACGAAAATGATGCACTTGAAGAACCAGAATAACCAGTTGCAGGCCTCCCAGCGCAATTTCCAGGCCAATCTCAATCAAGACAACCGAGATAATAGGGACAGCAGGGATAATCATGAAGTAGGCACTTCCTCCAGACAGAATTATGAGAGGGGAAAAACGTCAATCAAAATGCAGAAAGAAGACTTTCTCAAAGGCAGAATTGTACATGAAACACCAGGCCCAACAATGGTGGTGTCCCCACGGCTTTCGATCAACTGACAAGCAATGACAAAACATCCAGTAGAATATATCTGGCCGAAGCAGCCTTGTCTGGGTGCTGTCGATTTCACAAAACCAGCAGACATTCTGAGTTAGATTGTCCCAAGTTTCAGACAGCTGCTGAGATCTTCTAGGTGGAGGTACAAAATGCAGTCGACAATGCTAGCTACAGGGACATCGTCTCATCCGAGCCATATGATTCCTCCTGTCTTGTGGTGAATCATGCGCCGTTTCCGCGAGGTGACCGCAACGAGCCCGAAGTCGAGCCTACTCCTATCGAGGATGAAGAAGCGCAAGAGGTAAGTAATGAACAAACTTTGGCTTAGCTCTTTGATTCAGTAGATAATGGGCCGGTAGATAAAGAAGAACCGTTTGTGAATGAGGTCCACATGTTCCATCAACGGTCAAGTCCCTACTTCCTCAGGAATAGACAAGCAGGTGGACCCTTTACAACTTCTACCCCACTAAATAATTTTGCCACTCCACCTGATCCCAACGCTAGCAATCACCCTGGGCTTCCTCATATACCTGCCCAATACCTCAACAAGAACCAATCTCAAAACCAGTTGCAAAATCAGTCTCAAGGCCAACCTAGAAATCCGTCTGAACAAACAAAAGTACAAACCCCTAGTTTTGCCATAGGCCAAGCTTTTAGCTCAGAAATTGAGCAAATGGGTGAATATGTGGCAGAAGAGTTTAAAAAGGTAAAAATTAGCTTGTCAGCCTTTGAATTGCTCAAAGTTCTTGCCGTGAGGCATGCCTTCTTTAGAGTTCTGAATGGGACTCCATCTTCTAATATGACACAAGAAACCCCAGCTAAGAGGGTCACCTTTGAAGAGCCTAGGAAAGAATCAAAGCCGCAGGATAATACTGGAAGAAGGAACGGTGTTCTTGTAAATCAGTCAGCAAGTAAGCAAATTGAAAAGGAGCTAGAAAGGGTTAATAGACAGCTTTCCAAGGACCAGCTATTTAAGAAGACCAGGGATATAGATAATAAAAGGAACAAAGGTCAAATAGCTCATATGGACACGCCTACAGGCATTCTCTAGGGGAGACCCGAAACTCCCCCTTTCCTGACTACCATTAGGGTCTTTGAGAAAAAGCTCCACAACTTCCTGCTCGATTCAGGAGCGTCTACCAATGTCATGCCCTTGGCAGTATGCAAAGCTCTTGGCATCACTCCCATGCCTTCAAAGAGAAGGTGACCCAGTTGGACAAAATAGAGATAACATTATGGGTGAAATAAACCGTATCCTGATGCAGATTGCTGTAGACCCACGGATACAGCAGGTCATTGATATTTAAGTGGCTGACATTCCCGATGCATATGGAATCATTTTGGGAAGGGAATTCACCAAGGCACTAAATGGATATACCGCGATAGACCTTTCTCACATGTGGCTGCCATTGAAGGGGCTGCCAAATCAGATCCGTATTGACCGTGAACCCCGTATGAAGTATATGATCATGGAATACAACAATCTCAGCGAGGTGTTGTTCGCCAAAATTGATTTAGGGAATTACCGCCCTTTTTCCTACCAAAATGAGCTCGAGCTTCAGGAGGAACGTGCAAATGAAGTGTTGCTGGTGTTGTGTAGTCCCTTGGCCGATTCCACACGAATGCCCCTAGACACGGAAACATTAGTGGAAGCCGATGATGAGCCAGATAAGGATGATGACTGGGGATTACTCAACGGCTTCCAAAAATTCATGGAGAAATGTGCAAGGGATTAGCTCAGCCTGGGAGCCCGAATGAATTTCCAGGATCTCTTGTTGCTGAACTGGTGTAGGGTTCACAATGCTGCACATTCTGAGTTTGATTGTTGCTTGTGCCAAGCAGCAGTTGCACATGTTAGAAAATTAACTGCTCCCTAGATAGAAACGCCAAAGGAGGCACCGGTAGAACCACCTGTTGATCTCTGTATCGAACCGAAAAACTCCCCCAAGGCCATAAGATCAGCCGCCCAGCTGAAAGAGAACGGAAGCTCAATCAGACCTGAAGATAAGGAATCCTCCGTGTGCTGGACGTTGCGATTTGATGGATCCAAGTCGAGGCAAGCGGCTGGAGCTAGATTCGAACTCATCAGCCTAACGGGTAAGACATTTCTCGCTGCCCACAGATTACAGTTTTATTGCACCAACAATGTAGCGGAATACGAGGCCTTGGTCTTGGGCCTTCTTATGACTTTGAAGAAAAATGTAAAAATGCTGCAAGTTTTTGGAGATTTCGCACTCGTCGTTAGGCAGGTCAGGAAGTTGTATTCTTGTCATGATCGAAGACTCACAAATTATAGGCATAGGGTTTGGGATCTCTTAGAGGGCTTAGATGCATTTAACATACAATTGATCCCTCATGCCCAAAATCACACAGCTGATGCCTTGGCTCAAGCAGCCAGCACTGTACAACCCCTCTCTTCGTCTAGGCTTAAGAAATTCACTGTTGAGCTAACGTCCATGCCATTGGTTCCAAATATTGTTAACCATTTGCAAGTCTTCAATGATAAGCATATCCTTTAGTTCATCACAAGTTCTGATATCTTCACAGTTCAAATAATCGATTAAACTGATCTACAAGAGGCCGAACTGGACCTAAAAGGGGTTATCAACCTCAAAACCAATATGATCCCTAGGGGTATGGTTTAGCTAGAATGCATATTTGACTTAGATCAAATTAGAGATTAGGATCAAAAAACAAAAAAGGAGGCCATAAGCAATCAATGCAATACACACAACCTTGGGACAGCCGAGGAGGTTAGGAATGTTTTTATTGGCAAGGTGTGCACGCCAGAGGAAAGAAGAGGAATTACAGATGCGTTGTGAAGGTACCATGATGTGGTGGCATGGAGCTACGAAGATTTGAAAACTTATGACACTTATGTCATTACACACATTATCCCTCTTAAGACAGAAGTGAGGCCATTCCGTCAGCGGCAGTGCCCTATCAATGCCTTGCTGGAACCTATCATTTATAAGGAGGTGCAGAAATTGCTCTTAGCGAGAATCATTTTTCCTGTCAGGCATTCCACGTGGGTGGCCAACTTGGTCCCAGTCAGGAAAAAGAATGGGGAGATTAGATTGTGTGTGGATTTTTGCAATCTGAACCGTGCCTCGGAGAAAGACAACTATCCAGTACCATCATTGGATGAGGTGCTATAGATCGTCAACGACTCCTAGATGATGTCATTCCTCGATGGATACTTAGGGTATAACTAGGAAATGGTGTTCACCACTAAGTGGGGGATGTTCGCATACAGGAAAATCCCTTTCGGACTCATCAATGCCGGTGTTCCAATGCACCATGGATATCGCCTTCAAGGACCTAATTGGCAAGTGCATAATCATCTACATGGATGATTTGACCATATTTTCTAAAAAGTGGGGCAATCATGTCTCTGACTTATGCAAGGTATTTCAGAGGTGCAGAGACTTCGGGGTTTCCCTCAACCCCAAGAAGTGCATTTTCGGAGTGACTGAAGGCAGATTGCTCAGGCACATCATTTCGGAGCAAGGAATCTCCATAGATCCTGAGCGTATTGAGTCCTTACTCAAAATTCGGCCCCTGGGCAGCAAGAAGGAATTAAAATATTTTTTTGGAAAGATCAACTTTGTCCAGAAATTCATCACGAGCTTCGCAGAGATCGTTAAACCTCTCAATGCAATGCTCAAACAAGATGCCAAAGTTGAATGGACACCTGACGCCAAACAATCCTTCGAAGAAATCAAATGGGCTATTGCTGAGGCGCCTGTGTTAGTTAGCCCGGACTATCTGAAGCCATTCTACATCTACTCATTTGCTTCAGAGCATTCCTGTGCTAGCATGTTGACACAGAAGGATGATGGAGGAAATGAGCATCCGAACACCTTTATGAGTGCTCCCCTCAAGGATGCTGAATTACGTTATCACAATATCAAAAAGAAGGTGTACGCTCTCATCAGATGAGTGAAGAAATTTAGACACTACATTCTACGCAACAAGGTGTTTGCCATTGTCCCCGACCCAGTAGTAAAAACGCTGCTCATGCAAAATGAATTGGGCGAATGAAGAGCTAAGTGGGTCATCCTGCTCCAAGAGTATGATATGAAGATCCAACCGATGAAACTGGTAAGAGGGTAGGCACTCACCCGCACAATTACCGAAACAGCAGCAGAAGCTGGACCTGAACTCACTGTGCAGTAGTACCAGCTTGAGGACGTCTCCCCCGGAGAATGGTACCAGAATGTCGTCTACTACCTGCTGAACCACAAGTGTCCGCCGCACCTGCAAGGAATCCAAAAGCGGGCCCTGAGATTGAAAAGTAATGGCTACATGTTACAGGGTTCCATTCTCTACAAGAAGAACCATGAAGGCATTTACTTGAGATGCCTTGGCAAGGAAGAAGCAAATCGAGTTCTGAAAGAGTTTTACAATAAATTTGGCATGGGCCATGGTTCAGGTTCTTCTATAGCACATCAAATATTGAGAGTAGGGTATTATTGGCCAACCGTATTTAAGGATGCCCATTGCCATGTTCACTCCTGTCACACATGTCAAACTGCTGCCACTAGGGAGAAGAATGTTGCTGTCCCACTGTAGCCTGTGCTAGAGGTAAGGCCGTTTGCACAATGGGGTCTCAACTTCATTAGTCCAGTAAGCCCTCCATCATCTGCGGGACACAGGTACATTCTTACCGCTACTGATTATTGTACTAGATGGACGGAAGCAATAGTATGTAAGCAATGCACAACTGAAGTAGTTACTAGTTTTCTAGAAAGTTTCATTTTAAATCACTTTGGTTATCCCTATGCTTTGGTATGTGATAATGGACCTGCATTTACTTCATTAAAATTTGCTAGTTGGGCGTTTGACTATGGAATAGCCCTTAAATTCTTGTCCAATTACTACCCTCAGGGCAATGGCCTTGCCGAGTCCACGAATAAAAACCTGATTACTGTGATCAAGAAACTGCTAGATAGGAATCCCAAGGACTGACATACCTAGCTCCGCTTCACCCTTTGGGCTGATCGCACCCGCCACAAGGCTGCCCTTGGTGATTCTCCATTCCACCTTGTCTATGGCCTAGAGCCTATATTCCCCATCCATCTGAAGATTCCTACTCTTCAGTTCATCAATAATTTTTATGAGGGAGGAGATCGTAGGGAAGCTCAGTTAGCTGAGCTCTTGCACTTAGAGGAAGTCCTAAACCGTGCAATAGAAAATTTTGCCAAACATTAGGGCATAGTTAAGAGATGGTTCGACCGCCGAGCCAAGATCAAGGCCTTTAGGATTGCAGATTTGGTCTTGTATTGGGACAAGGCCCATGAGAAAAAAGGGGAACACAATAAATTCGACAAGCTTTGGCTTGGCCCCTTTCAAATAGCTGAGATTTTGGGAGATAATGGCTTCTGCCTAAAGACCCTAACTGGTGAAAATGTCCCATTGCCAGTTAATAGGAAACACCTCAAGCATTACTTCTAGGCTTGAGCTCCTTTGAGCTCTTAGTTGTAAATACTTTTACATAGGTTAGAGTAGTTGCTTTCTTACTTGTTTGCGTTTTGTTTGTATCGCTTTTGTTTTCTCCCTCCTGGTAGTTTTGTTTTGAAAGATGTTTCTCACTCCTTTGCGGTGGCCGTGCTTGCTTGACAAGCGGTTCACTTTGCTGTCCGTTCTTTGTGTTCTTTGGCTAAACATTCACTCTAGATCATCGGTCTTTGAAAGCTGTCCGTGAATGATTTCCTTGTTTGAACTTTGCTCAGAACTTGACCCTTAGCTGGATCTTCTTACCCACATCTTGGATTTCGCACAAAGCACATAATAATAATTTCTAAAAGATCGTACTATGGTTGTTATGACACCCTGGTGAGTGAAAAATTTCAAGTCTACTCCAGTGACCACTACAGTCTCAAACCCATTGTAGTCTTCAATGCTTACCCGGTCAAACTAAATGGCAAAGGAGAAGTGAAATAGTAAATCAAAAAAAAGAAAATGGGGAACTCTAAAAAAGGAAATAAATGATCGTATGGGTGTTCCGATAACTCTACCAGGGCTATGGACGCCCGGACGGAAGTAGAGCAATATCCATGAGACTGTAGCGACAACTCCGTCGAGGCTATGGACGCCTGACTGGCAGTGGAGCAATGTCCAAGTTACTTTTGGTGTTAGGCGATTTATGTAGCTCACTCGGTTGAATTGGTAACCCTGGTCACTATCCCAAAGAAAGGAATGAACTCACTACACACACTTCTGAGATGTCTGGTAAGCTAATCCAATTAAGGATCTTGTCCTCCCAGATTCATCTCTAGAAGCCACTCCTAGTCTGCAAAACTAGAGAT
Organism: Sequoia sempervirens; assembly: GCA_007258455.2. Taxonomy (NCBI): domain Eukaryota; kingdom Viridiplantae; phylum Streptophyta; class Pinopsida; order Cupressales; family Cupressaceae; genus Sequoia; species Sequoia sempervirens. Next base: position 386,570,737 of record VDFB02193867.1, read on the forward strand.
TCTGGGTCCTACATGAATATTTATCCATAGAACGCTTAGGAGCGTTCCCCAGTGGAGTCGCCATTTGTTGTGCCCTTAGCACACACGCCCCGTTCGGAACGGGGACCCTCTTTTCTTTCACCTTGTCGGGTCATTTTATCACCGCCTCTTTTTACGTGCCCCTCTTTTTGATGTTTCAGATGGTCGATGTTGCTCCAAAGTTTTATCATAAATCGATCATGCCTCCACTTTTGGTTTGTTGCTGCATTCCGGAGCCTCGCGGAGTCTCTTTGTCAATTTGGCCCTAAAACGGCCCCGGGCCCTGCTGGGCCCGGGCATCCAGAGTTCCCTAACCAGGTTTCCCCGCTAGGATTGCCATTTCCTGCGGCATTCACTGGGCATTCTTCCAGACCCTGGGGTCCGATCCACCTCTCGCCATTTGCAAAAAACTTGTTAAAATCTTTCGGGCGGCGCCCGCCCCTCCAGGCCCCGAGTCCCGGAGATCCGTCTCGGGGGTTCCATCTTGGTTTCACCATCCGCGACGGCGAACCTCCTGCGGTGACCCGCCTCCTGGGTCTCGCCGTCATCTTCGCCGCCCATGGTGTGGTTTCTTCCGTTGAGTGCCGTGGGGTCTTCCGAGCCTGGGCGTCCAGAATTCTGACTCTGAAATTTTGTGATGGTTCCGCCGTCCCTGACGGCTGATCCTTGGCGGAATCCTGCCCTCTGAGCCCCGGGATGCTCCCTGCCGTCGTCATTCAAACAATGAAAAATATTAAGACAGCCGTCGTGTCACGTCTCCCCGACTGCCGGGCCCCGGCATTCCCGCCGCCGCCGACCCAATTTCACCAACCTTTCTCGCCGCCATACGAGCATTTAATGTAGGCATTCATGGCAGTTGGGTTATAAAATGCCCAATCTACCCAAGTCATTTTCACAAACAGGACTGAAGTGAATTGGAGAAGCTATCATCTGGAGCCCACTGCGTTCGACAACGTCACGATCATCGACCTCAACATCATTTCGCCGACCCCTGGTGGATCCCACATCTCCCCACTCCACATGTTTGAGGTAGGCCATTGGTTGCCCTCCCGTACGACTTTTTCATGATTTTCAAAGATTTAAATAAATGAACAAATTAATAGGGGGTATAGTATGATAGAATACCAATTTGTGCACCAAACCCATGTGGCGAAAAACCGAGCAAACACCTAAAATACCCTCCTTGCCAAATCGGGACCTCTCCCTGCTGCGGCTGTTCTTCGCACAAGGAAAACGTCCTTCCCGGGCCCAAAACTCGCCTTCGCTGTCAAAACTCAAAACTTCAAAGCACCCGCCTACGACAATCCTCCTTTCCAAGCCCGGTTCGTCGGGTTTCCCTACTTGGGCTTCCCTTTGCCTTCCACTGCGCTTGAACTGCCAAACCACCCTGCCTCCCCGGTTGTCGGATTCCGACCTCGGCTCTGCCGTAAAACTTGAAACTTGAAACTTGAAACTTGAAGACCAAACCGGTGTCCTTCGGTCGTCCTAGGCCCAGATCCCCGGAGTTCCATCTTCGGGGTTCCACAGGAGATTTTCCTTCGGCAACGGTGAACGTTGCCCGAAGCCCCATCCCCCGGGCTCCGCAAACTTTTCCGCTAACTAACCCTTGGAAAATGCAATCGATCCATCTTTTTAACCTTCGGGCCCCGGACGACGGGTCTCCCTGCTCAAATTTCTGTCATTCCCCATGGCGAGGTATTTTCCGCGAACTTGCGGGCCGTCCTTTGGCCCCCCCGGACCCCGACCTTTTCACAGTCATTGGCTTGTTATCTCGCAACAGCGACTTTCGCTTCCCCGGGCCCCGGATCCCGGACTTCCATCCTTGAAAGTCCGTCGCTCTCCTGCTGACGGAATCTTCGCCTTGTCCGCCCGGTCCCCGGATTCCGAGCTTCCATCTGGCCTGTGTTCTTGCCGAAACTCTTCGCGGCCGGCAACACTCCGAGCCCCATGTCCCAGGATTCTGGTCCTCATGCGCTATTCCAAACAGAGATTCCTACTCGGCCTTCTGCTCTCCGAGCACCGGTGTCTGAACTTCCATCCTCAGAAGTCTGCCTCTCGCCCGCTGCTGCTAGTGGAAAATGCCCTCCGGCGCCCCAACCTCTGGGCCCCGCCACGCCAAATGCCGCTAAGCCTAAACGATAAACACATGCTGGCCGTCCTTTGGCCCCCGGACCACGGCCCTCAGAATTCTGTCGCCGGGTTTCTGCCTGCTGTTCGCCTTCCCCAACTGCCGTTTCCTGGCGGCTTCCTGGCCTGAAACCTCCGAAGCCCCTTAAATCGATCCTAACAAACCCAAATCCAGAATCTAGCCTCGACCCACATGCTAATTTTTGGCCCTTTTCATCATGAGCTTCTTGAAACATTAAAATTTGGCCCAGGGGGGTCTCCGAGAGCTTTTGGCTGCATTTTCCCTTCCAAACAACATTCTTGCCAGGGAAGTCTAGCCCTCCGCATCCAGATTGTCCAAATGCCTTGAAACGAAGATCAATAATGTCTAGAGATAAAATTTATGATATACTTAATTGATTATTTGAAGTGGATGTTGTTTTTGAGATTTGGACTAATATGAACGTTGTTGATGTTTTATTGCACTAACTTTGCCCTTGCCTGCAGAATATATGAAATCAGGTGCAGGAATTTCAGGGGCATCTGCCGAGAAGGACAAGGGAAAAAAGTCAGGAAGGACCCCTCGGGGAAAGGAAGACAAAGATCAAATGAAGTACCAGTTCCAGGGTGAGCCGCTCCACTCAAAGGTCTCAACGGACTGGAAGGAGATCTCATATATGAATATTGGTCAGGTAGATATAGATGAATTCACTCAGAGGGTCAGGATCAACCCGACAACAAAGAACGCTAGATTAATTCGGTAGAGTGGAATAGCCAAGGCTATCGGTTTCCCTCCGTCTCTCATGGCACCCGAGCTGGTCATGGCTTGCCAAGAAGCCTATCAAACAGACACCAAAATGATTATGGATAAGGAAGGAAACATCCTTGCAGACATGTCGCCAGGAGGAATCACCAAGACATTCCACATTCCCACATTCCAACAGATGGAGGTCCCCATGTTAGAAGAATGCCAAGCAGTGTGGGATGCTAATCCAACAGGGTGCAACAGATGGAGGTCCCCATGTTAGAAGAATGCCAAGCAGTGTGGGATGCTAATCCAACAGGGTGCAAGAAGTCAATCAATCTCCATTGGCTTAAGGAAAAATGTGGCAGTGCTATGAAGGTTCCCTAAGAACTCTTCCGTAGCAATTTCCATGAGGATTACCATGACCTGGTAACCATGCTGAGCAGGGTCATGGGTCTTCCAATGGCCGTGTATTTCCAGGAGTGGATGACCTATTACATTGAGCAGATCCTGCAGGGAAATAAGGACGTTACAACCAAGGTCTCATTCTACTGGGGAGACATCATTAGCAACTACTTCCATGAGCAGTTTGTCAACGTGAAGAAGAGTTCTAAGTTCTACATGACCTCCTACCTCATCTACTCCCTGGCAGACCAAAGACAATACAGCAGGTTGTTTGTAGCACCCGATCAGTGGCAGAAGCAAGGACTCAAGCTGTTTGAAAAATATCCTCAACTCCAATACCAGAATTTCAAGAAGGAATACTGTAGGGTCAATGACGCTTTTACTAGCCACATCATTCGGTTGATCACCGGGGACTTCGAAAGGAGGGTCTCCCACAGCGCCAGGGTGCTCTTAAAGCAATATGCTTTTTTGTTTATCTAGTTTCCCAAGTTTACATACATCCAGGCCCAGGGTTTCACTGAGAGGCTGAATAGATTGCCTCGCTACCCCAATGATAGGATCATCCTCTTAGAGCTCTCTCGGCAACTCCAACACATCTAGGCAATCTTCAGCAACAAGCACATAGCGGGGATCTCCTACCCCATGACCCTTGGCCAGGGCTTGTATCGATTACAAACATCACAATGTGCTAGTAACTCTGAGAAGGAGCTCAAAGAGTACCATTTCAACTGGTATACCGCTCGCCCGTGGATGGACCCATATGGCCACGTTAGGAAAGCACTAGGGCCAGCATATGCCCACTAATATCATATTGAATATTTCTGGGCCGATCGCCAGGATGACGAGGAGGTGCGCGCAAGGCACTACATGCGCATGACTGTGCTATTCTTGAGAAGAGTGCAACCGTTCCTAATACCAGACCAAGTCGAAGAAGACAAGTCCATAATCATGCACCCGAGGTACCCTACGGTTGTCAACTTGCCAATACCATCAATTGACTGGGATGAACAGGAGGTTGATGACCTGGACATCATAACCCAGTCGATCCTGAATCGTACCAGGGAATGGATCGATGGGCAGGTGGTGCATCTAAAGCGACAAGGAGTGGTCCTCACATATGAAGGGCTCAAGAGCGATCCAAGTGCCACGGAAGACGTTGCTACTACCACATAAACTGGCGGGACCTCCAAATCTCCTCCCATCACCAGGTCCCAGAAAAGGAAACGAACGGAGATTGCGCAGTCTCCAGATTCCAAAAAACAAGTGAAGAAAGAAACGAGAGGCTCATCTCCCAAAAGGCTTAAACAAGCGGTGAGTGCAGAAGAATCCTGGCCTCCCTTGGCTCTTCCTACTCCTCCTGTTGCACCACCCACCTCCCTAGCTATGGTCACCGCATCTCCGCCGGCAGTGGACATTTCTATCCATCTTGCTCCTTCCCCCTCAGCCGGGTCAGTGGTCGTCATAGAGTCCTCTTCTGGCATGACCACTTCCCCTTCCTCTGCTACCATGTCGCCAATTACATCACTCCCTCTGGTAGCAATAACATCGCCTATTCCTGCTGCCACTATGCTTGAGGTTCTTACAAGACACATGCAAAACCTCCCCCCTGAGCTCTCACAGATCTTAATGGACCCAGCTCTCCAAGCAGCCCTCGCCCAAGTCCTCGCGACAGCTCAGTCTTCACAACCACTAACAGGGCCGCCGACTATGGAGGCCACAATGCAAATCTCAAAAGAGTTGGAGGAACGAGAGTAGGAGGCCTCAAAGTCTATAGAGGAGGAAGTCGATGAGTATCATGAGCATCCCGAGTATGAGCACCGAACCATCGACAGGGTGGTCTATGAGGAGGAGGAGACAGGCTCTTCCGAGGGTGGAGACGAGGACGGTGGCTTAGATGCTAAGGAAATCATCTAGACTTTCGATAAGGACCTTGAAGAAGAAATGGCACAGCAGCTAAAGGACGTTGGAGCAGAGGCCGAGGAGTCCCCACATGGTGAAGAGGGGCAGCCCCTAGAGGAACAGTAGCAAAAGGACCTAACTGAGGCTAAAGCCCATGTTGCCAAGAGCCTTGAGGGCGAGGCTACTGAGGAGAAGAAAGAAGACAAAGCAGCAAAAGAAGAAGCTCCCATCCAACAATTATCCACCAAGCTGCCTGTCAAATGCCTCATATTCGTTCATGACTCCAACGAAGGAGAAGAGGATGATACCAAAGAGAAAGAAGAGCCCCAAAAGGAAAAGGAGGCAGAAGTCTTGCCTTTGACTGAGAAGGGCGAGGGCAGCCGTGATTCACCCAAGGATAAGTCTGCTATGCCCGAATGGTTGGAGAGGCAACTTGAGAAAATGACCCCAGTGCTGAGGGACCCAAGGGCGAGGTTGGAGGCCATCTTGGCTCGATCTTAGATCACAACGAAGAAGGAGAAGAAGCCCAAGGTATGATCCAAGATAACAATGGATGCTTTTGGCTCTCGAACAGCACAAATTGCAATGCCTACAATTGCCTAGGCAAGGGTGAATTACAATATCTCCACCATTGACTTAGGGACTGCAACCAGAGAGCAGAAGGTCGAGCACCTTGAGGAGTCGGTGGCCACAGTGGTGCACCTGATAAAGCAGGACAAGATCTCCAAGGATGAGCTCAAAGCGCAGGTTGCTGCCCTAACATATTATATACAACAATGGTCCTCAGTGGACGACCTGCCCACTACATCCATGGTTGCGCCTCAGTTGCTCTCGAAGGAGCAAATAGATAAGATGGAGAGAAGGAAGAACTTAGAGAAAACCACCGAGGATTGGTTCCAATAGGTTGCATACATCAGAAACATGGGAATCAGCAGGGCTGTGCGGATAGCCAACAAGTTCTTGGACCTGATCCAGTCCCTGGAGAGCACAAAGAGGCTCTACACCAATTTCCCTGCAACCTACGACTCCACCTTCCCAAGGATCGAAGCTATCCTTCAAATGCCTGAGGCCACATGGGAGGAGAAGCTAGAGCTTAAAAGGGAAGATCACTGGCTAGTGGATGTGTGGCGCAGAGACTTCGACAACCAGAAGGAGAGGTTGGAGCAAATCCTGAGCAGAGTGGATCCAGACATTGAGTGAATCAAGGAAATCCGGGCGGAATGCGCCCAATACCTTAAGCTGATGATGGGCTATGATATGCCCACGGTGTAAATGGATCCAGAGAAGATCAAGCCATACTTCCAGGAGAAAATGAAGGATGGGACAGCTAGAGAAATCACAATGGAGTTCCTAAGTTTTACTGCCCGCGCCTTCGACCAATCAGAGCTATTTAGGGACCAAGGCTCGAAGTATGAAGAAGATTGGAAAAGGCTGGAAGAAAATGCTAAGGAATGGAGCTACCAAGCATTGCGATGTGAGATTCTCGAGATAGACAAGCTCCAAGTGGTCATCCTCAAATACATAGAATATGCAGCTTCCGAGGAGCAGGAGGATAGCCCAGCCAAAGACGGAGACCTTCCTGAAGAGTAGCTACAACAAAGGAAATAACAATTTGCTACATGACGAAAGAGCTACAATGCCATTAGCTAGAAGACAAAATAGGGAAATGATGAAAATGTAATTTTTAATTGTGATCTATTTGGGGGTAGGTGAAACCCTATTTTGTAATGAATCTTGGCCACACAATGAGAATGAATCTTGGCCATTCATTTAACTTTTTGAAAACTATAAATAGGGCACTCCTCTCATTTGCAAAGGGAGAGTTGAGTTGTTGTAAAGGCATGCTGCAGAAATTTATAAGAAAAAGGCATTGACTTGGTGTATTTTCTTGGTTTCTTCCATGTTGCTTGATTCATCCTCCAATGTTAGATGTTTGACTTAGATCTTATTGCTGTTTAGTTAGCTATCTTATTTCTTTGGATAAATCTTAGGAATGCTGTTGGGTGATTGTGAAAATTCCTGCCTTGTTGATGATCCTTTAGTCCATACTTTTTGCTATTTGCTGAAGGTAGATAGCTGTGCAAAGTTAGCCTGGACTTGATTTTAAAGCTGCTCCAAACATTTATCTTTGATTCATGTATGTATGTGGTGGATGAAGGATGAAATATCTATAGCCCTTAGAAGACAACACAATTTCCATGATACTGTGAAATCCCTGGTTAAGTGGGATATTGTTTTGAGGAATTGTCCATTGCAGGAACTCCATTGTCACTATTCATAGCAAGCTTCAGACTGAGGAACTTTTCCTCTCCTTCACCCTTTTCCTTTTTTTTAGTAACTAACCTATGCTAAGGTTCATTGCACATTGTAAAGCCAAATCCAACAACTAAATGGAGTCCAAGATTGCTGTTTGAACCTACAGCCGGTGCATAACAACTTTCCATCTTAAGAACTCCATTTCAAGATCAAACTTCCATGCTTTGTGTCCTTGCTTTGTATTTTCTGTAAGACCGCCTTGTGACTCCAGCAAATCACATCAAACTACTAAGGTATCTAAGCACTGTCATGACCTGACATCCAAAAGACCTTGGGATAGTGTTCTGCAATCCGATTGTGGAGTATTGTCTTTCAAGAGAGGTAGTGCACCTACGCACTGCCTGTGTTGAGAAGTGCATAAAAACACCATCAACAGGTTCATTCGGGATTCCTTGAGGGTATCATGCCTTGAGTTCATCTATGCAGTATTTTGGATTAGATCAGGCTTCACCATTGGATTCAAAGTGCTAGAAAAAGTCAGGATTGACTTTTGTTTTGCAGATTTTGGCCATCATTTGCCAGATCTGTGAGGGTTTCAAGTTGAGAGATTTTTTGCAAGTTCTGGAGGTAGCCAATTTTTTGGAGCAGTTTGAGCAGAAATGGAGGTCACCATTATGTTCGTAGTGGCCAAAAACCCTAAGATCACCCTTCATTTCGTCAATTTCTGAGTAGTTGGTCTAGAAGGCAAAGTTTTTTTGCCAGGGGGCCGTATGGCCTCTCCAGCATGCCTTTCGATGCATGAAAATTGAAAAAAAAAAAAACATGCTGTTTTGGGATTTGGGTCAGTGCTCATAGTTTTAATGCATTCCGCCGTTGGGCAACCACCACTCTGCTACCACCGCCAGTGGAGCCACCCCATTCGCCACTGGGCTCCCACAACTCCCTCCGCTCCGCCCCCAGTCACATGGTGGACTAGGGGCCTTCTGCTCCACCCCTGCGGGCCCCTTTAGCCCCACTGTAGTCATATGTATGACTAGGAGCCTTGTGATCTGACCCGGGCCAGCCACCTGCGATGGAATATTCCCAGCCGACTAAAGAATATACCGACAGACTACAACATATTTTAGCGAGTGAATCTGGAATATTCCAGCCACCTGTGCGAGCTCCGATGGTCGTCAAATTTTTTCTTGGTAGGAGGGTGTTTTTTTGCATCGACGGCCAGATGGCCATCAATTTTTTTGCCGTGAAGTGCTGACATCGACATGACATCACCCGGTCGTACGGCCCTCTTTACCCCTTCTAGCCTTGATTTTTCCTAAAAGAGCAATTTTGTTTCTTTTGGTCATAATTTGGGCATACGGTATCAAAATTAGGCAAACGAGATATCACCAAAAAGCTGATTCTGAGCGCTTTCCAGTGGTGCTATTTATTTTTCAGTATTTTTTGTTTACCAACATTTATTGCTGTTTGAAGTTAGATCTTCATTTTAGGCTTCTAAGCTCATAACTTTTTGCCACGATCTCCAATTTTTGTCTTGTTTGAGGTGTTGGAAAGGTATTGAGGAGCTCTATCTTGCTATCTGTGAATTTTTTTTTGTATCTATCCCAAGTTTATTGTTATTCTAGATTTTTCCCAATGGGTCTTTTAGAGATTACTTGGATGGTTTGGCAGTTGGAAAAGTGAAACCTGAATATTTGCACTTCATTTCAGTACCACATCATGTTATTTTCTATTTATGCATGTTTAGCATTCTCTCCTTTTACAATCGTTGGGTTATTGTAAGAAATGAACTAAGATAAAGTTCCATCAGGGGGGTTTCTTGCATAATAAATTTGATTAGAGTGTAGTTTTCACTTTGATCACCATATCCATCTTGATTTGATGATAGCTCGCATGGGTTATTTGGTTTCCTAGTTTCTTTTGGCCACATCTTGCTATTGCTTGACACATATCGAATTCATCGATTCACACTTTAGATTGAGTGCATATGGCTAATGATCCGCATTGGATCCATCTTAGTTTGAGGGCCATGTTTTTATGGTTAATGTTCCAAAGTATTTTTTTTGGTACTCCTTCCCATGGAAGAGTTTCAGTCACAGTTTGGCATTGGCATCAAGATACATGGTTTCCAGATTCTATCATCATCTCATCTACTGCTGCTTCACAGATTCCAGGGTTGTTCCAGTTTGTGATTTTTCCAGTGTTTTGCGGCATCGGGTCTACTGTCACATTATCATGATTCCAGTTTTGGTTTCAATTATAGACAAAAGTATCTTTCCTTGCTTGTCAGATTGCGGTTCTAGTGTTACTCCACAATGTTCTTCCAGTGCTTCTTTGCAACAGTCATCTCATTGTAGGGGGGTTTTGTCCCACTAGGTTTTCCTTCTCTACATTATTGCATTTGTACTTGGGTACCTGATCAGGCCTTGTTGCCGGGACCCATTCATGCTTTCTTGCATTCATCTTAGTTTTAGGTGCATGCTTTGTTAGTCTCCCTAAGTTGCACTTATGGGGGGTGTTGGTGTAATTAATATTTAATTACACTTTACATAAGTTTACTTAGGTAATTATTTAATTCCTAGGTTAATTAGTTGTCATCCTTATCTTATTGAGCTATCTTGTTGCTCAAATAAGATTAGGATTATGCATCTTTTCTTTTATAAAGCAAATCATTATCTTGTAATTATCAACTCTCAAATAATATTATGTTGCACTTCCTTTTGCAACCTCTCTGCTTTTTCTGATTTTCTCTTATGTGGAAGGTCTTTTTGGTTTGCAAATCTGATCTTGGTTTTCTAACAATATCAAGGGCTTCCTCTCTAGGCTCAATTCTCTTAGACTGTAGTTGTTTAATTGTGGGGTCACCAAAGAGGATGAACAATTGATTATTTCTATTCTTTCTAAGGTTGGTTTTGATTATTCAATGTTTTTTCCTACATTTTATGCTACAATGGATGCCCTAGACAATGCACAAAAAGTTCCTTCACTTGAGGAATTTACATCTTAGCTCACAAGGAAACAAGTAAAGTCATCACACATGGGAAAATTAAAGTCTTCCAAATCTCATGCTCTTTTTGTAAAGAATCCAAATACTTTAGGTGACAAAAGTAAGAAGAAAAATAAGGAATCCAAGTCCAATGAGAAATATATATATTCACCTTCACAATGTACCCCTGAGTCTACTCCCTCTTCTAAAGAGAAATCATCTAAAAAAAGAAGTTGAAATGTGCATATTGTAAAAGGTTAGGAAATAATGAGAATATATTTTATGATAAGAATATTGATGAACTAACACACCTTCTTCAGAAGAAAAAAATATCGTTTCCCTCATCAGTTTCTTCTTCTTCTCCAACATCTTAATCGACAACTCCATCATCTCAATCAAGGAATACAAGATCTAAAAATGGGCCACACAAAATGAAAGGACAAGAAATATTTTCCTCTACAAGTCTTGAATTTAATAAGATGGCTTCTTGATTTAGGGGCATCTCATCATATGGCATCATCTATAGAAATGTTCTCTTCTTCTGAGCCTTGTAGTTCACCTAATATTTTGATGGGTAACAATATATATATGAAGGTAAGTGGGGAAGGGTTCCATTGACATGAGGGATGTAAATTTTAATGATGTAATTTTTGTTCATTCATTTACATTCAATCTCCTTTCTATTTATCAAATTAATCATAGTCATAGTGGATAAGGTAAGACAGTTGAGTTAACTCTTGATAGATTCTACATAAGGGACTTGGAGACTAGGGATATCATTACTCTTGGAATGATTGATCATTCATCTTGTTTGTATTCCTTTTCATATTTTTCTTCAGTTGAAGAAGTGTTCCTTTGACTACATATCACACTCATTGATCAAGTGTGAATCATGTTTATGAGGAGAATTTTGGTCATCTAAACCTTGGTATTCTAGAGACCAATGCTAAGCTTTCTACTCCTCCACCTCCTGCTTGTTCAACTAGTAGTTCTTCTATTCAGTAGGATGATAATAGTTTTTTAGATATTGCGTTATGGGATGAGTATTTGACAGGGTTTTCTACCTTGTTTGTGGAGTCTCATACTAGGTAAGTGCAAAAAGATGGGGGCCAACAAGGGGTATTAAGTGGTCACTTTTTTTTTGAAATTAGGAAATACTGACCTTGGATGAGAAATTGAGGATAGTTACACTCAAAATTTTAGATGCAACAAAAACATGTTCAGAGTGCTTTGAGTCTACTTTCTAAACTACTATTTTTTTTTGAAAAATGTTAGAGATTAAGGGGTTCAAACAAGGGAGCCAAAAAAGTGGTGTTATTTTTGCCAAAAAAGTGGTGCTGTTTTTGTCAAAAAACATAACATAACATCTTTTTTAGCTCCCTCAAAAAGTTAACTTTTTTTTTTTGATATTTTTAAAATCACTTCAGTGAGAAATTAGCTAACAACATGTAGTTTAAATGCCCATTTTTTTTGATAATTTTTTAATGAATATTTAGATATTTACTAATTTTCAAAGTAGACACATACTAAAAAATATAATTTTGACCGTGCCACCCCTATAATGTTTGAAAACTAATCAAAAATCAATTTTTTTGAATGTGTAGAATGGAGTCTAGTTTATAAAAATAAAATTTATTTGAAATTTCAATGAACGGTTAAAAAATAAACTAAAAAATACCAAACAATGGTTTTTGACAAAAAATAGACACACAAACAAAAGAAATTAAAGATGAAATCCTTAACATTGCCAAAATATGAAAAAAAATTACATAGTTAAATAGCTAAGAGAGATCTAACATTACTTAGGTGTTCGATTTACTCAACCTTGAAACACGTGCAAACCTCATGGTTAGCACAAGCGAGATTATGTGAAATCCTATAGAATATGCAAAAACATGACTTTGGACATTGGGAAAGCACTCCAAGCCTTTTGGCTTGAAATCCAAAGCAAATCCAAGCCTAAGGATTGGGATTCCCAAAGCAAGACATTATGCAAGTGTGTTATAATGCACTCACATTATGTTATGTATTGAAATTTGTTCATTGTCAATGAATGTCAAAAATGCGCCAAAATGCATTACCAAAATGTGCCAAAAAGCATCAAGCTAAAATGTGAGCACGTAATGGTCTGTATTGAAATTATTTTCTACTCTTTTTTTCTCTTTCCTCTTTTTTAGGGAAACTATATACATATAAGTTGACATTTACATATGGATATTTACTTTCTTATAATTTAAGTTATATTTCATGTATATATTTTTAGGATGTTTGAGAGTGGTTTTAGATCTCTAGGAGTTATAATGCAAATTCTAGTTTTTGGAAGATCTTAAAATTTCTTAGACTTAGTCAAATTTTAGTAATCAACATGTCAAATTTTAGTAATGAGGAGGTCAAATTTTAGTAATTGGTAAGTTGTATCATATTTCTCTCTCATTATATACCCCTTATGCTCTAGACCTCTCTCTCACTCTCTCTTTCCCTCTCTACTTCTCTTTATCTCGCCATTATCTCTCTCTTACACTCTCACTCTCACTCCCCCCTCTATACTTCTCTTCCTCTCCCTCTTTCTATCTATCTCTCTTTGTCTCTCTCTCAATATCACCTATGTCTCCCTCCCTACCTCTTTTCCTCTCTAATCTCTCAGTCTAGCTCTCTCTCACTCTCTCTTTCCCTCCCTCTCTCCCCCTTTTTCTCTCTCTCTCTCCTCTTTGTCTCACCATTCTTGCTTCATCTCTCCCACTTTCTCCATCTCTCTAACTCACCATTATCTCTCTCTACTTCTCTTTATCTACCCCCCTCTTTACCTCTCCCCCCTCCCATCTCTCTGCCACCCTCCCTCCTTTCCTATCTCTCTCCATCTCTCTCTACTTCTCTTTATCTCACCTATCCCTCTCTACCTCTCCCTCCCACCCACCTCCCACTCTCTCTTTCTCATTCTCTCATTCCCTCTCTACTCTCTATCCATATCACTCTCTCTACCTCCATCTCTCCCTCCTTCCCTCTCTACTTCTCTCTCTCTCTCTCACCTATCTCTCCCTTCCTCCCTACCTATCCCTCCCTCTCTCCTTCCCTCTCCACTTCTCTATATCTCCCCTCTCCCTCTTTGTACCTACCTCTCCCTCCATTACTACCTAATATCTCCACTCTATCTCACCATTATCTCTCTCTCACACATACCTATATCTCCCTACCCGCCCTCCCTTCCTCCCCTCTTTCTCTCTTGTCCTCTCCCCTTTATCTAACCACTCTGTCTATACATCTCTTTAATATCCCTCTTTACCTCTCCTTCACTCCCCTCTCTCTCCCACCCTACCTCCTTCCCCCCTCTCTCTATACCTCTCTTTATATCACCTATCCCTCTCTACCTCTTCCTCCCTCCCACCTCCCTCTCTCTCTCTCTCTCTCTCCCTCTCTCTTTCTAATTCTCTAATTCACCCCCCCTCTCTCTCTCCCTCCATCCTTTTCCCTCTCCCCCTCCCTCCTCCCTCCCTCCCTCCTCTCTCAATTCCTCCTTTTTTCTTTCTCACTCTCCTTTTCTCTATTCCATTTGTCTCTCTTCACACACAAAACAACCTCACATATCTCCTCCCTATCTCTCCCTCCCTCCTCCCCTCTCTACTTCTCTCCTCTCTCTCTAGCTCTCCTTTCCTCTCTACAAATTTTTATCTTCCCTCTCCCTATCTCTCCCTACCTCTCCCTCCATCACACACAATCTTTTTCTATCTCACCTATGTCTCCCTCCCTACTTGTTTCCCTCTCTACTCTCTATCTCTCCTCTCTCTCTCTCCCTCTACCTACCTCTCTATCACTCTCTCTCCCTCTCTTCCCCTATTTCTCTCTCACTCGACCCTCTCTATCTCATCTCTATATATCTCTACCTCTCCTTCTATCTCTACTTATATTTATATCCCCTTTCCCTATTTCTACATACCTCTCCATTCATTACTGTCTCTTTGTGTCTCTCTATCTCACCTATGTCTCCCTATCTACCTCTTTCCCTATCTCTCGCTCTCTTTGTCTTCCTCTCTTTCCCTCTATCTCTCTCACTCTCTCCTCTATATCTCACCATTCTCTCCCTCTCTCCCTCTCACTCTCTCCTCTCTATCTCATCATTCTCTCTGTCTACCTCCCACCTCTCTCTCTCTCCCACCTTCCACCTAGTGTTCAGGGTTGAGGGTATAGGGTTGATGGTATTTGGTTTAGGGTTTAGGGTACAAGGTTGAATGTAGGGTTTATGGTTTAAGTATAGGGTTGACGGCTAAGGTTTGAGGGTTGAGGGTATAAGGTTAATTTTATAGGGTTAAGGGTTGACAGTGTAGGGTTTAGGGTATAAGTATAGGGTTGAGGGATAATATTCAAGGTTTAGGGCAGAAGGGTGAGGGTATATGATATAGGGATGAGGTTTTATGGTGTAGGGATTAGGGTTTAAGGAATAGGTTTGAGGGTTGATGGTATAGGGTTAAGTGTATAGGGTATAGGGATTAGGGTATAGGATATTCGGTATAGGAGTTCAGTGTATTGGTTTTAGGGTAGAAGGATAAGTGTATAGGGTATATGGATTATGGTTTGGGATATTGGGTATAGGATTTAAGGTGTAGGGTTTAGGGTTTAAGTATAGGGTTATGGGATAATGTTTAGGGTTTAGGGTATAAGGTATAGGGATGAGAGTTGAGGGGATAGGGTTTAGGGTTTAAGGTATAGGTTTAAGGGTTGAGGGTATAGGGTTACGGTATAGGGATTAGGGTTTAGTATATTGGGTATAGGGTTGAGGGTATTGGGTTTAGGGTTGAGGGTTTATGGTACAAGGTTGAATGTAGGTTTTAGGGTTTAAGTATAGAGTTGAGGTTTGAGGTTTGAGGGTATTAGGTTAACTGTGTAGGGTATATAGATTAGGGTTTAATATATTGGGTATGGGGTTTAGGATGTAGGGTTTAGGGTATAAGATATAGGGTTAAGGGTTGAGGGTATGTGCTGGATAATCATGGAAAAAATAGGCCCTTAAGTGGCAAAAAAATTAGAAAAATCAGAGTTAGGCAACTTGACGTAAAAATTTGAATAAGTTATCTATATTATTTAAAAAATATGTAAGAATAGAATATGTAGAAAATTGAATGTAGTTTCTAAACTACTAAGTTTTTTTTAAAAAAAAAATCTATTTGGTGAATATTTGAAATTTCAATTCAGT
The DNA here is from genome assembly GCA_007258455.2 of Sequoia sempervirens. Classification (NCBI taxonomy): domain Eukaryota; kingdom Viridiplantae; phylum Streptophyta; class Pinopsida; order Cupressales; family Cupressaceae; genus Sequoia; species Sequoia sempervirens. The sequence continues at coordinate 386,586,337 of VDFB02193867.1, forward strand.
GGTACTTAAATTTTAGGGAAAAAATAAGTAGGTGTCTGTCTGACCACCCTAACCACAATAAAATGATAATATTTTTTTATAATATTTTATATATAAGTAGAGGACTCATGCCCTGATGTGATGCATATTTTTTTGTAATTTTTATCGAAGTAAATAATTAATTATGAATTTTTTATTACAACTTTTTTAAAAATATAAAAACTCGTATGTTTGACCACCTTAACTTGGTCAAAACTTCATGAAATTCATTTTTTCTTTTTTTAATCCTATAGTATGCGAAGCATAGAATGTGATACATGTTTTGGATGAAAAAAATGTGGTATCGTTTGACAGTTATAGATGTTTTTGAATTAGCCTATCAATCAGGACTCTAGTCATAATTTGAATAGAAAATGAATAATAATTACTTATTAAATTCAAAGTAAAGCATAATTTATAGTGGTGGAAAGCTGAGAATCTCCTTTAAAAATCTTGTTTTGTTTCATCAATTTTGGGTAAGAAAATAGCCGTCAGCCACATACCCATCATATTGCCACTTTTTGGCCCATCATGATCCTGCACATACCCTTGAAAGTGTAGGGTTTAGGGTTTAAGTATAGGGTTAAGGAATAATGTATAGGGTTTAGGGTATAAGGTTGAGGATTGAGGGTGTAGGGCATAGGATTTAGGGCTTAAGGTATAGGTTTGAGGGTATAGGATTAAGTATGTAGGGTTTAGGTTTTAAGTATAGGGTTAGGGGTTGAGAGTGTAGTGTTTAGGGTTTAAGTATAGTGTTAAGGGATAATGTTCAAGGTTTAGGGTATAAGGTTGAAGGTATAGGGTATAGGGATGAGGTTTGAGGGTGTAGGGTTTAAGGTATAGGGTTGAGGGTATAATGTTAATTATATTGGGTATAAGGATTAGGGTTTAAAATATTGGGTATAGGGTTGAGGGTAAAAGGTTGAATGTAAGTTTTAGGGTTTAAGTATAGGGTTGAGGATTGAGGTTTGAGGGTATTAGGTTAAGTGTATAGGGTATATGGTAGGGTGTAAGGTATAGGGTATTGTAAACAGTGATTTTGGTTTGACCCCTCACAATGTTTTACTCCTCCTAGGGTTTTTCACCTAAAAGGAGAAAGGGGATTGGATGGGGGACCAAAATGCAAAGGTTTACACTCAAGACTAATGTTAATGAGATGTATTATGCCTAATTAAAATTATCTAAAGCTTTGATTTGAAAATGAAATCATTTAATGATGCAAAACTATAAAAATGTAAAGTGCTAGAAAACACAATGTGATATGCAGAAATGCCTAAAAAATGCAACTAAATGATGAAATAATAGAAATTTTTTGAAGAGGTGCACTTGGAATAATAAGTTTGATGTTGCAAGATTCTATAATCCTGAAAAATTGATTGAAATGTTGATTGGGACACTTGTGCCAGTCTGGGTGACTTAGTCCAAGTTTCAGGAAACTTTGCCGGAATGAGAATTTTCCAAATGGGTATCCAGAAATGTAAAATTTAGTTTTTAGGCCCGAAAGTGGGACTAATTTTCCACTAGTGGTGACTTATTCCTCCTATAGATTTTGGGAAATTTAGGACAAAATCTTGTAGTCTTAGGTCTACACTTCCTTTTCTGATAGGTGTTTGTACTTGATTTTGTAGAAAATGGGGTAGAAAGTCTCTCCAAGCTTGAATTAGGGTTTTCTTGACTTGATTGACTTTGTGCACTTTTTGATCACTTTTCAACACCTATTTCTTGAAAAATCTACATACAAAAGTCATAGGCAAAAGGGGAAAAATGGTTGAGGGTTAGAGAATAGGGGTTTGCCTTGGTCAAACCCCACTTTGGTAATCAAACTCTAAAAAATGAAATGAAATGAAAAGAAAGTGATAAATATATAACATGCAAATGAAAATTTCATAAAATTACCACACCATTGATGCTCAAAATCTGAAGATGTACAATGAAGAACTCGAATAGCTTGACTTGATAATGCTTGATTTGCTTGAATGCTTAATGAATGCAAGAGATTATATGTGATTTGGAGATAGATTATTGTAGGAGATGTAAAATGAGGTGAAAAACCATTATTTATACTTGATTTTACTAAAATTTAATGAAGTAAAACATCACAAGCCGACCTCAAGGGTTAAAGGACAAAATCTTGCTAGAAATTTAAAATTATTTTGATTTTTGTGCCAAAAAGGATTGTCACCCCTATTGGCAACTTAGTCCCATTTAATAAAATTAAGTGGGTGTCAGGAATTTCAGGGCATTAAAAGTTGTCCAACAGGAATATCCTTAACCACACACTTGAAAATGGTCGAAAAGTGTATTAAGGGGTCATTTAGACATGAGAAAGGGTTTAATTAGTGAAATTAAGCCTAGAAAAATGTGAAATCTTGTTACAAGACTTTACAACACTTCAAAATAGGACATAAGTGATGAAAAGCTAATTTTTAGGTGAACTGTAATGAATATAGTCTAGAAAAGTGTAGAAATGTTTTACAACACTTCACAATACCTTCACACGACATCATAATTTGAATGTTTAAGCCCTAATGTGAATGTTTTGACCACATTACAACATTATACCTAGGAAAAATCAAGCCAAAGCCCATTAGAAAGACTCAAGTGAGCATAAAAATGTCAACTATACATTTTTTGGCAACACATGTATAGGGTTTAAGGTATAAGGTAGAGGGTTAATGGTTGAGACTATAGGGTTTAGAGTCTAAGTAAAGGATTAAGGGATACTATTCAAGGTTTAGGGTATAGGGTATAGGTTGAGGGTTTAGGGTTTAAGTATAGGGTTGAGAGTGTAGAGAGAGAGTGGTAGGGTGTGATGGGTGGAGAGGCAGGTAGAGAGAGATATTAGTAGTTAGAGAGTAGATAGGGAAGAAGAGAGGGAGAGAGAGGGAGGTGAGAGAGAGGTGGTATAGAGAGAAATAGAGAGTGGTAGTGAGTGAATGGAGTGGTAGATAGAGAGAGGAAGAGGGGAGACAAAGAGAAGTAGAGAGGGAAGGAGAGAGAGAGAGAGAGAGAGAGAGAGAGAGAGAGAGAGAGAGAGAGAGAGAGAGAGAAACATGAGTGAGATAGAGAGAGATAAACAATGAGTGAGATAGAGAGAGAGAAACAATATGTAACTTGCTGATTACTAAAATTTGACCTCCTAATTACTAAAATTTGACATGTTGATTAGTAAAATTTGACTGTCTAAATTTTTTTAAGATCTTCCAAAAACTAGAAATTGCATTATAATTCCTAGAGATCCGAAACCACTCTCAAACATCTTGAAACTATATACATGGAATATAACTTAAAGTATAAGAAAGTAAATGTCCATATGTAAATGTTTATTTCATTTGTATAGTTCCCTGAAATATAACAAGAAGAAAGAGAAATAAAAGAAAATATTTTTTTAATGTAGACCAAAATGCAAGTGCATTGTAACAATGCTCGCATTTTGTTAATGCATTCATAAAATGAAAACGCATTATAACACACTTGTGTTTTGGTAACATTTTTTTGAATTCAAAAAATGCATGTTTTTGAAATTCAAACCATAACACAAACGCATTATAACGTGATCATGTTTTTGCTATTTTGGGTTGAAAAAGTGAAGTGGCCACTTTTTGGCCCCCATCTTTTTGCACTTACCCTACTACATACTTGAAGGACACACTTGAGGGGTTTCTCTCCTCTTTGATGATAGTTTTAGCATAGTTGTTATCCCATCATCTAAGTTTTATTTGGAGATTGGCATTCATGAGTTTCCTCATCCTCTTGATTTGTCATGTTTGTTGGTTGAGTTTGACCATGATTATGTTGTGGATTATTCAAGCTTGGAGAATCCTAATCATTTTTTAGAGGCATACATGTTGAGACTTATCCTTCCTCCTTTCAATTTGATATGTAGTGGCTTCATAATACATAAGCATTCATAATATATAAGCATATAAGCAAGGCCTCTCATATATACATCAATTGTGCATTCATAATACAACAAGCTATTCTTGCCATTTTCTCTCTTGTGGAAGATATTTTGGTCTAGCAACTATTCCCAAGGGTGTTGAGGAGTCACCATTAACTCCTACATTCAAGGCTAAAACACTAGCATATTGTACAAAGGAAGCATGAGGGGGGAGGGAGCCCCCCCACATTTTCTAGTTCCATGCATGAACAAGACTCAAACTAGAGTTGAGTGGGAGAGCAAGAGTATTTTGAATATCTTGTTATTGTTAAATATTAGTGAGAAAATACTTTGTTAGTAAAAATCCTTTATATATTGATTGGTTGATCTTGAGTTTGATATTAATACTTTGTTGGTGCATTGAGTTTGTTTTTTATAATAAAAAAATGTTAAAAATTGATGTCCAAGTGATTTTTTAGTCAAGGACTTTGTTGATTGACTAGTTGATTTGTGAATAATAATAAATATTTGTTAAATATTAATGCGGAACTTTTTTGTTTATAAAAATTCTCTTCATAAGTTGATTGATTGATTTCAAGTTCAATAGTAAAATAAAACATTTTTTTTTTTAACTAATTTTAAAATAAAATTAAAAAAATTAATTACAAGTTTTAATACTTCACTTGAAACATTTAAATTGACATTTTTTTTTGAAATTCTCTACTAATGGAAGTTTTAATAATATGTGACATGTTTCTTATTCCCAATTTCTCTTTCCATATTTATTTTAGCTAGAAGTGTCTTTTACATTTTTTCAACTAATTCATTAGAGTTGTGACATCAAAATTTGATGATAAGTTTATGAATTCTTCTTTAATATTGTTGTATACTCGACACCAATAAGTAGCATTTTTGTGTATTTTCTCAAACTCAAAGTTTAAAAATATATATTTAAGAAAATAATATAACTTTAAAATTTTACTTTTAAAAAGTAACATAAAAACATATAACATTTACTACACTTTTTAAAGTATAAACAAAATAAAATAATTAAAATTTATACAAAATATAAAATAACTCAAATCAAATAATAAAAATATAAATGATGTATGAAAAATTTAAATATTTTAGAAATAAAATAAATTTGAAGTAAATAAAAAAATCATTCAAACAAAAATAAAGCAAAGACCATAAATAATAAAATAATTCTAAAATAGTTTACAAGTAAAATATAAAATAATTTTTAACTAAATAAAATAATTTAAAAATCATATTTCTTATGTTCATGCAATAAAGTAAAGTAGTTCTTTAAATAAATAAAATCAGTCTAAATTGATATTTTTTTGTATTTTTTATATAGATATATTTAAGATATCTTTTTTTTTAATAAAAAAATATATTATTCAAAGAAGTTTTATTTTATCTTCTTAAATCAAATTCAAAATTCTTACATATGATTTAAAATCTCATTTTTTTTTATTATAATTATTTTTTAATTTTTTTAAAAGATAGTTTCATTTGGAGCTGTACTAAACACATTATAGTAGCAATCTCATAATTTTTCCTTTTCTTAAGAAAATTCATAGGTCAACAAATCCATTTAGAATATTTACCTATAAGATATTTGAAAAAAGGGTGATGATTGTGAATTATTGATAGGAAAATTGTATAATAATGAAATAAATATATTAAAAATATATATATTTTTTTCTATCTTTGGTATTATTTTGAATCATCTAAATATATTAAAATAATGATGAATTGTTATTAATTGAATAATTAATATTTGGTATTATATTGAATCATCTAAAAAAATAAAAATAAAAATTGGGCGGGGGCCCTAGCTCAATTGGCTAAGTAATTCCGTTGTGACTCTGCTGGTCACGAGTTCTAGTCTCCCCCGTCCCGTGGTACCAGAGGGTGTGTCGCGCCAGTGCCGCTGGTCACGTTAAAAAGTTTACCAGGTGCACTGCAGTTTATAGGGGGTCGTGCTACCCGATTCTTGCAGTCTAAAAAAATAAAATAAAAATCATCTAAAAAATTAAAAAATCATTCATAGTTCTTATGACTTTTGTTGTTTTATTTATGTATTCTTTGTCTTAATATTTATTAGACCATAATTTGGTAATGTTGTAGTCTAGATATGATTTTCTACTTATATTTTGTTAAATAGGTTGATTATCTTAATTTTTAGAATAATTAATTACCATTTTCAACATCTTTTATAATAATTGTTTATTTGACATGCAAAAGGTTATAACTAAATGACTCCCAATTTGCATCATGATTAAGTCCACTATCTCTTTATGTATCACATAATAGATTGTAAAATAACTTGGACCAACAAAAATCAACTCTTTTTTCTTATTATGTAAGGATGGACACAAACATTGGGCATATTCTCACAATAGCTACCACATCTCTTGCCTCCAATTATATGTTCATGATTTAGCTACATCAATAAGTGAAACACTTTCCATGAAAAAATACTTGTTCTTATGTCAATCAATGAAACATTTTATACATTATTCATGACATCTTTATTATTTTTAGCTGGATGTTTGAATTCCTCATGTGAAACATTTAAATTGTCAAAAAAAATCCCTCTACTAATGAAAATTTTAACATGTGATATGTTTATTGTGATTCAATATCTCTCTAAAGTATTTTAGTTGGAAGTTTATTTTTACTCTCTTGTAGCCAATTCATTATAACTCTTAATGTTTGTAAGTTATATCAACATTTAATAATATGCTTATGAACTCTTTATTTTTATTGGTAATGCAGTTTGATAAACCATTGTGTTTAGAAAGAACAAATTTTCAATCTATATATACTCTCCACAATTACAATATTAAACAATTATTTATATTTATTCTATTATCATTTTTTGTAGGCTCATATTTTTATATTTTTATCTTTTTGTCTTGATATATTTGGATCTTTCAAGATTCAATGGCCATGGAACATTATACCTATAATTATAACCCATTTTTGATTCTTTACAACAATATTATGTTGAATTTATATACAATTATTTAAAGTTTTAAACATATTACCTACAAATCATTCTCACTATTTTCCTACATAAAAACACATCCTCTCCACACATTGTATGTCATTCTACACAAGTGACAAAGTATTTCTAGTTATCTTCTATATCTACTTGTGTAAGTTGTCATGAATTTCAAAGATAGCCCTTGGATGTTGTCTTTGTATTGTGCTTCTTAATACACATTCATCATCTAGAGATATTCAGGCATGACTTCTTCTCATCTCATTTGCATGTTTTTGATTTTTAAATTGTAATTCTTTAATTGACAATTCAACTCTATGTCTACTATTTGATTGTATATCATTATCATTTTACCAATTTTTATTCCTCTCTTCACGTCCATCATTTTTTATTTGTTATTGTCATTGTCTTTGATATTGTCTTCATTGCTCCTCATTTTCAAAATTCAACATTGGTGAAGGCATACCTAAAAAAATATCATGTTGCATAAAATATTATTTTTAATTATGTAAAAAATATTAAATTTGAGTTAGATACTGGTCAATAATAATATTAATAAATTTTGACAAAAAATGTAATACAAACATATTATTAAAAATAAAAAATAACTATTGATGCATAATAATCTACTAGCAATCACACCTTGGTGTGCAATGGGTATGCCAAAGAGGTGTGGAAGGTCAATTAGGAAAAAAAAAATTCTATTTTTTTTACATCTATTTGTGTATTAAATGAGGCAAATTTTTAGGCCATTTGGTAAATGACATTGTTTGTGAAACAAATCGCTCAATGGAGAAGGGATAGATTCAAAAAAAATATGCATCAACTTACAAGGATCAAAACATGATTGAAACAAAACCTTTGAAGTAGGAAGATAATCAAGCTCCATTATCAACATGCTCATGTTATATGTTAGCAATAAGGAGGGAGGGAGAGCAAGGGAGAGACATGGATAGAAAGAGGGAGAGATAGAGGAGGGAAGAGAGAGATAGGGGATAAAGATTAAAAGGAATATAAAGGTAGATATGGATATATAAAAATAAATATGGAGAGATATAAATAGAGAGGAAAATAGATATATGTATAGAGATATAGGAAGAGGGAGAGGGAGAGAGGGAAAGAGACAAATGGATAGAGAAAGGGAGAAATGTATAGAGATAGAGGGGGAGATATGAACATAGAGGTAGAGATGAATATAGATAGAGATAGGAAGATGGAGATAAATAGATAGAGAAATAGAGAGAGGTGGAGGGCTAGATAAAGATAGAGAGACAGGGAAATAGAGAGGGAGAGATAGAGAGACAAATAAAGATAAATATAGAGGAATGTGGAGAGGGAGATACATACACACACACACATATATATGGTGAGATATAATGATAGAGAGATAGAAATATAAGGAGATATAGAGAGAGGGAGAGGGAGATATATAGATGTACATAAAAAAAGAGTAGAGATATAAAAATAGAGATGAAGAGAGGGAAAGAGGGATAGAGGGAGAGAAAAATCAAGGGAGATAGAGAGAGGGAGAAAGAAAGAGGGAGAGACAAAGATATATGAGAGGAGAAAGAGAGATAAAGATAGATATATATGTGAATAGAAAGGGAGAGAGATACATAGAGGAGGGAGAGAAAAGAGGGGGAGGAAGAGAGATATGTAGAAGGAGAGAGAAGAGGGGGGAGATGGAGAGAGATAGGTAAAGAGAGAGAGAATAGGGGGAGAGGGAGAGAGGGAGAGATAGGGACATATGGAGAGAGAAGAAGAGGGAAGAGAGGGAGAGATATAGATGGAGGGTGATACAGAGAGATATACGAGTATAGGGAAAGAGATAAAGAGATAGAGAGAATGGAGATAGGGGTAGAGAAAGATATGGAAAAAAATAAATAAAGAGAGGTGTGATATAGGGAGATAGAAAGAGAGAGAGAGAGAGTAGGAGAGATGGAGGGAGATATTCAGTGAATGATAGACTGAGAAAGAGGGGCGGGGGAGAGATAGCTCAATAAATAGAGAGGGAGAGAAGGAGTGATATAGATAAAGAGAAATAGAGAGAGAGATATAGGGAGACAGAGGAGATAGATAAGTATAAAAATAGAGAGAAAGTAATAGAGAGATAGAGATATAGCTCGTAGGAGAGATGAAATGAATAAGAGAGAGGTAGAGATAATGAGATATAGATAGAGAGGGAGAGGGAGAAGTAGGGAGATAGAGACAAAGGGGACAAGATTGTTAGAGAAAGAAGGTGACAAAGATAAGTAATTTAGTATAGAGAGGTATATAGAAAGGAGGAGAGAGATTGAAAGGGGGGAAAGATAGAGAGATAGGGATAGAGATAAGGAGGAAAAACAAGGATAATGTTTGTGTATGAGTGATAGAGAGATATATGGAGAGATAGATAGAGAGGTAGATAGATGTATATAAATAGATACAGAGGAAGGGAGAGGGAGGGAGTTCAACAAGGAGTGTGTGTGAGAGGGAGTGAAAGAGATATATGTAGATAGAGATAGATATCGAGGGGGAGATATATAAATAGATAGAAAGGGAGGGAGAGGGAGGCAGAGAAATAGAGAGGATAATTAAGTAGAGAGATATAAAAAGAGGGAGCGATAAGCAGAGGGAGAGGCAGGGATAAAATCTATGCTTGTATAATTCTTATTTTATTTATTTTATATTTTATTTATAATGATTAGTATCCTAATATCCTAATTTCTAACAATAATAATATATCTCACAGATCTACACAAATACGCTTTAGATCATGTTGATTCCAAAAATGCAAGAAAAAATCTATTAATAATCTTTTAACAATAAAAATACCAAAATCATTATATTATTTTTCAACAACTTAAGAAAAAATACATAAGTATTCCTTTAAAATAAAATCTAATAATCACCCACTATATATGATAATTAAGACTCACCAACAAAGCAATTGAACTAAAAATCACCTAAAACAATCAAAATTATTAAAAATAGAAAAATGTTAATTTTATTAATTTTTGCATTTAACCACATATGAACCTAATAACTAATATGTAACTCCTATAAAACTAAAGCAGTATTGAGTTAATTTTAACTCAAAACCACATTTAGACACCAAATTATTTAACTTTTAAAAAAATTATAAATACAAATATTAATTATAATTTTGAAGCTATATATAGTTGAATTTGCCTTGAAATTTGATCAAAGTATGGCATAATTGACTCGTGTGTTGATAACTAGATTGTAGATCTCTATGATATTTCAATTTTATAAAAAAGTCTATCAACTATCTAGAGCAAAAGTTATATCCCCTAAAAGTTATGCTCATACATCAAATCAACTCACAAGAACTGGAAAATTTTAATTAAAAATAAAATCAAGGTTCAAGTTTTACAATTATAAAAATAATATGAATTGATTCTTCACCTGTTAATTTAATTTAAAATGATAATCAAATAATCTTAAAAATTAATAATGATAAAATAAATTAAAATGGGATCATATACCAAATTCTTGTAAAAATATACCAATTATAAGCTATTAGGTATTACACACTCATGCATGTCTCATTGTAAATAAAATATTATGTGTAACTCCTTACAGCTTGACCAACTATCTCTTGTTTGTAGCATGGAATTTAGAAAGCATACACATTAAATAGTAGTTATAAGAAGGCTTTAGGATCAATCTGTTGTGTTGTAAAAGAAAATGGACATGAGCAACAATGGTATCATGCATTATTGTGCTATAGGTGCCTTGTATCGTATTATATCAGTATTTATTGTGAAACGAAGTGTGAGGCTTCATCCAAGACCATTTGCACTACCCTTGTTAGGCCATCTTCATCTATTGTAACCCAATGGTGCAGGAGCACCCTTGATGCAATTTTAAGTTATATTGTGAAATTTTGGTTTTTTCTTTGTTTTAGATTTATTTATGTAAATAAGGACATTTGAGACCATCCTAAGTGGTTTAGGACCATTTTTGGTCATTTGGTGAAATTTAGGCAAATATTGTAAAAATTGTAAAAGTTGCTCAAGAAAGTTGTCAAGCAACTTGTCAAAAAGTGTCATTAAGGTATTTTGTCAACAAACTAGTCAAAAGGTGGTTGCAAATAGTTGTTTTTGGTTGGAAATGTATAAAGACACCCTCCAAAACTCAAATTAGGGGTTGGAGACATTATTTTGAAGTTTGATGAATGGAGACCTCAAATTTTGTGTGCATTTTCTTATTCTTACATTGTTTTTAGGATGAAGTTGTTCATTGTACGACATAGTATGGACTCATATCAAGGAGTATAATATATGGATGGAAATATATTTGTTTCTAGTTTACAATTTTTTTGTCTCATTGAATTTTATTGAGTTTTGTGGGAGATATGACTATTTTGGTGAGACTACCCTATTCTAACAATATTTTGTAGAATTTGTAGTATGAAAAATGTGATGGTGGGTGAAGCCACAATAGTGGTTTACAATTTGATGGAGGAAGGAAAATTGAGAAAAAATGACCCCATGGTGAAAAAATTGGTTTTAGGGGTTCGAAGGTTCGAATGAACCTACAAATTCAACCGAACCAAAAAGGGGTTCGATCGAACTAGGGTTCGAGCGAACCCATTAATTACTGGGCCCACATTTCCCACCCAAAAAATAAAATAAAAATGAAATTTGAAGGGGGTTTGAATGAACCCCTAGGGGTTTGCTCGAACCCCCAAAGGTTCGTACGAACCCCCCTTATTCCTCATTCTCCCCCTGAAACACCAAAAAACCTAAATTTTTATGTTTTGAAGCTTGGGTTGAGGATGAAAATAGAGGATTATTCACAAACCCAACTAGAATAAGGTAGTCCTTGAAACAATCTATCCAACGAATATAATTTTAATATGTTTTGGTTTTATTATGTATTTGTTTTTTAGTTTTATTAAACATAGGTTTTTCATCAAAAATGAAGGTCCCTGTTTTGCACATGTGGAAAAATCACAGATTATCAATTTTTTTTTTTAAAATATGAGTGCACTAGATATTGAAGTCCTTGATCCAACAAAAAAAAATAATTGAATTTTGATATGTACAAAAAAAGTTACGCATTATACGGTCGTGCTATGTCTGAATTGTAATTGGTTTGACTTCGAAACTTGATTAAAAAAAAAATTCAATAAAAAACTATCTAACCAAGTGGAAGCACTAGATATCAGAGTTACAAGTCTAAATTCAAAATAATTAGAATTTTATCCTTCATGGAAAAAAAGTTTGCGTTATACAGTGTGCGTCACTTTTTCAAAATGTTGTTCTCTAAAAAAACTAGTTTTTGTGAGAGATGGAAAAAGAAGTGCAATCTGATTCCAAAAATATTTTTAGAATCTATAGAAAAAATGTGATGAGACTCTAGTTTGCATCATCTTCAAATTCCTCATGGTTTAGCCGTTATAGGTGCCTAAATGTGAAGATTTAGTTAAAAATAATAATTTCAGTGTCTAGTTTGGCCAAAAATTGTAAACCACTATTGTGGGATCACCCTAGTACGGATTGTAAAATCTATATTTTGATCCGAAACCAATTGGATTTTTTTTCCATGTGAATCTACTTTCATTTGCTTCAAGTCTCATCAAATTTCATTAAGATTTGAATAAGTTATGATCATTTTTGTGAGGGCAAGTTTGAACCGTACCTCGAGTTTGTAGTTTTGGGAAAAATGCAATAACTTTCTTTTCCACCATTGGATCTTCATAAAAATTGGAGGAAAATTCTATAATTATGTTATATTCAATATAATTGAAGTGATTGGCTTCATTATTTTTTTTGTGAAAGTTATTAATGACAGTTCGTTGCATTAAATTGTGGGCTGCCATGACAATGTTTCCAATATGATCTCGAATGCACTTAATCATTGTTTGAGCTGAATTAGTTTATGAAAGTTGTCAAGTGAATCAATTTTTGTTGTATTTTTGTCATTGTTGATGATTTCTCAATTGTGTTATTGCAAAGTAATCCAAGAATTCCTAAGAGCAAGAATTTTGTATCATTGCTTTGAATGATTGGTTGAGTTGAATTGTGATCCTCCTAGCACTGCATCAAATTAGTATCATAGTCGAGTAAGGTCTGGGTAGAGGAAGAGTTTGTGTTTGTGGTTGTGTATGTGTGTAGGTTGAGGAAAGAACTTGATTTCCTAGGTGAGGCAAGGTTAAGTGGAAGCAAGGGGGGACTTTCTTATGAAGATGGATTTGTTGAGAAGATTAGAAAGATGTTTGCAGGATGAGGATTCACAAAAAAGGAAGAAGAAAGAAGAAGAGAGGAAAAGAAAAGAGGACAAGGCAAAGAAAAAGAAGAAGGATCAAGAATTTAGGAAAGCACTAGAGGAACTCAGTAAGAAGATATAAAGACAAAAGGCTGAGTTGAAGAAGTTGTATAGGAAAGCTAAGATTTGGCACTTGATAATGAACGAGAGAGTTGTGTGGTCCATCAAAAAGATTATTCAAAGAAGGAAAAGATAAGCAAGGATAGCAGCAAATGAGGCAAAGGTAAAGTTTGTTGAGCAAAGTAAGTTACAAGTTGAGATGCATGATATTCCAATTTTGTTTGTTGATGAACATATTGATGTTGAGATAAATGATATGGTTGTTGTCGGTAATCCAGTAGTTGATGAATTTTTTGTTGATGAACAAGTAGATAAGGTTGATGATGTTGCTGATAAAGTTGGTATTGATACTCAAGATGTTGTTGATAATAAGGTTGTTAATAAAGATGTTGCATATTTTTTTGCTAATGAGGTATATGAAGGTTTGCAAGAGTATGATATAGGTTATGGTTATGGTGAACATGTTGTTATATGGTACTATAATGATGAGAATGAAGATATAGATGATGTTACTAAGGTTTATACACAAGAAATGGAGTTTTGGAGCCTAGAAGTTGAGAAGATGATGGAGAAGAGATGTTATAAGAAGAAGAGGAAGAAGGACCCAGGGATAATTGCCATGATGAAGGAAAAATTACAAAATAATTGGAAGACTACAAAGAAGGAGCAGACCAGCTTTCAAGAGGACTTCAATTTTCTTTTCTTCGGGAGTATGGTGCAGGAGCACCCTTGATGCAATTTTAAGTTATATTGTGAAACTTTGGTTTTTTCTTTGTTTTGGATTTATTGATATAAATAAGTTAATTTGAGATCATCCTAAGTGGTTTAGGACCATTTTTGGTCATTTGGTGAAATTTAGGCAAATATTGTAAAAATTATAAAAGTTGCTCAAGAAAGTTGTCAAGCAACTTGTCAAAAAGTGTCATTAAGATGTTTTGTCCACAAAATAATAAAAAGGTGATTGAAAATAGTTGGTTTTGGTTGGAAATGTATAAAGACACCCTCCACAACTCGAATTATGGGTTGGAGACATTATTTTTAAAGTTTGATGAATGGAAACCTCAAATTTTGTGTACATTTTCTAATTCTTACATTGTTTTCAGGTTAAAGTTGTGCATTGTATGGCTTGGTATGGACTCATATCAAGGAGTATAATATATGGATGGAAATATATTTGTTTCTAATTTACAATTATTTTTGTTTCATTGATTTTTATTGAGTTTTGTGGGAGATATGACTATTTTGGTGAGACTGCCCCATTCTAACAATATTGTGCAGAATTTGCAGTCTGAAAAATGTAATGGTATGGATTGTATAGTCTATATTTTGATCTGAAACCAATCAGATTTTTTTTCCATGTGAATCTAATTTCATTTTATTCAAGTCTCATCAAATTTCATTAATATTTGAATAAGTTATGACCATTTTTGTGAGGGCAGGTCTGAACCCTACCTAGGGTTTATAGTTTTGTGAAAAATGCAATAACTTTCTTTTCCATGGTTGTATCTTCATAAAAATTGGACGAAAATTCTATAATTATTTTATATTTAATCTCATTGAAGCAATTGGATTCATTATTTGTTTAGTGAAAGTTATTAATGACAGTTCATTGCATTAAATTGTGGGTTGCCATGGCAAAATTTCCAATATGATCTAGAATGCACTTAATTATTGTTTGAGATGAATCAATTTATGAAAGTTATCAAGTGAATCAATGTTTGTTGCATTTTTGTCATTGTTGATGATTTCTCAGTTGTGTTATTGCAAAGTAATCCAAGAATTCCTAAGAGCAATAATTTTGTATCATTGCTTTGAATGAATGGTTGAGTTGAATTTGATCCTCCTAGCATTGCATCACCCAACCTTCATGAATGTCTCTCTACTTTTTCCCAAAAATATCGGCCTCTCATGACTCTCAAGTTTGGAATGAAAAAATTAGTTGTGGTCTCCTCTTTAGCAATGGAAAAAATAAATTTTCAAAGAAAATGACCATACATTTACAAAAGAGGTGTTCCAATGGTAGCAAAATGCTTTGCATAGGATGGGTCTGATATTCTTTGTAGTCCCTTCTAAACAAATATTATGGTGATCTAGGGAGATAGAAAGAGAGAGAGAGTATGAGAGATGGAAGGTGAATGATATTTAATATATAGAGAGAGGTGATTTCATTTTTTTCCCTTTTCTTAAGAAAATTTATAAGTCCACGATTACTTTTGCTTGTTTAAAGATAGCAATTTATGGTAGAAGTATTGGACAATATTTGACAGTGTAAAAAATATAAAATTATTTTAGTGTGGAGAAGTATTAAAAATGTAAATTAATTTTTTTATCATTAAAAAATGAAGCTTTTGATCAAAAGGTTGTAGTTTATTTGGTTGAGTATAATTGGTAAAGATGATATTAAATTTCTTTATTAAACCACTTATTATTACTTCTTTACATTCATTTATTTTATTTGATTTCATTTTTATTTTTTAGATTTATTGTGTGTGTATATATAATTTGCACTATATTTTATGATGTCAGCTATGCTTTATTATTATTATTTTAATATTTGATACTCTTTTAATTTTGTATTAATTTTCTTAACAATATGTTAACTTCATGTACTTAAAAAATATAAGTTTACACACTCATGATATAAGAGTGTTCAATATCATTGTAGAATACTTCTCATCATAATTATAGACATATAAATAAAAGATAAATTACTAAAATAACTTAATCTTAGTTCAAGGACTACCATTACTATTTTTTTATTTCTAGACTACAAGAATTGGGTAGCCCCCTATAAACTATAGTGCATCTGGTAAATTTTTTTCATGCTCATGACCAGTGATGTTGGTGCGACATGTCCTCCGATACCATGGAGATACGGGGAGACTAGACCTCATGACCTCTTGCTTGCAACATGATCCTTTAGCAAATCAAGCTAGGACCCTCACTCCAAGGACTACCATTGTTATTATTAATAATAAGAAAACATAGTTTTTATTGGCATATCCTAAACCTTATAATATTATCACTAAAACATTCAACTAGAAGATTCTCATCTTTATCTACTATAAGTGGAGGGAAAGATGAAGGGTAGCCTTGGTCACTAGGGGATCCTTCTTTTGCAATGCTAATCCAAAAGCCTCTTCCATGTTTAGGATCTCATTACTTGGTGGCATTTCCCAATTGAAGGCATGGATTAATGATTGTAAAGTATACTCCACCATGGTAATCCCCATCCTAGTGCCAACACATATGCGTCTTCCCACACAAAATGGTATGAGTTGGAAGTCATTACCACGTGGATAAATCTTGGATACTACAAACCTTTTTGGATTGAATTCAAGGGGTTTGTCCCATATTTTAGGGTCTCTTCCAATGCCCCAAATTTTGACCATGAGACGAGTGTCCTTTGGTATGTAGTAAGCTCCTACTTGACAAGGTTTTGTAGAGACACATGGTAGGCTAAGTGGAGTGGAGGGGTGCTTGTGGAAGCCTTCCTTGCAAATAGCCACCAAGTAGGGGAGATTTGGGATGTTTGATTCTTTAAGATGCCTATCACGACCAATCACTTTGTCCATTTTTGCATGTGTACATTGAATAAGATTAGGATTTTTAACAAGTTCTACAAGATTCCATTTGATCAAACTACTCAAAGTGTCCATTCCTACAATGATTAATTCTACTTGAAATACACAACCAAAAAAATGTCACTTCATTTTCTCTACCTTAAATATTGAAAACAAAATACTACACCATCCCTTAAACTTAAAGATATTTGTTTGAAGTCAATATGATAAAACATATTAACTTTTTCTTATAGATAGAGATATTTTCTTTATCATCTTGGTCTATAATATGTATCTTAAGTAATATAATTCCTTTTTAACTTCATAATTACTTATTTTTATATTAAAAAATTTCACATTAACTAGAATTTTTTGGTTCAATAAAATAATAATAAAAATATGTGGTCAAAAATATGTTATTTTGTTTTTTCAAACATTTATGAAGTTATTTTATGATATTTAAATTATTTAAAATTTATTCATTAAGACAAATTTAGAATATAAAGGATAATATTTTTTGAAATGTAAGATAATACAATTTTTATATGTAGATTTAATTTAAGGATGGAGGAACAATTAAGTTAAAATATTAAATAACAAAAAAATATAGATTAAATAATGAATATATACCAGAAGAAGACTCTTGATGTGAACATCATATAAATTTCCTCCCTCACCATTACAGTTGTCACGTTGAGACATAACAATGTTTAAAAAGTCAGGAGTCTTTTGGGTTTTAGCTGTGCTTTGGTGTTTTGCAATCATCCTAGTCAACATCGCATCAAATCGATTGTGTAACTTTTTCATTCCTCGTTGTATTCCTTGCAAGTCCATCCATGCAATTGAGGGTATAAAATCACCAATGTTGAAATAACCTATAGTAGTCATGAGCTCAACTGCCATGTCCTTGAACTCATTGGCTTCATCCCCTTCTCTTTCAAACACTCGCAAGTACTTAAAACAATCTGCCAAAAATTTTTAGCTACATAGAGGTTAAGCAATTTTGGTATGTTCACTGTGAGACTTTTGTTGGAGCAATCTAAGATGGATCTCATCATGTGACCCATTTCAAAGAATCTCACAGGTTGCCAGTCTTCCAAAGTCTTGCCACCTAACATATGGAGATTGCAAACCTGAATACAAATTTAAAAATTAGATTAAAATTAAAGTTCACTATTTCATTCTAATAATAAGTCATGAAATATAATATAAAACTTAAATGTAATGTATAAATTTTCTGAATAATCTATAAATCCACTTTTCTTTTAATATTAAAATGATACTTTTGGCCACATTTTTTATTTAATAAAAAATAAATATGCATACACATGATAAGATATTTCTTTAGGGATGAATCTTCCCAAAGGTTTTATCCGTAATGAAATTTTCTAAGATGATTCTTTGTATTTGTCTTGTATTTTCCATTTCAACACTTTATATCTTGTATGGAAACTCTTTTATTCCTCTCCAATTTCATTGCTATTTAGAAATTTAGGTAGCATAGTAGATTAATTTTTTGATTCCATAGTTTCTAACTATATTTGGTGGAACTTCTAGATAATTTTATTTGCAACACCTAATATACTTCTTATTTTTCACTTTGTATATGCACTCTAGTTTGTCTATATAAAATTGGAAATATACAACTATTAATTAACTATGAAAACAAAGATTTAAATATTAAATTATATTTTTTCCTTTGTGTCATATATTTATTCAAAATAAATTCTAAAGATATATATTAAAAAAATATGTAACTTTTAGGTCTAGTTGTTTCTAGTCAAATTGTTATTAAATTAAGATTTAGTTAGAAATTCATATTGAAAAAAAATCAGCAATACTTACATATGCATTAGATAAACATACAATGTTGTAAAAATATTTTTTAATCTAGAGATAACAATAAACTAAGTACCAAATGATACTAATTAATATACTTAGTCTAACTATGTTGTAAAATATATGGTTATGCTAATATTTATATTTAAAGATATGCTACACTAATTAACCACAAAATTAAGTTCTATGCAATTCATATATAGAACATATAAATATTATTATATGCATGTAAAATAGAAGATAAATTATTTAAATAACTTCAATTTTATTTAAGGATTACTACTACAATTCTATTGGCACACGCCAAACAAAGCTTAGGATATCACTCTAAAAAAATTCAAATATAAAACTCTCATCTTCATCTAGTATAAGTGGAGGGGAAGGCGAGGGATAGCCTTGGGCACAAGGGGCTCATTATTCTATAGTGCCAATCCAAAAGCCTCATTCATGTTTAGGATCTCATTTCCTACTGGTATTTCCCAATCAAATGCATGTATTAGTGACCCTAAAGTAAACTCCACCATGGTTATCCCCATCCTAGTACCAACACATATACGCCTCCCTGCACCAAAAGGTATGAGTTGGAAATCATTACCATGCGAATCAATCTTGGATCCTACGAACCTGCATGGATTGAATTCAAGGGGTTTGTCCCATATTTCAGGGTCTTTTCCAATGCCTCAAATATTGACCATAAGATGAGTGTCCTTAGGTATATAGTATCCACCCAGTTGAAAAGATTCTACAAAGACACGTGGTAGGCTAAGAGGAGTGGAAGGGTGCTTTTGAAAGCCTTCCTTGCAAATAGCCACCAAGTACGGGAGATTGGGTAAGTCTGATTATTTGAGACACCTATCACAACCAATCACTTTATCCATTTCTGCAGGTGCACGGTGAAGAAGCTTGGGATTTAAAATGAGTCACGTGAGATTCCATTCAATCAAACTACTTGAAGTATCCATTCTTGCAGTTATTAAATTCTACAAAAGACAGAAAAAAAAAAAACTTAATTTTTTCTAACTTCAAAATTAGAAAAAAGCTACATGATCTCTTAACTTAAAGCTACACATTTATAACCAAAATAAAAGATGAATAGAATAAAATAACAATTTAAACTAAAGAGAGTTTTGTATATCATCAATATCATGATAAATTTTATATAATAAATGAAATATATACTTCAATATACATGTTTTTGATAATCTTTTATCATCTCTATACAACTATTTTGTGTTGTAATTCTTGATAATTTCCTACTACTTATTTTATATTATAATTTAACATTATTTTTTGAAAGGACAAAAAATATTGTTTGTGAACATTTTAGGCTAACTACTAATCATTATTACCAATGTTAAATATTGAAATAGAAAATGCCCTCCAATAAGGAACAAAAAGATTGAAATATCTCAAGAAAACGGTTTTATATATAATTATTGGGCTAAAAACATGTTCATTTTGGAATCTTTTTATTCTTTTACATATTATTGGGTGAGTTTATGTATTCTAAATTTTTGACATGTTTTTTTTTAATTTATCTATTAAAAAATTAAAAATAAATTTCTAATATGAGAATTTAGATTAAGGATGTAAGAATAATTAAATTAAAATATTTTACAATAAAAATTTAAATATATAGCTTATCAACAAATTAACTAATGAATATATTACCAGAATAAGACTTTTGATGTGAACATTAGATAATTGTCCTCCTTCACTATCATAGTTGTCATGTTGAGACATAACAATGTCCAAAAAGTCAGGATTCTTTTGATCCTTTGTTGTGGCTTAGTGTTCTGCAACCCTCCTAGTTATCATCACATCAAATTGCTTGTGCAACTTTTTCATTCCTTGTTGTATTCCTTTAAGTCCATCCATGCAATAGAGGGAATAAAATCACCAATGTTGAAATACCTTGTAGTAGTCATGAGCTCAAGGCCTCATCCCCTTCTCTTTCAAACACTCGCTTACTGAAAATAATCTGCCCAAAAATGTTAGCTACATAGAGGTTAAGCAGTTCTGGTATGTTCACTGTGAAACTTATCTTGGAGCGGTCTAAGATGGATCTCATCATGTGACCCATTTAAGAGAATCTCATTGGCTGCCAATCTTCCAAAGCCTTGCCACCTAAGGTTAGAGTGAGGAGGCATCCTAGCAGAAACCCAAACAAAAGAAGAGCCAAAGGTCTTGAGTTTAGGACACTTTCATTGCAAGTGACCATATTCATGGTATATCTTGCACCGAAAAGGTAGAGTTCTGTAGTCCAACTGTTGAATCCAAAATGTAGACCCAACTTTAATTTACATCAAATTAGGAAGCAAGTTGTTTAGATCAATCTCCACATAGATACGAGCTAAATAGAGAGCCCTCCGTTATAATGTTTGTTGTGAAGGCCCCACCAATTTACCAAGAAAAAGTGCAATACTGTGCAAAATGCCATTCCTCCAGTATTCAACTGGAAGCTCAGGAAGTCTAACGCACACTGAAACCTATGACGAAAGCTCTTCAGTTGGATTAAAATTAGTGTGCCAAGGTTTCAAGAAAAGTCCCACTTGATTTTAAATGTAAGGACCTCCTTCAAAAGCCTTAGGATGATCAACAATGCATGAGAAGCCAACCATGAAATACCCATTTGTTGCTTGCAAAATATCCATGTCTCCCTCTAGATTCCAAGTATGTTGAGCCCAAGATTCTTGAAATCCAGGAGTTTTCGTGGTTGCTATTGATGGTTTATGCATTCTTCCTAATTTTTTATTGTACAAAGTTATAAATAATAACCTTTTTATAATTGTAAGCTTGAGACACCATTTTCCTAACAATATTTTTCCTTCTATAGATGAAACTTTTATCATTATGTTATATGAATCATTTTATTAGTTATTATAGAATTGATTTTAGAGGAACCTTTATAGTGTAACTATCCATAATGGTTGATATTATTTTTTATATGAGTGTTCAATATTATATAAAACATCAATATAAGGAGTTCTTACTCTATAATTTTTTTTTTTAATTTACTATGAGAGAGTTTGTTTGAAATATTGTTATGAGGTGTTGCTTTCATTTCTATTTGATATTATATCATGTTTTTCAAAGCCTTGATTGTTTGTAGAACATATATTCAACACAAGATTTTGTATTCTTTCCATTTATTTCTAATTTGTCTCCATTTTCTCTTTTTAAATAGGCTTAAGCTACCATAGATAAGGAGTTAAATTTTCAATCCTCAAGATTGATTCATAGATTAGTCCAATGTTTGGGAGGATTTTCATGTTTGGTGAACCTACATGACACGTTGATATTGAAATCATATATTTAAGCTATCAATATTATTTTTTGGCATTTTAGTACAAGTTTAATTCTCAATGTAACTAAGTCTTACTTACTAACTATGAGTGTGAAAATTATAGATTTATTCTTACTATTTAGTATTTCCAATATTGAATTTAGTGCTAACCAAAATTTGAAATTAACTCTAGAAACCCCTACTTTACTTCCTATTTTTCAATTTTGTATACTTACTTTAGTATACAAACATATAAAGATGTAGATATTACTATGTGTTCCATAAATCATATATAAAGAGGTGGAGAGTATGGGTTGATCATTGAAGTGATTATATCTCTAAGAGAAAGAGGAACAAACTGAAGTAACTTTGAAATGTGTTTAATAGAGGTTGTAATTTTTTCATAATTGTTTGTAATACACACTAATAAAAGGACAATTACCTCTAGCCAATTGGGTTTCTCTCTTGGGAATTCTCTTTATAAACTATGACGTAACACATGCATTCATATAGTAGTGATAAACACCTATTATTTTATTTCTGCCCCTCAAATTTATATTTTTGATACCCATGTAAATACACTAGTATAGTTAAAATTTCTTCCTATCTTCATTGGATATCACATGTAAATATTTTTTGGTTACATTTTATATCCCCTTATTATTTCACCTTGTGAACCAAGGGTACTTTGTGTGCACCTACATTTGAATCAAAATTGAAATTGATTGTCATCGCATACATTGCAGCCTTGACACAAAAACCTATATGAGCTATGACATATATGTCATCATATTAGAAGCATTGATTTAAAAGCACTTATACATTTCAACCCTCAAACCCATACCACACGAACCATGACGACCAAGTGATCTTTAGAGGATTTGAAATGCTATTTATAAAAAAACCTGCCCCCTTTTTGCATGCTTCTCAACCCCAATACCTACATGTATCACATTAATTAAATTATCCACTTTTCTTTTCATATTAAAATGATATTTTTGGTCACATTTTTTCATTTAATAAAATCTCAATATGCATACACATGATAAGATATTCCTTTAGGGATGAATCTTCCAAGAGGTTTCATACTTAATGAAAATTTCTAAGATAATTCCTTGTATTTGTCTTGTATTTTCCATTTCAATACTTTATATCTTGTATGGAAACTCTTTTATTCCT
The DNA here is from genome assembly GCA_007258455.2 of Sequoia sempervirens. Lineage (NCBI taxonomy): Eukaryota > Viridiplantae > Streptophyta > Pinopsida > Cupressales > Cupressaceae > Sequoia > Sequoia sempervirens. Next base: position 386,609,454 of record VDFB02193867.1, read on the forward strand.
CTCCAATTTCATTGCTATTTAGAAATCCAGGTAGCATAGTAGATTAATTTTTTGATTCCATAGTTTCTAACTATATTTAGTGGAACTTCTAGATAATTTTATTTGCAACACCTAATATATTTCTTGTTTTTCACTTTTGCATACGCACTCTAGTTTGTCTATATAACATTGGAAATATACAACTATTAATCAACTATGAAAACAAAGATTTAAATATTAAATTATATTTTTTCCTTTGTGCCATGTATTTATTCAAAACATATTCTAAAGATATAAATTTAAAAATATATACAACTTTTAGGTCTAGTTGTTTCTAGTCAAACTGCTATTAAATTAAGATTTAGTTAGAAAGTCATATTGAAAAAATTTCAGCAATACATACAAATGCATTAGATAAACATAATGTTGTAAAAATATAATTTAATCTAGAGATAACAATAAACTAAGTACTAAATGATACTAATTAATATACTTAGTCTAACTATGTTGTAAAATATATGGTTATGTTAATATTTATATTTAAAGATATCTTACACTAATTAACCACAAAATTAAGTTCTATGCAATTCATATATAAAACATAAAAATATTATTATATGCATGTAAAATAGAAGATACATTATTCAAATAACTTCTTGATTTTAGTTGGATTACTACTACAATTTTATTGGCCCATGCCAAACAAAGCTTAGAATATCACTCTAAAAACATTCAAATATAAAACTCTCATCTTCATCTAGTATAAGTGGAGGGGAAGGCGAGGGATAGCCTTGGCCACAAGGGGCTCATTCTTCTGTAGTGCCAGTCCAAAAGCCTCGTCCATGTTTAGGATCTCCTTTCCTACCGGCATTTCCCAATCAAATGCATGTATTAATGACCCTAAAGTAAACTCCACCATGGTTATCCCCATCCTAGTGCCAGCACATATACGCCTCCCTGCACCAAAAGGTATGAGTTGGAAGTCATTACCATCG
>VDFB02193867.1:386610527-386655967 GCA_007258455.2 Sequoia sempervirens
TCTTTGTATTCTTGGTATCCATATGTATTTGATTTGTCCATTATGCTTCTCAACTTCTTTGATTTGATGCGTTCTTGATACTTTTGATTCGGATATTTCCTTTGGCCCGTTGGTCCCCAATTCATGGATGGGGTGATGGGTGGATGAAAGATTCGTGGCGATGGTTGGTTGTAGTATTGACACTAGTTTCATCATAAGGATTCTTCATGCTTCCTATGTTGACATTTGCTTGAGACGAAGTTGCCCCTAGTATTATGGAAGTAGTACCTTCATTCTTTGATTTTTCTTATTCTGAGAGCTCTTGTTTAAAATGCATTCTCTGATAAATGACCACTGTAGGTGACATTGTTTCAATTTGCTGCTCCGCTAACTCTGGATGTTCTATCTGACTTGTTTCCTTGAGCTGATAATGATGAATATCTTTATTCATGATGTCCTTAATCTAAGTTTGGGACATATTTGATCCTAATGTTGAAAACTCTGTTTGACTGTAGGAAGTTAGAATCACGTTCTTTTTGTGTAACAAAATCTTGTTGTTCCTAGATGAAGATCATCACGTGCTTATCTATAGAAGCATCTCATGGGTAGATGGAGGAGTATGTGCTACATGGATATGATCATCTTGCATGGATAAAGAGTGTTCATTTAGATTATTGTAGTATCTTGAAGATACAAATTCTTGATCTTGAATGATTTTGGGTTACTTTTGACATGTAGATCAAGTTCTTGACATGAGGGCAGCTTCAAAGGATGGGGGTGATCCCTGTAGTGGTTTTACAATTTTTTGGCCAAATGGACAGAAATTATTATTTTTAACTAAATCTTCACATTCGGGCACCTATGGCGACTAAACTGTGAGGAATTTGAAGATGGTGCAAACTAGAGTCTTATCAAATTTTGTTTGTAGATTCTAAAAATATTTTTTTCAAAAATTTTGGAATCAAATTGCACTTCTTTTTCCATCTCCCATGAAAATAGATTTTTTTTAGAAAACAACATTTTTAAAAAGTGATGCACACCGTATAATGCATAGCTTTTTTTCCATGAAGGATAAAATTCTAATTCTTTCAAATTTAGGTTGCTTAACTCGATATCTAATTCTTTCACTTGGATTTAGATAGTGTTTTATTGAATATTTTTTCCTTAATCAAGTTTCAAAGTCAAACAAATTACAATTAGGACACCTGCGTATTTGTATAACACGTAACTTTTTTTGTATATGTCAAAATTTAATTTAATTTTTTTTATTGGATCAAGGACTTCAATATCTGGTCCACTCATATTTTTCAATTTTTTTTTGATAATCTTCTATTTTTTCACATCTGAAGAACAAAGAAATTCATTTTCGATGAAAAACCTATGTTTAATAGAACTTAAAAAACAAGTACATAACAAAACCAAAAAAAATTAAAATTATATTCATTGGATAGCTTGTTCTGAGGAATACCATAATCATTTGAAATAAATTTTAAATGAAATCATTTGATCCCCCAAAATCTAAATCAAAAGTGATTTTTTATCAGCATTTTGATAGGTGTAAAGGAGACGCAGTTATAGGTATGGTTTAAAACTAGCGAGGTTCTATCCAAGGGGGTTTGATCTAAGGTGATTTGATCAAACCCTCTTCAATTGGAATCCTTAAAATGGAACTTTTTAAGGCTTAAATCATTATATTTTCTAAAAATATGTGATTTCAACTAAAATTTGTTCCTCTCAGGAATTGTAAACCACTATTATGACAACACCCATGGATTTCTTACAAAGGACTTTTGGATGTCGACATTAGGCATGGTCAAGTTCAAGGTTCCTTCAGCATCTGTAACCATGAGGTCAAAGGGGATCAACATGTTTTGAAAATGACCATTGCTAGACCTTAGTGAAATATTTTGATCTTACTTTGGAATAACTTCTTGAGATATGTCCTCTAACTCATAAGGCGATGTAGAGACATTTTCAATATGATCATTGGTCAATGGATCATGCATTATGTCAATTGGATCAAATAGTCCTAACACTCCTTGAAAGAGATCACTAAAAAGTGGCTCTTGGTGTATGGTGAGTTTATCATCGGATTGTGTAGATACATCCTCAATGTGCTCCTCAATGGAGAGGTTTTGATCATTGTTTTCGACAATTGCGGTGGAGAGATTGTGAATGTCTTCAACCATAGAGTCAAGTGATGTTGATATTTCTTGAATTGGCTCATTGTCGAGTTTTGTTGGTGTATTTTGATCGTGATTCAAAAGTGACTCTTGACATATGTCGATTTGATCATTGGATGAAGTAAACATGTGCTCAGTGATGGATTGATCTTGATCCTTGTTTTCAATAGTTGTCATCCTTTGTGTTTGTGCTCGTGTTGGTTGGGTAGCTTGAGAGGCTTGGGCAACTTGAGAGGATTGTTTCACTTGTTGAGCTTGTGTTGCTTGTTGCATGGCTAGATATTGTTGGAATCCTTTTTGAAAAGTAGCTTGTAATGTCACGTTGTATTGGATTGATGTGGTGGAACTTGGTGGTGGTGGGGGTGGTGGTGGATTTGAAATCATGTTGGATGTAGTGCCAAGTGTTTGAGATACACTCGAAGTGATCATGGTAGTGAGGGGTTGAGATGTGATGGGTGTGATAGTGGTGTTTGGAGTGATCAAAGTGATAGAGATGGTTGGATTGACCGATGTGATAGGTCCTTGGGAGACCAAATTTTGATTTGGGATTGATGTTGTTGCTTCATTAGATACCATCCATTGGTGTGATGTCGAAGGTATATTCGAAGGATTTGATGTGATGGTTTGATTGATGTTAGGTGGATTGATTGGTGTTAGGTAAAGGGGGAATCCCTAAACCAAGGAATGATGTAGGTAATGGTGGTGGAGATTTCCCTTGGCGCAATGCCTCAACTATTTTGGAAAGTTCCACAATTTGATCTTGCCAAATTTGTTCTTGATTTTGATCTTGACTCTCTTGAGATAGTTGATTTGGCTTTTGTTTAAACAGATTTGGGATGTCTACTTGTGGTTTTTGAATGGGATTATGGGAAAATTGACTTTGGATAATGTTCTGATTTGGGATGATGTTCAGATTTGGCATGATAGGATGAACATTGTTGGTATTGGGAATCATTTTTCCAAAGCTTTCTGAGTTAGGATTCATGTTTCAAAAAATTGCACTTGGTACATCCACATTTGGGTTGTAGTGATTTGGTGGAATGATGTTGCTCGTTTGAAGACTCATGTATTGATTGTTTGGAGGATAGACTTGTAAGTTTGGAATTTGATTTAAATCTATCATGGGGAGATGTGTTCCAAAATTCAGATTGGGCATACTCACATTCGTTGTGCTATTGATATTCGTAGGAGATAGTGATCCTATGTATGGATGTGAGTTTCCATAATCCCATGATTTCATGAGGCTTGGATAGTTTGGTTGCTTTGGACCGCTCATGATGTATGAATCTAGTTTATATTCCATGTTCTTCTTGTGTTTTGATCTTGTAGCAAAAGTAACCTCTAAGGTTCTTAGGACCAATGATGATATGGAGGATGAAATGTGAATGATATGAGTGTTGAACGTTTAGGGATTTTGTATCAATGCTAGACTTAGGATTTTGATTTTTGATTGTTTGGTTTGGATGATGAAATTGAAACCCTAAGATGTTGGATGTGATCTTTAGGATGAACTTGTTCAAAGGATTGCTAATTTAACTAGAGGTATGAGAAAGGATACATTCCCATGCCCCCTAACTAAACAAGGTGATTTTAATTTTGATGATGTGCCTAAGTCTAGAATGATGTTTGCAAAGATCTAAAGTTGTTTGTGGATGATGTTGATAAATTTTTGAGGTGGATGAAGTGTTTTGATGATCCTAAGAGACTTAGAGAGACTTTGTTTACTAGGCCAAGGTATTGAAGAACACACTTTTCTCTAAGAGCAATCAAAAGACCAATATGACCAAAAGATATCAAGCACATGTGTGGGGTCCAATTCGTTATCTTTGCTTAATGAGTTCTTTTTACCAAAAACAACCACTTGATTATGTTTCAAACTAAGATGTCCAATTTCTTAATTTCTTTAAACCCCACAAGATATTTTATGTGGAAATTCAATGAACTTAAGGCAAGGGTTTTCCTATTGTTTACTCAAAAAGACAAATTGAGGTATAATCCAATGCTTAGGAACCTCTACGACGTGAATCCACAGGGAAAGCAGTAACATATGGATTGAGTCAATGATATTTGTCTTCAAAAAGGGTTTGAAATTTTGAGAATCATGTTGAATGTTTGTTTGCAAAATGTTTTCAAATACAACACTGTGTTTTCAAACGAAAAACAAGTACAAGCCCTATGGATGGTAAGACAATATTTGTTGAATCCCACTTGGAAAGCTTACTATCTCTAGCGTTGATTCCGACCCCGGATCCCTCACGGCCGTACACAATCTAGTCACCAAGCATCAACACCCATGAAACTCCCAATGTCAAGCTTCCATCTCTACTAGAAGACCGTAAGAGTGTGGGGTGGCTTCAGAATGACGTTCTTGCACCAACAAATAGATTAAGGATTTTGGAAAATTCTAGCACATGGGTTCTAGTAAGGACTTTCTGTGATGGAGATTTGACCCATACATAAAGTCCCCTTTGGATCCATCTTTTGAGACCAACCGCTGATTATGGCGTTTAACCAAAACCCTCATTTATATCCCGGCTGGAAATACTCTTGGCTTTAGAGTGTTACTGGTTGAGTCGTCCCTTGGGTGAGTACTTTTTCCCCAAGGCAGGCCCTCTAAGATAAACAAAAGCAAGCAAAGACACAATCTGTAACTCGATCGATCTTTGATGGCACAAAGAAAGAGAATGTACATGAAAGTGCCCCTACTCACACTCACACAAGATGTTCAATTTTTAAGCCCAAATCGAAGTGTTTCAAAGCAATAAAATGTATTTTGAGTGTTTCTCTTGCACCCTAGATCATACAAAGTGCAAGGGGAGAGGATACGCACTCAAAAGACAAAATCACACAATTCAAGCACTTGTTCATTTTATAGCCTTCAAAGCAATTGTGAGTTCGTTTTAAGCACCAAAATGAAGTGTGATTTTTGATTGTTCAATTCTTAACCTCAAACAAAATCTAGTGAGTTTTCCCTAAGATTCATTTTAAGTCCTTTGCAATGAAAATCAAATTGTTCATTTTAGACCCAAATGAAAATTAGTGTTCTAAAATGAAAAGATAAACAACTTCGTGAAGTAGTGTTGATCAAACACTTAAAGTGTTAAAAAATGCATTGAGTTTTCAAAAAAAAAATCTCCTCCTTTCATTTTCGTTTGCTAGCCTCCTCCTTCGCTTTGTACTTTTTCGCCTTCGCTTTTCCTTTGTACCTTTCCTTTCGCTTTTCCTATTTAAACAAAAAGGAAAGCATGTGAGGATCAAAATATTAAGTTACGTTTATTTTAATCATTGATTTTAACTAAAAGAATGAAAAAAAGATTCAATGATTTTGGATTAATAAATGACAAAGATTAATGCAATCCAATATTAGACTTCACTCAAGAATGATTTTCAAATGATAAAGACTCAATGATTTTAGACTAACAAATGGATTACCATCTTTCCTCAATATTAAAGTCTTTGGGTAAAAATTTTTTTGGTCAAAAACCAATGTAAACAAATAATTTGTGTACTGATTAAATATAGATAAGCAAAGATTTTGGTCCTTTTGTCATGATGACACCTTGATCTTCTTTGACTAAACCTTCAAACTAGCCATAAATGAGTTAGAACATCAATGTTAATAATAGGAAGACTTTCCCATTTAGCGTAGCCAATCCCAAGGAAAGTGTTAAACTGTATTTAAGAGACATCTCCAATGATTTAAAAGCATTCAATTAAAAAAAAGAAACCACCGGTGTATATAAAATAATAATAAAAAAAGAAGACAAAGGCTTTCAAAGTGATGCAGTTGGAAAGTATAAGACTGTATTCAACAATCCTAGCATCGACTTATTCCCTTTAGTCAAGTGAATGCACAATCTCAGCCGCTGATCTCTTAAGCTAATATTTGTGGTCGTTAGGATAGGGTGATGTATATTGACCTTCGTACATGCTAAAAGCTTTTAATGGGCATTGGGTGAGGCACATGGGATTTTAAGCTGCTAGCTTAGAGAAGTTATGAGAGATGGCTTGTATGACTCAGGCTCCCCACTATCTTCGCTGTCACAGCCAACAATCAGCTCCATGTCATGGCCGACAGATTTGTCAAGTGGGATGTCATATAGTCTTCCATGGTAGATGTGCATGCAGCCATTACTACGCCTACCGACTATTGTTACCCCTGATGATATCTACACCCACTATAATTAAGCAGCTACGGACCTTGCTTGGGGATAGATGATTAAACAAAGTGTTCTAGACAGTGTGGAGTATAGCTGAAAGTGTGGAGTATAGCTGGCAGTGTGCAGGTATTTTGTTGGTTCCTATCACTGTCACAAGTAAATGTGAATGGACCATTAACCGAAAAAAAAATACCAGTAGTCGCTATTGGATATTCACTTACTTGATCTCTGATTTGTTTCTCTTTCGTTGGAAACTATAAACACCACTTTCAAATAACATACTTTTGGTGCCTCTTGATGCGTAGAGCAATTGAATCCCTGAAGGTCATCACAAGTTGAGTTCCATTAAGCATACTGAAACTTGCATTCACGTCCTCCACTGCCAACTCCATTGCTTCCTTTGCAATCTTTCCAAGAGCAGAATTTTCTGCAAACAGAGCACCGAAATTACAATCTCTGGTCTCCTGCTAAGACTCGCATTCTGTGCAAAATACAGTATGCCTAAAGCATGCACTAGAAACAGGACAACCAAAGTATGCACATTTTCAAGAGGACCGATAGCGGTGTTTTAGAAGCCATAGACAAACATTTGGATATTAAATGAGGAAGGAAAATTTGCATGCAACTGCTCCCTTATTGTCTGCATGGATTTTGTATTTCCCACAATTTATGCTTATGGAAGGCTAGCATTTAGCTGCGTATGAATAAGAAATGGTTGCGTGGAATTTTGCAAAGGTAGCGGCTGCAGCCTAGTAAACATGCGAGCAACAGTAAAAAAAAGGCACATGAACTGGTTCAGAAAATGGCTCACAATAACCAGGTGCAACTGTAGGATACGTACAAAATGGATTTATTCAATAGGTGTTAGAAACTTTCAGAAAAATTTAGGCAGTGGGTGTAAAAGCCGAATTCCTCAACCCTTACTTAGAACGCAATGATGGTAGGAGCTGCATAAAAAGATTAAGGCATGCAAAATAGACTGACAAATTGCTAATAGTTGGTAGGTGTAAAGGAAAATTCCCCAACCTTTTCCATGTCCTTCGAGAAAGTAAAAGCCATTGGAGGCCTACACAAGGCGTGCGAAGTGCTTTATGGAATAATGTGGCAGCATAGACAAGGCATGCAAACTATTTGACAGGAAATGTGGTAGCATGGACAAGGCACGTGAACTATTGACAATCTACCTCAAAGAAAAGAGACAAGGTATGCGAACTCTCTGACAGAATGGGGCCTGCATTTAAAACCTTTATTTGCTTTCCTTCTTGCACACCAAAACTTCATCAGACTGATGACGTGTTGAGATCTTTTCCAGTTGAAAGCATAGGATGAAAATAGAGAACACAGACTAAATACTTTTAAGGCTGTGAACAAGCCATCACACACTAGGACATTCATTCAAGTCCATAAAACAGTGTATTCTCAAGGACACTACAGATCAAATATTAAGGCAAGCAGCGTTGCTTTAAATAGAAGAGAATATCCTAGCATGCTCAAATTTAGGAATAGCATAAATTAGCAGACATCAATCAAAATGAAGTAACATGAAATAGAAATGAAATGCATTAGTTGCATGCTAAAATAAGCATTAGCTGAACGCAAAGTAGGATTGCTAATAGCATTCCTATTTAAATGAAGTAACATGAAATAGAAATGAAATGCATTAGTTGATGCCCTCCTTCTAGCGCCATATGTAGGACCCTAAATTTGCATTTGATCAAAAACAAAAACCATTAGTATTGTTAGTAAACCAAAGAAAACCAAAAGATCCCCTATAAGATTCATTTAATCACAAGAATGATGCCAAAGAAACAAGCAAACATAGAAGGGCATCATTCTAATGAATCAAACTAGCATCTTATAGTGGATTGGTGTCACATGTGCTAGTGACCCTTTCCCAACCCTTGATCAAAGCTTAAGTTGTGTAAATGATGGAGATGATGGAGTGAAATGGACAAGATCAAATCTCAAATGAAGAGAGTAACCTTGCATAAAATTGTGAAGATTGTGAAGGGTTTGATAAGAGATGAAGCCTCTATTTTATAGATTTTCAAATGCTAAGAGTGTTGAAAATGGACCAATGTGGGACTAAAGATTCTGCCAATGATAGGAGGACACTTGTCAAGTGGTGAGTGGTCAATTGTTGTGCAATATTTGGGAAGAGTGCCTATGAGAGGGAAAATTTGAATTCAAATTGGCAATAAATGCTGATTTTGACTTTGGAAGGGGACATGTAAGAGACATGCAAGGCCTCATAAATGCTCTGTTGGGTGTACATGTCCACTTGGGGGGAGATTCAAACTTGGAGAATATTCTTCCTTTATGCCAAGTTGAAAATAAAGAATTTTGATAAATCAATTAAATGCAATTTCATGTGCAAGTGGCCAAATCTAGAGAATGCAAGTGGGTGAGATTAGCATTAGATTTAATTAGGATTAATTAGCTAGGATGATGATTAGGATGCTTTGACTTTTATGACCTAAATACCTGATTTATTTAATTCAGAAAAGGATGAAGTATGATTTGGATTTGAATTAAATAAGGTCCTGATTTATTTAATTAAAGGGATGATGCAAGATGAAGGTTGAATGATTTATGAGAGATGAAATGGTATTATTTGATTAAACCTTTGGATTGACCCAATTTACCTGATGAATGGATTTGTTGTGTTTGATCAATTCAATGAGCGGATGAATATGCATAATGCTAATTTGATGTGTCTACAGGAATAAATAACACGAGCATGTAATTTGTTGTTAGAAATGTTCCATGGAGAAGAAAAAGTGAAAACTAGTAAATAATGCGCTTGCGCTATAATGCGAGCACGTTATATTTTTCTTTGGGAATCCTTGAGCCTTGGCTTTGCTATTTTCCTTGGAATACCAACCCAAAGGTTTGGAGGGCATTCCCAACCACCAGAGACGTGTTTTTTGAAAATTCTACAATTTTTCACATAATCGAGTTCATGCTCACCATTAGGATTGCATTTGGTTTAATATCGATGAAATCGAACACATGGGTAATGTTAAGTTCTCTCTTAGCTTTCCAACAATATAATTTTTTCACTTTCTGACAATGTGAGGGCTTTCATCCATAATTTGTTTTGTTTATATGTCTATTTTTTTCAAAAAGCAATGTTTTGTTTTTTTTCGTTATAAATTAACCATTCATCGAAATTTCAAATAAATTACATTTTTAGAAACTAGACTCCATTCTACAAATTGTAATTTTTTTTTTTTTTTTAAATCTATTACTTTACAAAATTTGTAGGGGGAGCACGACCAAATTTCTGCTTTTTAGGAAGTGCCCACTTAGAAAATTAGTAAAAATTCAAATATTCATTTAAAAATTATGAGAAAAATTGTGCACCAACTAGATACTGCTAGCTAACTTTTGACCATAGCGATTTTAAAAGTACTAAAAAAAGTCACTGTGCTTAGGTCGTACAAGAGTTGCTATGTTATGTTTTTTCTGACAAAAACAACACCAATTTGTGTATATCCCTTTGTTGAACCCCTTAATCTCAACTATTTTCAAAATAAATTAGTATTTTAGAAAGTAGACTCAGAGCACTTCGATCCTTGTTTTTGTTCCATCTCAAAATTTTGAGTGTAACTATCCTCAATTTCACATCCAAGGTCAGCATTTCCTGATTTCAAAAAAAAAGTCGCCACTTAAGCCCCCTTTTTGGGAACCATCTTGGTGCACTTACCCGTGGATTTTCTTGAAATTTTTTCGTGCCTTTAGATTCCTGAGCCTACTCTCTTTTCATTGCATTTATACTTCTTGTATGATTCTGCAACTTGCTTTATTGGGTTTAAATGCGATTTATGATTGAATTTGAGTCATTTGCTTTGATTGAAAAATTTGAGAAGACTGGATTTTGAGTTCCTTTTATTGAGTCTCACATTTCAGTTGTAATTGTTTTCTTTAATTAGATTTTTTCTGGTGGATGCATGCATTTGCTTGGACTCTAGGGCTTTTTGCTAGTTGCTGCTATTTTGATTTCTTGGTTCTCATGGTATGTACATGTTGCCTTCTCTTTTAATAAACGAATTGAATTGCTTCATGGTTTGTGTATGTATGCTTTGAGTTAGGATTTTGATGTGGTAGAGCTCGGTAGCGGAGCTAGGGTTTTCAATTTTGGTTTGATGCCCTTCCCTATAGCTCACTTTTCTTTTCTTCTGCCTGATTGAGATTTAATGTGGTCAACCATTGCATTGTTTGATTCTTTGTTCGATTTCATGCTTGATGGACCAAGCCATAGTTTGACCTAGCAAATCCCCAACCATTCATAAAATCATGTTCTGGGTGAATTGAAACTTGTTGTCCATCGTCTAATCCGATAATTGCATGGTCTTAGCTAGGTTGTGGGAGAAGTTGTATGAAGGATAGTAGAGATGAAAAGTTGAGTTGCATCCAAATTGTGCGTTCATGTTTGCTTCTTAGGGTTCCCATTTGAAATTTTCACTCTCATTACTTGTGGTCACATTTGAATGAGTCTGAAACTGATGGTTCTCCATTTGAAATCTAAACAAGTCGAATCCAAGACTAAATCCCCAAATTCCTAATTATTTAATTGATTTGGGTGAAATCCTGATGAAGTCAAAGATTTTGGGCTTTCAGACATCTCGAAGATTTCCTTTACTTTAGGAATTCCCTAATTTTCATCACTTTATCGATTTCCCGAAGATATGCTTAGAATATGAAAATTGTGTTGAATTCGTGAAATTATGTTTCCTCAGGATTTTACTAAAACTTCTTTGGCCCTTCATTTTCCCAAAATTTGTGAACTCTTACTATTCTTGCGGATTTCCGTCCTTGACAAAATTCTCTGAAATCTTGTTGATAATGAAGGATTGTGGGGTATCATCAACTGTTAGCTAATGATTGTGTATTATGTGATTAGTTTGAGTTATTTAAAGTTGTGTCATGATGTTTCTTAACTGATGATGGTTGATTAAATGATTTTTGGAATTTTTTTTGTGCTTGTTTCACTGAATTTCATCTAGCCTAGAATTTCTTGAAATTCCTCTCTAGCCTGAATTCCATGAGGGGACTAAAAATCTGAATTTTGAAAAAAGTAATCTTTGTGAGATTCTAGGGGATTTTGTTCATCATGGGACTTGTTTTAAGGATGAATATGCAATTTTGTGATGGATCTTTATTGTGGTCTTTTGTTGAACTTAGGTTGAATCAAGTCAGGCCATTACCAGAAGGACCAAGCGCAAGGTAATGGATCCAAGCCCATCTCCAACATAGAAAGGATCAAAATGGATATAAGGAGTAGGATCCCAGAAAGCAAGTTGACTTCCATTTGGTCATAGGTCACTGATACAAATGTTGGTTTGTGTTGTTACAATGAATTTAAGGCAAGGATGGCAACATAGAACCTTCCTCTGTTGGCTAGAAGGATATTGGAATCAGGATTGGCCCATGTAACTGGATTCCCTCCTACCATTTAATGCTATGAGTTGGTGCTTGAATGTTCCAAACACTATGACAGGGGCACACAAAGGATAGTTGGTCCTCAAGGAAGAATAGTGGAAAATATTAACCCTGTATCTATTTCCCAGACCTTTGACATGCTCGATAGGTCCCATGTGGTGGGTTTGGATATGGACATAGTGAAGAAGTATTATCAATTCCTAGCTAGAGAAACCCAAGTCTCACTTCTCCAAGCTAAGTTCATAAAGGAATACTATGATTCTATCACACTCCTCAGTAGAGTGGTGGGATTGAAGAGTGGAGGAGTACTTGAAAACTAGATGTTCCATGTCATTTTGAGGATGGAGCATAATATTAACTACCATTGGGTAGGAATTATAAGTGCAATGATACCTGAACAAATGTGCAATGTCCTGTAGACAAAGACTTTCACAATGACTTCTTACTTGGTCTATGCACTTGCAAGGTTCCATCCATACAAGGGGCTAAGCACATGAGGCATGTTTCAGTAGGACATGATTTATGAGGTGTACCCACAATTGCACTTAGGTAGCACAAGTTATAGGAGGGTGAATGATGCATTCACCATGTACATCACCAAGCTATTACAAGGTACAAAGCATGTCTGGATCTCAAATAGTTCCAAGGAACTAATCAAGAGGTTTGGAGCTTGGTTTATCCAGTTCCCTACCTTTTCATACATCAGAATAGATGGTTGTCATAGAGCTCCATATAGACTCCCTAGATATCCCACAAATCATATTATAATTCTAGAGGTCACAAGGCAGATCTGCGATTTTGATGCAATTTTCAAGAAGGATAAACATAAGACTAGATTTGGTGGTGATTTTCCTTTGATGATAGGTAGTAATGAGGCTTTCCCCTCTATTAATTCAGCCCATGCTTCTGCGGAAGAAATGAGTACTTTGGGTCTCTCTTTCCATTCTAAGAGATCCATATTTGATAGGACTGGTGAGGCACAAAGGAGGTCCAGTAAGGAATACAACCATAAGAATGATGTAGAATATTATTGGGCTAACAACAAAGATGAATTTGAAATTAGAAAAAAGTTCTCCAGGTTGCCAGTGAACTTGGTCCAGCTATACAACATAAAATACATTCCTGATCAGATTGAAGATGATGGAGATTTGACCTAGGGCCATGACTATGAATTTGTGAAGGATAAACTAGTTGGAGAGATAGACTGGCTAGAGGAATAGAAGAAATAATTAGAGAAGATCATGACTACAGTGATTAAGTACACTAAGTTGTGGCTCAAGCACAAGATATGGGAATTGGAATGTGAGGGTGTGCAATGCACCTATTATCTAATGGGAAACTTGGAGTCTCATTCCACTTCTAAGGAGTCAACTAAGTAGGATCCTAAGGATAAGGCTAAGGTGAGCTCTCCTTTCAAGATAAATATTAAGGATGCTCAAGCGGAAGAAGCAGAAGGAGAGAAGCAATGAAAGCCTATTGCTAAGAAAATAAAACACATTTCAAAGACAAATAAATCTACAAAGGAAGAAGTTGAGAAAGAAGGAAAAGAGGGTAGTGCTTTTGTGCCTAAGAGAAGAAGAATAGTGAGATTGTCACAGAAGGAGAAGGAAGCCTCTAAGGCAAGGGATGAAGTTGACCCACCAGTAGTGAGTGTGGAGAGTTCAGGAGAGAAGACACAGGTGTATACAAGAAGATCAAGAACTCCCTCACCCAAATATGGTGTGCCAAAGAGAATTACTCCCTCAGATGTTCCTGCCACTAAGCACCATAATGTCCCTCCTCATGAAATTCATAATGTACCAAGTGAATCTAAAGATGCAGAGGATCACCAAGATCAAGGAGAAGAAGAATTTTTAAAAGGTGAACTCTATAGTGTAGAGGTAGAAACAGAAGATATTGTAGTCTCCTCTGGTGACTTATGAGGATTCACCTACAAGAAATCAAGAGGATAGGCCTCTAGAGAGAGATGAAATGCTAGTCAAGACTCCTTCACCATTGCAAGAAGAAGAAGAACATGATAAGGGAAGTGAAGAAAGTCAAGAATCCTTCACCAGTGCAAGAAGAAGAAGAAAATGATAAGGGAAGTGAAGATAAGACTGAAGAGATTCCTGAAAAGAAAAATCTGAATGAGGATTTCTCCAAGGTTCAATAGGATGTGGTGGGACAAGGTAATGTACAATTGAATTCCACTGTTCCTAGTTGGCTAGAAAAGGAGTTAAAGAGTAAAAAAAATGTGGTATATGATACTCCTCCCAACTTGGATAAATTATTGGAAAACATAGGAAGGGGAAAAGAAAAGAAGAAATCTAGGGTTATCTCCAGGATTGAGAGAGTTGAAGCTAATAACAGGGTGATTCACATTGCAACCCCTATTCTAGATAAGGATAAAAATGAAGTGAATGGTAGAGATTACAGTGTACAAACTATCAGCTTAGGACCCACCTCTATGATGCAAGAAGTTGAAGAATTTGAAGGCTCTAGTACTACTACTCTAAGCAGATTGAAGAAAGAGATGCAAGCTAAGCAAGATTTAAAGAAGGAGAATGATAAACTTAAGAGGTATCTGCAGGACTTGATGAAACCCTTGGAATCCATTAGCTCCTCATCATCCGCTATAAGTTTTCTACCACAGGAGACAATAACTGAGTTGGAGAAGATGAAAACCACTACACATGCCACAATGAACTGGTTGCAAGGAGTAGAAGCTAAAGGGGATAGTGCTATCAAAGATATTCTTTCAACTGGTGGAGATGCTAGGAGATCAATAGAGTGGTTAAATAATGTACTAGCTTAGGATAAGGAGGATATGGATCTCTTGTTCCAGAAGACTAAGACCATCATGGAATACACTAAAGACAAACTGGTAAGTGATGGAATTCTTCCTTTTCCTAGGACTGCAGAACCTGGGAATGGTATGAAGTTTTGCAAATAAGGAAAAGGGTTTTGAAGAAAGTGCATAAGCAAGGGAAGAAAATTGAGGATACCCTTACTAAGATCTACAAAAAGTGCATTTCCTTCTTCAAAGTTATCACAAGAAGAAAAAGGTTTGAACCAAAACATCTAAAATTAGAGCAATTGAGAAAATGGTGGCATGATTTATATTCTTCAGTCAATGAGGACCCAGTCACTGAACATCAGTTAGATAATGTAGCCACATACATTGTAGTAATGGATAAGTATCAAACCATGAAGGTGGATTGGGATAAGATTGTAAATCAGTCAAGAGAGGATATTAAGTCCATTGAAAGGAAAATTAAAGTGTTAGTTATTCCACCTATAGCCAACTTGGAGAAGGTATTTTTGATGGTGTGAGATAAGATGGAGCGAGATAAGGATAAAGGAGAGAGAAGTTAATACAATGCCTCATCAGAATTTGTGCTTCCCCATTGTTTCTCTTTATCCTTCACATGCATTGGACTGAGCCAAATTGGAGATCCTAGGCCAACCTGGATGGAACACATGCATTTAATGCATACTTTATTTTGAATTCTTCTTAGCTGACTTGTTTTAGGGGCCAATTTTTTTGTAACCCTATTTGGGCCGACATAAGATGTAATCTCTATAAATAGGGTTAATTACTCATTTGAAAGGGCTAGATAGTATTACATTGGAGAAAATTTAGTATTAGAGTAAGAAGTTAGTAGTCAAGATTGTTTTCAAGCAAGTGTTGTAATAGAAGACTGGAATTTTTGCTACTTTGGATGAATTAATGCAAGTGAAAAACGTGATTTGGTGCCTTTCTTGTGTTAATTCTATCTGGAATAGTTCTCTTGAAATTGTTTATGTTTATTTGATACATGTTAGGTTAAATGTTAGATGACTTAATGGTGTTTATGATTTGATGCTTGAAGTGTTGCAACAATCTCTAGTCCATAATTTTTGCAGCTAGCTGACTATTAGTTGCTTTGCAAAGTTAGGCTAGACTTTGATATTCATTGTGCTTAGTTCAGTTGTGAATGCTTGTTCATTTCAATTGCAATAGGGTTGTTTGGATAAATTTTCATGACTTGAAAATATTTTGTGCCTTAGAATATTGCACTATTTCTGTAAGATTGTAGATTTATGTAGGTCAAACAAGAATTAGTTTCTAAGGGATTGGTCTATTTCAAGTGTTTTATCATTTGCATTGTTAATATAAGGATTATAATTAATTTAGGGATCTCTCTAAACCCTTATATTTTGTTATTTCTTTTATTATCTGGGTTAGATTTAGGATTTGAAGTATCACCATATTGCTAGATCTGATAAATTTGAAGATTCAGTATTTTCTTGTAGTAAGGTCCCTTTGTGATTACCAACATTTTCATATTTATCACTGAGTTGTTTATGCATTGTCAAGACTTGACATTAGAGACCTTGGGGTTATCTCTTGAGGCTTACTGATAGAGATTTACCTTTCATGGGAGATATAATATCATATTCTCTCTAAGTTGTTGTGCAGAAAACACCATCAACATGTTCTTGCAGCCAAAGCAGACATAGTAGTTTCCTATTTTTTTGCTCAGATTTTCATTTCTGTCATGCATTTCAACTTAGTCTAGTTGTTGGTAGATGCTCAAAACTTATGTTATTTCTTTCCAAGAAATTTACTTTCAACATTGTGTCTTTCTTAGTTGTAGGATGAATATGGCTACTTTGGATTCCTAGTGCACATACTGTGCTGACCCATTTCAAATTTACATCCTTGGGTTGACAAGTTAAATGCACCTTTTTGATGATTGAGATAGCTATTCAAGTTAGATGTCCAATGTCTGAATCATAGTTGTAAGGGCTTAGTTGTTAAATCATTGTAGGAGGCCAACACTCATGGACAAGGAAAATAATGTACTCAATAATTATGCACCTCTTCATCTATTTTAAGATCTCATCATCATCATCATCTGGATTAATTACGACACGAGGACAAATAGTAATTTCTAATGAAGGGTGTATCAAGAGTTGTGGTTGTTGTATCAAATCATTTTGTTGTGATTGGGGAGGAGGTTCAT
This sequence comes from Sequoia sempervirens, assembly GCA_007258455.2. Lineage (NCBI taxonomy): Eukaryota > Viridiplantae > Streptophyta > Pinopsida > Cupressales > Cupressaceae > Sequoia > Sequoia sempervirens. Next base: position 386,627,283 of record VDFB02193867.1, read on the forward strand.
TATTTATTGCTTCTGTCAAGGGCAGAGGTTGATTTTCTTTCTTTTTTCAATTTTTAATTGATGAGCAAGGGGGCGACATCAACACCTGCACTCCCTAGCACCATGGTTTCTTTTGATTCTATTTTGAAGTTGTGTAGGTGTAAGAGTGGGTTGATCCACCATAGGCTCCTTTTCTTCTCCAAGGGGAGGAACGAAAGGAACCATAGGAGGGTTGATGCAAGAAGTTGGGTACACAAAAAGCTCAAAAAGTGGAAGTGTTTTTGTTGTCTTTTATAATTTTTCACACTTGGACTGAAAGTGTTAGGTACTTACACAATGAATCTTGAAAAAAGTCAATAATATCAAATTTTGAATTTTGAATCTAGTTTCCAAATATGTAAATTATTCAAATACCTAGATTATTGAAATTAAATTTTGATAGGGATCTATAAAACCCACTTTTTACAAGTCCCTTTTTTTTTACTATACCAAGCACGTGTACAAACACCACTTTTTGACGCAAATAAAAGTATTTTTCTAATTCCTTTTGGGAAAAGAGATCTAACAACATGAATATTGATGTGAAATTTATTTTGTAATTTTTTGTTGAATATTTTTTTATTATTGAATTTTTATTGGCCTTAATTGTTGTTTTTAAAAATCAATGTGTATGAACAACACAATTGGACATAAACTAAACATTTTTTGAATCTATTTTTTTTCATTGTGTAGATAATTGTTTGAAGTTTGATGCCATATAGTTTTTTATAAGAAACTTAACCAAAAAAAGTTATTAAAAAACAAAAAAAAGCCTAATATTTCAAGTTTAAGGACTAGTTTTCTTAGAAATTAATTAAAAAATATCAAACATAATCCAATATTAATAAAAATTATATAATTGGAAAGTAGACATCATTTTCTCTAATGGGTTTTAATTTTATAGATTGATTCAAAAGAAAAGTCCATCAACCATATTTCCAAAGTTGGACATTCTTCTTCAATCTACCTTAGTTTTTTAGTTTTAGATCAAAGACTAACGCTTAGATTGCCAAGCCTTTCCCAAGCCTAAAACCAAGGCTACATGTGGGTTGGGAATTCAATTTTTAAATAACACGTATGCGTTACTAAAACACATATGTGTTATTTAAATGAAACGTGTACACGTTTCATAACGTATACACATTATCTAATTACCTGTTGGGTAAAGGGAATGCATATGTGTTATGTAACACATACACGTTCCTAGAAAAAAAATCATATGCATTTCATATTCTGTACACATTTCTGATATACCCATTTTTTCCTAATTTGGTAAATATTGATAAAACATGTTTTTTCTACAACATTTATTTTCTGCAGTATGGATCAAAAGCATCATTTTCTATGTTTTTTATTGCAAATTATCTTGTGTAGGGCATATTCTATTCAAATTGTTGGAATAGACAAAGTACAGGTTGAGTTTTCTGAAGTGGAATCAAGTACAAGAATTTTTTACAAGAAGATTTGGAAAAAGAGAATTTTTTGATGCATTCATAATGTTTTTGTACTTCAGAGTTTAAAGAAAAAAGGATCTTCATACTACATAGTTTTATTTGAATATTTGAAGGAGATAGCAATTTGAAAATAGGTTGTATTTGACTCATTTTTTTTGTCATCAAAGAGGGTTTGGTAACCATGGGTGATAAGGAAAGACAAAGAAAAATATGTAGAAAGTTAATGACACTCGAAGAAATTCAAGCAAATAGAGATATGGAGGCAAAAAGACAAAGGGGTAGAAGAGAAAGGATTCATCAAATGAAAAATTTGCAAGCATCTAGTTCCAAGAATGTTGAAGAGGAATCCATGAATTATGAAATGAATGTAGATGATGAAAATGTGGAGATGGTGAATATGGAAGAAAATGCAATTATAGAGACAAACCCATCTATTCCTTCAACTTCAACTTTGAATGATGTGGAAATAGTGCCTATGCAAACAACTTTTGGTATGTCTTCAAATCCACCTCCCAATGATAAACACATAGAAAATATGGACAAGGGAGTTGGCATGCTTTTGTCAATTTTGAATTGTAGGTGATTGGGAGGCATGTGAAAATATGGAATGGGTCAAAGAATGGAAACAAAGAGTCTTAACACCTACATCAACACATGTTCAACACGAAATGAAAATTGAAGATAATCAAGTGTTCACATCAGATGATTATGATCATGTTTCAGATCATGTACAAGAAGGTACATTATTTATTGAGTTGAATTTTATATGTAAGCATGTTTAATAAATGTGAATTAAATATAAGTCACACTTTATTGAATTTTTTATTTATTTTTAAGGACATGTGTATGTTGTTGTTGCAGCTAAGGGGAATGAAGAGGAGACTAAGTACTGGTTGGCTAAATGTGTTGAGAGAAAACATAAGTTGGTACATACTTGAGTGTGTGATGACAACTTTGAGTATCCAACTAGTTCAGTGGTTGTTGTTGGCACCTGGCTTCAAAAATATTTGATGAGAAATAATGGCTTGCCTACATTTGAATATTATGAAAGACACAAGAAGATTATACATTATTCACATTTGATTTTGGCAACCAATATAAAACTAGTTAGATATAAACGGAGGCTTGCTAATAAAGTCTTATGGAAACTTTCAATGGATGATCATGAGACAATCATAGATGAATTGCAAAAAAAAGTGGATGCAAATGGTATAACAGAGTAAATAAATATTGCTAAGTATATAGTTGTATATATATTTAATTGATATATATATATATATATATATATATATATTTGTCTTTAATAGTCATTTCCTAATTAAAGTTGTATATCATTTTTTGTTTCAAGTCTCCCAAAATTAGATGCCTTACAAAAAAGAGAGGAGATACATATATTATAATGAAATTTGAATCTAGAGACAAGTAACTATATATATAGTTCTAGATACATTTAATTGATAGTATAAATATAAAAATAAATTTAATTCATTATCATTTTATAAAAAGTTTATAATTGACTTCATATCCCCTTAAGCCATTCTCTTAAAACCCCTTAATCCATCCTCTTATGTACCATTAATCCATCCTCTTGCATCCCCTAAAGTCTCTCTATTAATTCCCCTTAGGCCATTATATTAGGACCCCTTAATCCATATCCTCATATATCTAATTAATCCATCCACTTCTATCCCCTTAAGTCACTCTCTCAACACCCCTTAAGCTATCCTCTTAGGATCCCTTAATCCATATCATCATATATCTACCCTTAATCCATCCACTTGCATCCCCTTAAGTCACTCTCTCAACACACCTTAAGCTATCCTCTCAGGACCCCTTAATCCACATCCTTGTATATCTACGCTTAATTCATCCATCCGAATCCCCTCAAGTCACTCTCTCAACACCCCTTAGGCAATCCTCTTAGGACCCCTTAATCCATATCCTCATATATCTACCCTTAATCCATCCACTTGTATCCCCTTAAGTCACTCTCTCAACAACCCTTAAGCTAGCATCTTAGGACCCCTTAATCCATATCCTCATATATCTACCCTTAATCCATCCACTTGCATCCCTTTAAGTCACTCTCTCAACACCCCTTAAGCTATCCTCTTAGGACCCCTTAATCCATATCCTCGTCTATCTACCCTTAATCCATCCACCTGCATCCCCTTAATTCACTCTCTCAACACCCCTTAAGTGATCCTCTTAGGACCTCTTAATCCATATCCTTGTATATCTACCCTTAATCCATCCACCTACATCCCATTAAGTCACTCTCGCAACACCCCTTAAGCTATCCTCTTAGGACCCCTTAATCCATATCCTTGTATGTCTACCCTTAATCCATCCACTTGCATCCCCTTAAGTCTCTCTAGGGTTCATGAGATGCTTAGAATAATAAATCTATATGGACTAATGGTTTAGGTTTCATCTCCCAGCCTCTAGGTCATATGGTTTAGGGTATAGGGTTTGTAGGGTTCATGAGATGCTTAGAATAACAAATCTATATGGTTTTTAAGGGTTTAGGGTTCATGAGATGCTGAGAATAACAAATCTATATGGTTTAATGGTTTAGGGTTCATCTCCCAGTATCTAGGTCATATGGTTTAGGGTTTACAGTTTCTAGGGTTCATGAGATGCTTAGAATAACAAATCTATATGGGTTAATGGTTTAGGTTTCATCTCCCAGTCTCTAGGTCATATGGTTTAGGGTTTATGGTTTCTAGGGTTCATGAGATGCTTAGAATAACAAATCTATATGGGTTTTAAGGGTTTAGGGTTCATATCCTAGGATTTAGGTCATATGGTTTAGGTTTTATGGTTTATAGTCATTCTCTCAACTCTCCTTAATCCACAATCTTGCATCCCTTAAGTCACTCTCATAATTCCCCTTAAGCCATCCTCTTAGGGCCTATTAAGGCATATCATAAGGTTCATGACACGCATCCCCTTAATCCATTATCTTACACCCCTTTAAGTCATTCTATCAACTCACCTTAATCCACCCTCTCACATCCATTCAATTCATTTGATCAACTCCCCTTAATCCACCCCCTGGCATCCCCTTAATCTGCTTACTTACATCCCTTTAAGTCATTCTATCAACTCCCCTTAATCCACCCTCTTACATCACTTCAAGTCATCCTATCAAATTCCCTTAATCCACCCTCTTGCATCCCCTTAATCCACTCTCTTACATCCATTTAAGTCATTCTATCAACTCCCATTAATCCACCCTCTTACATCACTTCAAGTCATTCTATCAACTCCCCTTAATCCACCCTCTTGCATCCCCTTAATCCACTCTCTTACATCCCTTTAAGTCATTCTATCAACTCCCCTTAATCCATCCTCTTACATCACTTCAAGTCATCCTATCAAATTCCCTTAATCCACCCTCTTGCATCCCCTTAATCCACTCTCTTACATCCATTTAAGTCATTCTATCAACTCCCATTAATCCACCCTCTTACATCACTTCAAGTCATTCTATCAACTCCCCTTAATCCACCCTCTTGCATCCCCTTAATCCACTCTCTTACATCCCTTTAAGTCATTCTATCAACTCCCCTTAATCCACCCTCTTACATCCCTTCAAGTCATTCTATCAACTCCCCTTAATCCACCCTCTTGCATCCCCTTAATCCACTCTCTTACATCCCTTTAAGTCATTCTATCAACTCCCCTTAATCCAGCCCATTACATCCCTTCAAGTCATTCTATCAACTCCCCTTAATCCACCATCTTGCATCCCCTTAATCCACTCTCTTACATCCATTTAAGTCATTCTATCAACTCCCCTTAATCCATCCTCTTACATCCCTTCAAGTCATTCTATCAAATCCCCTTAATCCACCCTCTTGCATCGCCTTAATCCACTCTCTTACATCCCTTTAAGTCATTCTATCAAATCCCCTTAATCCACCCTCTTACATCCCTTCATTCTATCAACTCCCCTTAAGCCATCCTTTCAAAGGACCCTTAAGTCATATCCTCTTACCTACCCTTAATCCACAATCTTCCATCCCTTAAGTCACTCTCATAATTCCCCTTACACCATCCTCTTAGGACCCGTTAAAACCCTAGGGTTCATGACATGCATCCTCTTAACTTGTCATCCTCTTAACACCACTTAAGGAATTCTCTTAAGACCCACCTTAAGCTATGTATCCTATTAGGTCCCCTTAATCCATCATATGGAAAACATAATTTGAACTTGAATGGAATTTACTATATATTATTCTTTTCTTGCATGAATTGTTTACTTAAATGACTCATAAAAATTATAGTTTGTTTACTTACATTAATTATTTTTGTAGGTTCTCATCAAGTCGGTCTACCATGTGATTGTCACTGAAAAAATTATTTTTTTAAGAGACTATGTAAATATCAATTTTTCATCTTCACGTAAAAGTTGATAAGCTTTAATTGTATCTACATGGACATATATGTTTCATCATGTTATATAGTTGTATTAAACATAAATATGCATTATATATGTTTGTTCGATGTATGAACTTCAATGAGCTTATTAGTCACTTTTTAAATATCTTGTTCTAATTTTATAGATTATACATTTCATGTCTTGTATTTACCACATTGTATATAATTGTTCAATTGTATAGATTATACATTTTATACATACAAGGAGATAGATTTTTGTTTATTGAATCAAATATTTGCTAGAATTGGAAAATAGTTAAAATTACCTGTCCTTATTTTATTATGTACATATTATCTAAACTATTTAAGAAATTTTTTAATTTGTCACCTAACCATGTGATAAATTATGTATATGAAATTTTATTCTAGATAAGAATTTATAAATTGCACGTATTACTTGAAAATTAGATAATTTATATCTATACATACATGAGTACATATAATCATCAAAATGAACATAACATGATCATAATTGACTGCATATATAATCATTATGTATTAAAGTCATCTGATATAAATAAACACAAATATGATAATAACATGTTCAAAATAAAATTAGAGATAGATAGTCCATAACATTTATGTGTCAAGATGTATATGTCAAGTCCAACACATATATTTAAATAAAACTCTAGAGATCTATAGTCCATAAAATTTAAAACCATTTAACTATTAGGCTGATTGATCATATCAAGTCTCCCCATTGTTCCATGTTGACTAGATGTACCCACATCATGCTGGAAAAGAGTACAAGAAACTTGAAATTAGATTTAGAGTTATTTCAAAATTTTGATATAATTAAACATATTTAAACTTGAAAATATAAACTTTTAGATAAAAATAAACTTAATTAAATATATCTAGTAAATACAATAAAAATGATTTTTAGTATGCATAAATTACCATATGATCATGTGAATCTACTGACACATTTTGTTCAATGGGTAGCATAACTATCAATTGAGAAGATCCAAATGCCTAATCTACTATATCCTGCATATTCATATAAAGCAAACAATATGATAAAACCTTGAATATATATATATTTAAAAGGTCCATAAAAAATTGTATAGGAGATTTATTAAAGTTTACAACCTCAAATGATATGACCTCATGATCGCGCACTTGAGATTGCAAATGCATAAATGTTGACGACATCTCAAGTGTACCCACCATGGGTATCTCATGAAATCCATGCATGTATAGATGTACAATAGCTTGTATAGATCATTCACACATATGTATGCAAATGAACAAATTAAATTAGATCTATGATGTGTATTTAATTTAAACTTAACAAACTTTTGAAAGCACACACCTAAGATGATGATGTCCGAGGAGCGCTCACCATAACTTGTGGTTGGTTAGTACTAGGTATCGTATGACCTCCCTGGGTGCTGTCATAATAGTGGTTTACAATTCCTGAGAGGAACGAATTTTAGCTGAAATCGCATATTTTTAGAAAATATAATGATTTAAGCCTTAAAATTTTCTATTTTAAGGATTCCAATTGAAGAGGGTATGATCAAATCACCTTAGATCAAACCCCCATTGGATAGAACCTCGCTAGTTTTAAACCATACCTATAAATGCGTCTCCTTTACACCTATCAAAATGCTAATAAAAAATCACTTTTGATTTAGATTTTGGGGGATCAAATGAATTCATTTAAAATTTATTTCAAATGATTATGGTATTCCTCAGAACAAGCTATCCAATAAATATAATTTTAATATGTTTTGGTTTTGTTATGTATTTGTTTTTTAAGTTTTATTAAACATAGGTTTTCATCTAAAATGAATTTATTTGTTCTTCACATGTGGAAAAATAGAAGATTATCAAAAATAAAAATAAAAATATGAGTGCACCAGATATTGAAGTCCTTGATCCAAGAAAAAAATAAAATTTTTTGACATATACAAAAGTTACGCGTTATACAAGCGCGTGTCCGAATTGTAATTCATTTGACTTTGAAACTTGATTAAGGAAAAATATTCAATAAAAAACTATCTAACCAAGTGGAAGCACTAGATATCAGAGTTACACATCTAAATTTGAAAGAATTAGAATTTTATCCTTAATGGAAAAAAAATTATGCGTTATACGGTGTGCGTCACTTTTTAAAAATGTTGTTTTCTGAAAAAAATCTATTTTCGTGGGAGATGGAGAAAGAAGTGCAATTTGATTCCAAAAATTTTGAAAAAAATATTTTTAGAATCTATAGACAAAATTTGATGAGACTCTAGTTTGCACCATCTTCAAATTCCTCACAGTTTAGCCGCTATAGGTGCCCGAATGTGAATATTTAGTTAAAAATAATAATTTCAGTGTCCAGTTTGGCCAAAAATTGTAAACCACTATTATGGGATTACCCCCCTACATCTAGATATAATATTATATTATATCAATTCACACGTGTACGAATTATAATTAAAAATTAGATATATCCACACAAATTATTTAATATATATTGGTTCAAGTACCTGTCCAAAAGGTGAGCCCATATCTACAACACTCAACATATAGATACGACGATCATATTGAGTTTTAGGCATCGTTTTATCATGAGTATACACCAAACACATATTGAATTAATATTATATATTATATATAATTTGATGTTATTATTTATATGAATTTTTCACATTTCAAACTTGAATTAAATTTAAGTTCAAAAGATCAACATACCTGTGTAGGATGATCCTCATATAGTAAATTCATGTATGAATCTATCCCATATGCATGTGGGTCACCTGAAGTGGATGCCTGAGTATTCCTATAGCCCGAGCCTCCATGCTCTCTATTGGCCAATTTTGTTGCTGAGTGTGCAATTTGATGAGTGAGATGTCCTAAAAGTGAACTCAATGCTCCTAATGTCAATAACAGTGTTTGCTATTGAAATGAAATGGGAACACTAGGATAAGGAGGAGGAACAATAGGAGCAATTAGAGCACATCGCTAAGAATCGACTTGTGCTCCTAGTCTATGTTGGGGCATGCCATGGCCAACTCCTTGAAATGACCTCATATAAAAATAGTTGGGTTTTCTACCCAACTAGAACTCAACCCATAACTTTCTCAAAAAGTATAGGGGCACCTCACAGTTGTCATGTGGTGGATTATCAAACACCATCCACCATCTATCCCAAAAATCTGTAGCTATCTGTGGGTGCCTACACCATAAAATTGAAATTCATTTTTTGGTTGGAGGAATTGGTCGGTTTGTTTGGGGTTAATAAAATATTGGCACATGGCTTGTTTGGTAATTTTAAGGTCATTGATTTCTTTGTAGGACAATCCATTTGCATTGAATTGTCTCCTCTCTTCTCTCCATTAATGGAACCTATCTAGGTCCGCATCAATGGATCAAATAGAATTGATAATAGTTTGCATCGTAGATGTAAACCATGTGAGATGGGGAGGGATTCTAGGATCATTTTTTATCAGATCTATATTTTCTTGAATCATAATAAGTTTTGCTCGGATGCTCTCTCTTAATTGATCCTCATCTACTACAGGGGGTGGGGGGTTACATGGTGGAGAGTCTGGAGATGTGGGGTTTTGTTCTGGTGGTGGATCTAGATGAATTTTTGGACCAGGCATAAAATCCTCTAAATAAAATTTTGGATCCATGAGAGCAATTAAATGGAAACTACATGTTAAACAATAAAAAAATATATATCAACAAACTGATTAAATAATTCACACAATTTGAAAGTTATTTAAAAATCACATCGAATATGCACAAATTCAAAATACATTTCATTTAAAGACCATTTGATTTATAACATTAAAAAATATCCATAAAATTAAAAATCCATAGCATGTGCACACATTAAATTGAGTCCAATGTGTGTGTTAATTTATGAAGGGTAGAAATGAAATTAGGGAGTTTTATTAGAACCCTATTCAAATGCATGCACTATGTCATTAGTTTATTAAGTGAATCCCCTAAAAAAAGGCCCCATAAAATTATTTTTAGCTAGATATCACTTGATAATTAAACTATAGCCAAATTTGGTGATCTATACATTAATTGATTTATTTAAAAATAAATAAAACCACATGGATTAAGGTAAAGAATTAAGATTTATTTAAATAAATCACCATCAAGGTAAAGACTTACTTGATTAAGGTAAATGACTAAAGAATGAAAAATAAGACACATGTAGATATATAACTTTGATTTGTCAAATTGGGTGTTAAAATAGGAGGTTAAGGGTTGTTTAGAGTGCCTTTTATTACATATATAAAGGTGGAAAAAGAGAAGGAAAGGTCCCCAAGCTAATTTAGGTTATCAAAAACTCAAGAATGAGTGTCAAAATGGGTAAATGATGAAAACCATGTATTTTAATTCAATTAAAAATTATACTAGATTCTATTTGTATATTAGGATTATTGTTAGATAAGTGTGCTCAATGGAGCTCATAAATATCAAGCCTATCATTAATTAACTAATTCATCAATAAGTAATTTATTCTTCCAAGTTTTTATGGGTCTAGAGCTTTATCTTTTGGGGTGAGGGGAAGTTTCCTCATAGGTGTGGTTGTTTCCCAACAAGATTATATATATAGAGCTAAGGTATATCGAACAATAATACACGTAGATTAATCAAGTATGACATAGAATTTAATTTAAAAATTGATGACATAAATTGATTTATCTAAATTTTAAAATTTCATGATAAGAGACACAAGTTCTATATAGTGGGACAAAGTAGTTAAGAATAAATTATAAGTTTAATAAGTTAAATTAATTCATAATCCCATTCATTGTTTTCAAAGAATACTAAATATAAGAAAGAAAAATTAATAGAATACATGTTCAAAGGGACACATAGATATATGCTAGTGACCTAATTCTAATGTACAAAATAAACAAAGATGAGCTTGAGCTCTATTCACCAAAATTTGAGAACTTGTTTGATCCCCTTAAGAAATGTCATATTAGGAACCCTTAAGAAATTGATTTACAATTTAGGGTGATAGGATGGTTTAAGGGGATCTATACATTCTAGTAAGGTCCTAGGACAAAATGGTCCATGGCTTCAGGGAATAAAATTTTGTTGGAGTTTCCTAAGGCAACCAAAATTCATTTTAAGGTCCTATGACAAAATGAATTCTTTATGGTTTAGGGTTTTGGGAACTTAGGGTGAAGTTTCAGTGGCCCTTGGAATAATGGACTTGTAAGTTAGTGAGCAACATTTTCTTATGGAACAATTGATTGAGATAGCTCTTGTTTCCCAACAAGAGTATGTCTATAGAGCTAAGGTATATCAATTGTGAATACATGTATTAATCAAGTATGACATAGAATTTAATTAAATATGAGGACATAAATTGATTTATCTAAAATTTCAAATTTCATGATAAGAGACACAAGTTCTCTATAGTGGGACAAAGTAGTTAAGAAGAAATTATAAGTTTAACAAGTTAACATTAATTCATAATCCCATTCATTTTTTTCAAAGAATACTAAAGATAAGAATGAAAAATTAATAGAATACAAGTTCAAAGGGACACATAGATATATGCTAGTGACCTAATTGCAATGTACAAAATAAACAAAGATGAGCTTGAGCTCTATTCACCAAATTTTGAGAACTTGTTTGATCCCCTTAAGAAATGTCATATTAGGACCCCTTAAGACATCAATTTATGATTTAGGGTGATAGGATGGCTTAAGGGGATGTATGTATAGTAAGGTCCTAGGAAAAAATGGTCCATGGCTTAAGGGAATAAAATTTGGTGGAGTTTCCTAAGGCAACCAAATTTCATTTTAAGGTCCTATGACAAAATGAATGCTTTGGGGTTTAGGGTTTAGATTTAGAGATTTGATGACATGATTTTAACATATCTATATGTCAAATAAAAAATGTAAGAAACCTCCAAGGAGCCCTAATTTATGACACTACACAATGTGATAAGGATATTTTATAAATTGGTCATTGAAGTGTAGCAATGACTGAAAAATCCTAATGTGAATTATTCATAGCCTCTATCTCAATCTCAATCTCAATGAAAACTGCCCCGAATCTAGGTAACATTCCCTGGATACTTCTAAAATTATGTGAACTATTAGGGTTTTAGGTTTATGTTTAGGGTAAATAGGGTTTTAGGTTTACGTTTTAGGGTTTAGGTCCAAGGATTAACTTGGGTAAATTAGTTTTTAGGGACCTATGTTTTTTGGAACCTAGGGTTTCTAGGGTTTTGATTTCTACATTTTAAAAATGTGTCTAATTTAGGTTTAGTTTTTATGGTTTTCGATTTACAATTTAACATTCTTTGTTTTGTTAATGTTTCTGGTTTTTTAAATTCAATTTAAAAACTATAAAATATTGAACAAAAACAAACTAAACAAACAAAAACTAAATACCAATTACAAAACAAAAATGCAAGATATAAAGCAAAAAAAGGTAGAATTCAACTAACCTATAGGTCACTCAGGTTGGTTGTGTCGATGGGAGGAGGTGGCAGTAAAATTTTTCTTTGATCAAGGCCTTTGAAACGTGTATGTGATTTAGTCTCCTCTTCTCTGATGCGAATAAAATTTGCAGTTAAAATGAATACACAGTCACTAATTTAAAAAAATAAATACATCTAAGAAACACATACGCATTTCAAAATGCATACACATTCATAACGTCTACACATTTTGAAATGTGTACGCGTTTGTGGCTCATGTACCTAATGTGGAATGCATAGGCATTTGGATTTAGGCTTGGGTACCTAATCCGTAACACGTATGCATTTTTTGAAAACACATACACATTTCATGCAATTTTTTTTGTTTTGGCTGAAACTTCCTCTCTTTGTGTACCCAACTTCTTGCTTTTACCCAAGAGGTGGGTCAATCACTATCCCTTTTTCTTTATAAACTTTTTTTATGTGAGGGGGTGTGATGGGGCTTGTTTCATTATCTCATGGAAATTTGGATGAAGAAGGTGAAATGTCTAGATTTTTTAGTTAGGTTTAGGTTGAAGCATTCTCTCATCAAGGATTGGGCTATCAGAAGTGGATAGGGATTGGTTGTGGAGGGACAATTCAGCAATTTTTCTTTTTTTAAACTTTTGATAAGAAATGAAAAATAAATATTTGCAAGGTGTTATGGCCTCCATAGGCTCAGGCCAGAAGGCTTCTAAGAAGAAGTTTCCTTTAGAATACAAAGGGTTAAAGACACTGTGGTGAATAGTGGATATGTCATTGTCATGCAGAAACTTTAAACATTTGTATATGACTAAAGGAACAACTTTCATCGAGTGAAGCCATGGATGGCCTAGCTGTAGACGAAACTAATTCAATTGTGGAATGATAGAGAATGTAACATCCATTGTCTTAGGTGCTATTTGTAATGGAAGAATGATTGATCCTATCTTAGGGTAGGTGAAACCATTATTTGTTTTGATCCATGCTCTTGGTTTTTCATAATTATATTGATAAAGTTCATGTAAGAACAAAAATTCCTTAGTGATCACATTCTTGCCACAGGTGGGATCTATGAGTATACCATTAGTGGGATTATCATAAATACGTCTGGCTATGTAAAGAGGACCATCGGGAGGATTCAAAAGAATATCATTATAAGAGAAAGTAGTATCAATATTTTTCTTCAATTGGACCTTACGAGGGATAATGTCTATCACTCCTACCATTTCATCCATAGGATTAATAGAAGTGGTTTGTGAAATAGGATCAGGTTGTTTAGTCTCTTTATGAATAATCATCACATCATTGTTTTGAGTTTCATTGGCTTTGACAAATGAAATATTATGTTTAGGCATAGGATTGGTAAAAAAATTCAAATTTTGATTGGGTGGGGCAATAGACATATTTCCTTTAGCATTAACATTTGAAATGGATAGACAACTAGAATCAATGAGGTCTTGCACTATGTGTTTAAAATGCTTACATTGTTTTGTGTCATGTCCATTTTGTCTATGATATGACAATAAGCATTAGGTTGAAAGGTTGGAGGAAAAGGTATAGTTGGATATAGTGGTTTAACAGTAGGTAAATAAATCATTTTTTGTTGTCTAATTTGAGTCATTGTGTTGTGAAGAGTGTCTGGTAATGGTGTAAACTATCATTTTGGATCTCCATAACTGTACGGTATCACAACTTTAATAGCTACTACTTGGTTGTTAATGGGTTGAGGTGATTGTTGAGGAGGGGGGTTGAATTGTAAAAACCCTTTGTTTGGTTTTCAAAATGGTTGCAAATTAGTTGAAGTGCTAGGTTTATATTTTTTAGTTTGGTTCGAAGAGGACTTTGCATCATGACTACTAATCGAATTATGATAATCGCAAAGGGTTGTGTACAAGTGCATGAAAGAGGGAAATTTCATCATGGTTAATCTATCTTGGATTTGAATTTGAAAATTTTCAATGAACATCTTTTGGAGATGTGGATCAGGAATCTTAACATCAAGTTGGGCATAAAGTGACTAATAGTGTGAGATGAAATCAATTACCTTTTCATCTGCATTTTTTTTGCATTGCATTAAATCAACCATCATCTTCTTTAGAGTCATATGCACTTGAAAATGACTTATGAATGCATCAACTGGTTCATTTAATGAACTAATTGAATTACTGGGTAAGGATGAAAACCATTCTAAGGTAGTTTCTTTTAAAGTTCTAGGAAATAGTTTGGCCAATAGTTTATCATCAAGGACAAAGTCATTGCAAAATGATGTGTAGGAATTAACATGATTAGTAGGATCGCCCTTTCCTCCATGCTTCTCAAATCTAGGAATTTCTATTCCCTATGGCATTAGTGTTCTTAGGATTTCTAAAGATAATGGGCTGCTACAAACATAATAGGTAGGTGGTCCGTTCTAGTTTTGGTTGATGGTGGATATTTGTTTTTGCATAGAGGAGACTATTTGGAAAAGTTGTGTTATGAGACCTGGTCAATGTAAATGGGATGAGGTGGAAGGGAAAGTGGTGATGGAGTGTATGTAGTGGTACAACAAGTGAATGGAATGCTAATGGATGGTATGGTGGACGAGGAGAGAACATTCAATGCCACATAAGAATTAGGAATGCTAACAGGAATAGTCGAGGACAAAATCACATTGCTAACGTGTTGCATTGTTGTGGTGACTTGCGGAATGGTGTAGGTAGGTATGGATTCTACTATGGAAGGAGGATGAGTGTTAAGTCATCCTTGACTAACCACAATGTTTGGTGGTCGAGATGTACTAGAGGTGGAAGGAGCATTTTTTTGTATATTTAAACAATTCTTTTCATAACTTTAAAGTCTTCGTCACTTTCAATCAAGCGATGAAGGTTTTCTATAGCAAGAATCATAGTTGTTGAAATGTTTTCAAGAAACAAATATTGTTGCAAATGTGAAAAATCCTCATGAATGTTAATGAATTTATCTTGTGGAATGTGATTGTTTTGTGTGTCAATTTGCATATTATTGGAAGGCACAGTATTACTAAAGGTAGGGTCCATACCTAATGCACTATTAGTAGCTCAAGATAACCCAAGGTCCATAATGAGTATGTTATCATGGGATGCCATGGGTCGTGAACTTCTTTTCACTAAAGTATTATCAGTAGGGCACAAAACACTCATACAAAGGCTACTAAAGGTGGGGTGGGTGCAAATGAAATGCAAACTAGGAGCAATAAAATTCTAATAAATTTTTTTTTGGAAACTATAATAGAGATGCAATAATAGAAAGTGGAAATGCAAAAAATTCCTAGAAAATGCCATAAATTATAGTGCAAAAAGTGTAGAAGGACTAAGTCACCCAGTGTGGCGAATTAGTCCTAGTGATGATTTTTTTGTGATTTTTAAGAAATTTTGAATGCAACTTTATGTCTTTTAGATGTACAAATGCAACTATAGTATGAAAATACATATTTTTTTTGTTATTTTCAATGAAAAAATGATGCAAAAATGCAAGCTATATGAGCTTTTCACTAATGCAATATTTAAAACCCCAGGATGCAATTTAAACAATGCAATACCTAATGCAATGCTAATGAAAAGTAAACCTAGGATGCTCTTGAAATCAGAAGTAAATATGTTCAAAAGTCGGGTGCACCAAAATGTGGACAATGATTTTGGATTACCCAAGATTGCCTCTTAACACTTCTAAGTTTTTCACCTAAAAGGGGAGAAATTGGGTCCAAAATGCAAATGTCTACACTCAAGATTAATGTAAATGCAATGCAATGTATCTAATTATGATGCACTAATGCGATAAACTGAAAAGGAAATGGTGCTCAACCTAAGAAATGTAAAGTGCTAGAGAACACACTGTGATATGCAAAAGCACCTAAGAATGCAAGTAAATGATGAAATAACTGAACAAAACTAGAGAGGTGCACCTAAAATCTAAAATATGATGTGGAGAGGCTCTAGAATCCTACAAAGTTGATTGGGAATGTTGACTGGGACACTTACACCAAGTTGGGTGACTTAGTCTAGTTTCAGGGAAAATATGTTGGAACAAGAATCTGCCAAATGGGTATCCAAAAAACCATAAACCACTTTTTAGGCCTAATAGTGGGACTAATTTTCCATAGATGGAAAATTAGTCCACCTACAAATTTTTGGAAATTTCGGATAGGATCCTATAGATTCTAGTCTGCACTTGCTTTTTTGACAGGTGTCTAATCTTGATTCTATAGAAAATGGGTTGAATGATGTCTCCAAGCTTGAATTAGGTCTTTGTTGACTTTAATGGATTGTTTACCACTTTATGACACCAAACTCTTTGAAAAATTTGCATACAAAGTCTATAAACCCATATGCAAAGAAGGGGAAAAGGGTTAAGGGTTAGAGTATAGGGGTTTGCCTTGGTCAAACCCCACTTTGGTAATCAAAACCCATGACATGAAATGAAATAGAAAGATAATGATAAATAGATAACATGTAATGTCATAAACTTACGAAACCCTTGATGTAGAAATCTAAATATATGCAATGAAGTGCTCCAATGGATGACTTGATTATGCTTAGAGTGTTTGAATGCTTGAGAATGATTAAGTTAACTTCTTGGATGAATGCTTGAATGAATGGGGGTTAAAATGAGAGGAAAAACCCTTATTTATACTTGATTTTCCTAAATTTCTTGAAAATAACACATCTCAGGTTGACCTCAAGGGTTAGAGAATAAAATCCTGCCAAAAAATTGAAATAATTTTGATATTTGTGCTAAATAGGAATAAGTCACCCCTATTGGCGACTTAGTCCCACTTAAGTAATTTAAGTGGGTTTCGGGAATTAAAGGGAATTAAATGATGTCTAATAGGAATATCCTCAAAAAACACTTAAGAATGGTCAAAAAGTGCATTAACAAGACATTTAAACATGAGAAAGGGTTGAATTAGTGATGACAAGTCTAGAAAAGCATGAGAGTTTGTTACAACTCTTTACAACACTTTAAAATAAGACTTGGTAAGTGATAAAAAGGATTTATTTTAGTGAATTATGATGAAAGGGTCTTAGAAAAGTGTGAAAGTGGGTTACAAAACTTCACAACACCTTTACAATACATCCTAGAAGTCTTAATGATTCACAAGAATCCAAGACTTAATGTGAACGTGTTGACCACATTACAACATTAAATCTAGGAAAAATCAAGCCAAAATCTACTAGAAGGGCCTAAACATGAGAAAAATTATAAGGGTTACTTTTTTTGTGTCCATAGTATCAATATATTAAATTTGGATTCTTTTCATGGCCTTATTAATCATAAGAACTTACAACCTGATTGAAGGTATGTGTGGGAAAATCATATAAATGAATGCAAAGATCACATTTTTTATTTTTATATCCTTGGTGATATTGTAAGGAATAGTGATGGATTCAAGGCTCACAACTATAGGATTATTTCCATAATGATCTTTAGTTAGAAGAAATCATGCTATGAGTTTTTTTTTTGTAATAAAGAATTGATCTTTATGTTTTTCTCTAATGCTTTCTTATAATAATATCAAGTACATAGAAGAAAGAGCACAATGGGAGGGAAGCATCTAAGAATTGAACCTACTTCATGCACCAACCTAATGAAAAATTAAAAAATATGGAATTTTTTATGTAGGTGGTATATCCCCTTTTTTCTAGGCCATGAAAGGTTATGAAAAATATCTGATGATCCAATTTTTTAACTCATGGAGTAGTCATCAGGTCATCATTGGTGGCATCTATTTTACTGATATAAGGTCAAGCTACAAGCCTTAGTTGTTAAGGTAGGAAGGTGTAACACTTTGGGGAAAATCAAGAAGGGATTTATAGATTCCTTCTTGGAGGAATATAAATCTATGGTTTGACATCAAAATAGGTACAAGAGGGCAACCCTACATCCATCATGGACCATAGTGACCTGGAATCTAATCAAATTTTTTACATCAAAAGGTATATTTTTCTATAATTCATGTTTATGAATTTAATTTACTATATCATCTCAAATAAAAAATATTGGTTAGTCATCATTTTTCTATCTTCCTTAGATGTCTATAATAAAAATGGTTTGTTTTTACCAATATAATAGGGTTTAATAATTTTTATTTACTAGTATAACCTTAGTCTTACCCCAAGATTTCATTCCCTCTTAGTCTTTGTAAACAATAGCTAAGAGCTCGTACCTAAACCCTAGAGGAAAAGGTGCTTCTTTGAATTTTTATCTCTTTTCCTATAAGGGTAGGAGGAAACTTTCCTCTGCTAGTTTTATTTTGAGTTTCTTTGACTCTCCCACTAGAGGTGATATTGATATTGATAAATATGACCCTATTCCTAGTACCCTTGTTCCTAAAACCAAGGGTAATATAGGAAATAAGAAATATCTAGATTCACCTAAGTATTTTTTTTCTCTCTCTAAGGAAGAATAATGGTGGATAGGATCTAACTCTAAATGTAAGAAAAATATTAATATTAAATATGACTCTAATAACCTTGATATATATAGATCCTTCCTATTGCATACTTTTAAGGGAAATTTTAATAATATAGTAAAGTTTTATGCTAGGGATTATCATGGGGAGAGTTAGTTAAACTAGTTTTCAAAGGTTTCTAAAATTGATAAAGGTGGAAGAGGCCCTATTAATAAACATGATGCTTAGGATGGTGATAAGAATGTGTAGGAGATAACCTCAAACTTAGATCACTCTTACAATTGCCAAGGTGATAAGGATGAACTTTTTGAGGATGATGGGGATTTTGAATCCCACCTTAAGGATCCTAAGGATACTATATCTCTCTCCCTTGATTTAAATACCAAGGAAGATGTGGATGAGAATGATAAAAAGGAAAGGGATAATAAATCCTTCAAATATTACATAAGGGAGGAGGTGTTCAAGGAATTTAATGGTAATGATAATTTGTTTATTGATATGACTAGAAATTGGTGATCTATGAAATATATTAACCTAGATAAATATGATTTCCTATTCCTAAAACCCTGTTCCTAAAACCAAGGGTAATATAGGAAATAAGAAATATAGATTCACCTAAGAATTTTTTTTCTCTCTCTAAGGAAGAACAATGGTGGATAGGATCTAACTCTAAATGTAAGAAAAATATTAATATTAAATATGACTCTAATAACCTTGATATATATAGATCCTTCCTATTGCATAATCTTAAGGGAAATTTTAATAATATAGTAAAGTTTTATGCTAGGGATTATCATGGGGAGAGTTAGTCAAACTAGTTTTCAAAGGTTTCTAAAATTGATAAAGGTGGAAGAGACCCTATTAATAAACATGATGCTTAGGATGGTGATAAGAATGTGTAGGAGATAACCTCAAACTTAGATCACTCTTACAATTACCAAGGTGATAAGGATGAACTTTTTGAGGATGATGGGGATTTTGAATCCCACCTTAAGGATCCTAAGGATACTATATCTCTCTCCCTTGATTTAAATACCAAGGAAGATGTGTATGAGAATGATAAAAAGGAAAGGGATAATAAATCCTTCAAATATTACATAATGGAGGAGGTGTTCAAGTAATTTAATGGTAATGATAATTTGTTTATTGATATGACTAGTAAATTGGAAAATCTATTCTCTAAAATTATTAAACTAGAAGAGATTGTTGGAAAAAATAAAATATGTGGAAAATATAATGATAAGTGAGATAATATGTTTTATAATGTGAAAAAACTCAAAAATAGGCTAGTGAAAATTGAAGAGGCTATGTATCATTTGGTCAAAATAAACATGAAAAATAGAAAAATGGGTTGGGGGTTCAAAACACATATGTTTTTATACTAAATTTGGAATGTTTCGCCAAACTTACTATAAATAGAAAGGGAAAATGGGGTGTAATGAACCTACCTATTTTCTATTTCATTCAAGAAACGAGATCCTCCAAGATAGAATCAACTTTCAGCCCTTAGGTGTGTCAATTCTATGGAAGATCTACAAATTTCCTTTATCATGTGTGTGGATGGGGGTAAAGTTCAAAAACACTTTTGGGAAATGAAAATAAAATAGAAAATGACCTCAAATTTGTAGCCTAAGACCTGATTCATGTAGATGAAGCATATCTCTAACATAAGAAATCAACTTTGTGCAAATTAGATGAGTGGAGGACACTTAAAACCTACCTCAAAAATAGTTGCAAAGTGTCCTGAGACAACTTATTGATAGAAATTGTGTGAGTAAAATATGTATAAATGAATAAAAAACACAACTCAATAAGACATTATATCAAGAGATTTAAACAAGAATTAATCTAATTAAAGTACAAAATCTCTCAAAAGCGTCTTATTGCTCTCTATCTCAAAATATTTATTAAATCACTATGGCTCTCAGATTGTGTAAGCACTGTGACTATTAAAATGACAATCTAGAGAATGAGACATTGTAAAATGTAGGAATATAATCCTATATGATAATTGATAAATGATATGGTGATGATATTGTAGCTGAGAATGACATGAGAATGATAAAACAACTACTGTACTTGATAAGATATAGTTAAATAAAAATCCATGATTGTTATATGGTTGATAATCTAAAATGATTTGCTATTGCTGCAAAGTATGATTGCACAAAGTTGGGATCCATTTCCTGTGGAATGAAGTTGTATTTATAAATTTCTGACAACATATTTGTGATGTGGCAGCATGTAAGGGTATGTATTTGATTTGAAAGATTCAATGGTGAAAGATGAAGAAGCCTAAGAAGATTATGGATATTATTCCTCCCCACAAAAAACATTCAACCAAAGGATACGAAGAATCAATGGAAGAAGATGAAAGAGTTCTCCTGTAATTTGTCTCCAAATTTGTTTGTGAAGGCTGAGTTGAATTAATTGGATATTTCATATCTAATTTGGTAGGTGGATATGATGAGTGAAAAGAGGAAATAGGTGTAGAAATATGCCTTAATTGAATATTTAGATTTATTCAATTTAGCAAAAGAGAATATTTAGTTTAATAAAAAAAACTATAGAAATATGTTTATTAAATAAATATTAGAGAAATGTGGTAATTAAATAAAATTAGTATGAAACTTGTTTATTTAATTTAGATAGAACATGATGTGATTAAGATAGAAGAGTTAAAAGTGATAACTATAGAAGAAGTAGATAATTAAATAAAAAAAAAGTACTAATTTCATTTATTAAATTAAGATGAAATAATATGATAAAGATAGAAGAATTAGAAGTGAACTATATAAATATATATTTCTATTTATTTAATAATAGATGAAAATAGAAGGGTTAATTAATCAAATAAATTGTATTTAATTAGTTAGATTATTTAGACCATTTTTAGGTGTATATAGTTTGCCCCTCTTTGAAGTGATGTGTTTACACATTGCTTCAAAGGAAATTTGTTGTTGCTGCTATTATTGACGATTTTTTTTTCTATATGCCCCAAATGTTGATTTTCAGGTGATGATAGATATATGCCCCCTTGGGAGATAAATTAATGAATTTTTTATTCTTTTGGATTTTTTAGAAATATTCAAATTTTTTTATGATTTTATGATGATTTGATAAAGATTTATCTCCTGATAAAGAATACTAATTCTGCCAGTTGATTAAATGTTGCCCTGCTTTGCCTTCTTTTGTTTGATTATTTTTTATTGTGTCAGCCTTTGATTTGATATTGATTGATGACCCTAATAGATTAGAAGATGATAAACCTCATGATAGGTGAGGTTTCATGATTGATTGATGATAATTAACCTCATTAAAGGTGAGGAATAATTATAGTTTGATTGATAAACCTCATGATAAGCGAGGTTGATTTGATTAATTGACCTCATTATCGGCGATGTGTAATAATAGATTGATGATTGACCTCATGATAGGCGAGGTTCAATGATAGTTTGATGATTAACCTCATGATAGGTGAGGTTCAATGATAGATTGATTGATTGACCTCATGATAGGCGAGAATCAATAATAGATTGATGTTTGACCTCATGATAGGCGAGGTTCAATGATAGTAGCTCATGAGATTTGATCAAAGTCTCACTAGATCCAATTAGATTAATAGGCTGATTGATTAATTAATGTACTAAAACTTGATGATGTACAATTATTCAATCAAAGATTTTATGATTTCTCTATCATGTTATTGATTCACCAACCTTGGAAAATCTATAATACAGATGCAAAACTAACATGAATGCAATCTAATTTAACCATGCAAATATACAAGCATCAATGGTAAAAGTTAGACCATGATGTCCTAAGTACTACTTTCATAAATTGCAAGTTAACACAAGCATCTAGGTATAATTAAACTAAGATGAACCTAGGCATTTCTTGCATCAATAGACAAGAATTAATCATTTTCCTATGTGAATTCAGAATGTCATCACTGATACTTTGTAGAGCACATCTTGCGACAATTCATACAATAATAATGATCAACTCATAGATAGCAAGCAAATAAAATAGCATTCTCCTTCCTAGCTTATCTAGTTCAATACATCATCAAGTTTCTCTAAAGAAATGATAACAAAAAGGGTATGAGCATGATCATCATGGAAAAAACAGGCGCTTAAGTGGCAAAAAATTCAGAAAAATCAGAGTTAGGCAACTTGACGTAAAAATTTGAATGAGTTATCTATATTATTTCTAAAATATGTAAGAATAGAATCTGTAGAAAATTGAATGTAGTTTCTAAACTACTAGGTTTGTTTAAAAAAATAAAATTATTTGGTGAAAATTTGAAATTTCAATGTAGTAGTATTTAAATTTTAGGGAAAAATAAGAAGCAAAAGATAATATCATGTCCATGTGATGCTATTTTTTGTAGTTGTTTTTATGATTTTTGATTTTAAAATATAAAAACTCATATGACCACCTTTTGGTCAAAACTTTATGAAAATCATAATCCTATGTATGTGATAGAATGATGCATGTTGGATTCAAAAAATGTCTGTTTGAAAGCAATAGATGTTTTTCAATCATCCTATCAATCAGGACTTTAGTCGTAATTCAAATAAAAAATGATAATAATTACTTATTAAATTCAAAGTAAGGAATAATTTATATTGGTGGAAAATCAATGTTTCATCAATTTTGGGTAAAAAAAAAGTCGCCAGCCACATACCCATCCCGTTTTGGCCTATCATGATCACATACCCAAAAATGTACAACATTTGAACATTCAAGATAAAGTGATAAAATCATGATTCAAAAGAATTGAGTTGTTTTGATTGATTTGATTTCAGCTGTATGATATGGACAGTGTTTTCTATTGTTTTGATGTTTGATGTATGTTCAATGTTGAGTTTCATGATCATTGTGTTTGTTGCAAGCTCAAAGTTTATTGTCCCCAGTGAGTTCAGTATTTTTCCCCCAAGCTAGGGTGAGACACAACCACTTTTTCCAAGATATGTACATGAGGTTTCATTGCACTTTCTTAGATTTTATGATTTTTTTTTTACATATTTTCTCTTTTTCACTTTTTTTGTATTTTTCTCTTTTCTAATTTTTTTTATTTTTCTCTTTTTTGTATTTTTTAAATTTTTTATTTTTTATTTTTTGATTTTTGATTTTTTGGATTTTACAACTTTTTTTTTTCTTTTAGGATATTTAAGATGAAATGAGATGATATGAGTAATTAAAGGAACACGATGCCTGACAATAGGGGTAATGCAGCCATGGATAAATGATAGATCAAAATGAAAGATTCACTACAAAACATGTCACACAAGCAACATATCTCTTGTAAAAAGATGATAATGGTTGATTGATTAAGATACCAAGAATGATTGATTCCATAAGGCATGATGATGATAAGTACTTATGATCACTAATTTCCTCTAAGTACGATAAGATTGATGATTGTTGATGATTGATTGACAAAATATATGAGAATTGGATAATGTTTTACAGCTAGGCTCAAATATGATTTGCATGATAAGATTCAAGGTTGCAAAGGGACATGGTGACATGGATTTTGATAAGCTAGGAGATATGGAATGGAAGAAAGCAAGGATAAAAATAATGAATGGGATGATCAAGATTAACTAGATAAGATACATACACAAGGCCCAAGTATTTTTCCCCTATTCCTCATCAAGACCAAGGAAAGGAAGAAAGGATGTATTTAGTAAGAATGATGGAAAATGGATAAGATGAAAGATATGGATAAAGTGTATAGGATAAGATATATTATGTTCAAGAAGATCCTTAAACTTGTCAAGATCAAAGGTGGAAATGTAAGGAATGGGCATAGAAAGGATAATGACCATGAATGAAAGATGGACGAAACTTGTCCCTAAGTGTAGAGTGCAAGAGAAATATGGAAGATATGATATGGATGATAGGGAGATGGAGGAAGGACTTAAGAATCAAGTTTCACAACCAAATATCTCTTTAATAAACCATGGAAATGGGAATTAGACTCCTAAATGTTGGCAGATTAATGATATGATGGAAGAATCTAAGGACTTATGCAAAGGTTTGGATTAAAGGAGAATGATGGGGGATGAATGTTGGATAATGGATAGGAGGTTGAAAGGAATTTTGATGGATAGATGGAAAGGATGGCAAGATCAAAATTGGCACACACCTTGAAGGGTGGTGGAGTGATGGAGGAAAATTGGAGGAAGCTTTTGGATTAGAAAATTTGGATGCCAATTTAGATTTTATTGCTTCTATGAGACTTTTAGGAATCCACATGACTTTTGACTTTGATTTTTTCTTTGTGGGCCTTTGTGGCTTTTGAAATTTTTCTTTTTGATTTATGGACCTTTTTGGTCTTTGAAAATTGCCTTTTTTCTTTAATGGGCCTTTGTGACCTTTTGAAAAATTCTTTTAATTTTGGATCAAAATTTCTTTTATTTTTGCATGTCTCTTCGAGGAGACATGTTGATCCTTTGATACATGTGGATTTTGATATAGAAGCTTTTGATATTTGGCACCAAAATTTATTCCAAGAGAAATGGGAGGGGTGGACTGAGATTAATGATATGGAGGTATTATGGATGAGTTAATGTGGGTAGAATTTTGAAAGGGCATCAAGGATGTGTGCCTTTGTTGTTCTTGAGAAATAGGATATGGACCTAGGATAGAGGGAAGGTTTGATGGACTAGGATGAGGACCTAGGATAGATGGAATGTTTGATGAACTAGAATGAGGACCTAGGATAGATGGAAGGTTTGATGAACTAGGACACTTAGGCATATAATCAAGGCCATGGTGATATGGGTTTCTTTGAACATAAAGGGGTTCTAGGATACCTTGGTCATGAAGGCCTAATCCTTTTCCTTTGTAATTCATACTTTGACACATTCATTTACCAATGGGACATGTATTGTTTATGAAACAAGATGCAAGTCCACTTTGGGGAGGATATGATATAGATGAGAGGATAGGTCTTGGAAGTAAACCATAATGGATAAAGGTGGAGGATCCCAATTTATAGGTGTGGGGTTCATGGAAAGCTTGAATAGGTGTGATAGGCTCTTGACATGGGGATGATGGGGTTTTTTTAATCTTTACTTGGAAAATGATTATGAAGTGGTATGAAAGGCATATCTTGATCATGAGAAGGATAAACATATTCATGGGATGAAAGGGTATCCTTGAATGGAAGCATATCTTGATCTTTATGAGGAAGGGAATCATGAGAATTTATAGAAAGCATGTCTTGACCATCAGTTGGTAAGGCATTATTAGATAGGATGGAAGAAATATCATGCTCTTGTGATGCAATAGAATCATGAGATGGTATGGATTGATTAGATGATGTGCAAGAACTTTGAAGGATACTTGTCTCTTGAGATGGAAGGAAATTATTTTGGATGAAAAGTGAAAGGAGGGGATCATCATAAGATTCTTGAGAAATGGGAACTTGATCAAAGATTGGAAGAATTTGTGAAATTTTGATACCATTGGATGGAGTGGAAAGAATATATTGATCTTGATGTGTAGGGGAGTCTATGCTAAAATTCTTGGATTGAGAGATTGACATGAATCATTGGATGTTGAATATATGATAGAAGAGGATGATTGGATGAAATTGTTAACTCGAGTGAAAGAATCTTGAGGTTTATTTTGGCTTATGGTGGATGGAGATAAATGTGTGACATGATAGGATTTCTCAATATCATTTGTGTTTGAGGACTTAGATTTGGGCTTATTGAACTTTTGCAAAAATTCAAAGACATTGAACTTGGATGGTGTAGTTTTTGGTGAAGAAGGTCTCATGTTTATTTTTTGGTTTCTTTATGTGGTTTTTCTTTGTATTTCTTGGAGTCATTGTTGAAGGTTTTGCATCTACTGAGTGAAATAATTCAATTTATCCTCATCTATTTCAACCATGGTGGTTTGAGTTTTAATTTCCTTTTATTGGAATTTTAGTCTTCATGACCTTGTTAAAATGGACATACAAACGTTATTGTTTTCAATAAAATTTTGATCTTAGTTTGGTATAGTGTTAAGGATATTAACTTAAGTCAAACAAAATGATAGATTCTATTGATTAGAATAAGTTGATAAGTTTGATTATACAACTTCGTTTCTTTGATTTAGGATGATTGATCCTAAAACTTAACTTACTAATCAAATGTGTTTTATCGAGACACTTTTGGATGGTAGATCTTGGTTTGATTTGAAGAAATTCAATTGTAAAGTCTAGTTTATGTAGGTTTAATAATTTTTTTTTATTTAGGAAAGTTTCTATTTTGAGAAAAATCTGAATTCTGATGATAAAAGTTTGACAAACACTAAAAATAGCTCTCTAGATTTTTATTTTCTAGATGCACTATAAGAGTCTTTCGATGTGCTAAAAGACTTGAAAAATGCGCTAATTTTTTTTTTTTGATGCACTAAAAGACTGGTTGAATGCACTGTATTGTTTCATCTATGCACTAGAAAATTGGTTGAATGCACTAGACTGTTGCTTCTATGTGCTAGACTGTTACTCTAATGTGCTAAAGTTTGGGTTCAATGTGCTAAAATAGATCTCCAGTGCACAAAAATATTCCTAGATGTGTTGTTTAAACAAATTATATGTGCTATAAACAAACAGTGAATGCACTTTTTTGGAAAATGTTTTATGATTCTGACAGTTTTCCTGGTTTTTCTAGTTTTAATCAGTGAATTTATTATCCCTAGTGTATAAAATTCTGATTATTTATATGGTAACTAATTTTTTGGTCTAGAAATTGTAGGAATTAATTACTTTTGATTTGGATGATTTCTTTTTGAAAAATAACTTCACGCACAAAGCCAGATTGTAAACAATTGTTCAGATTCTATGCATTAAACATGTAGTGAGTGTTCTAGAATAAGGTCTGATTCTTTCAATTTCCATTGGTTTGACACAAATAAAGACAATTCAAGCACTTTTTCTAATTTTCAAGTAGGTCATTTAGAATATAACATCCCACAGCTTGCAACTATGTCAACTCACACAACCTTGTCACCCCTAGAGGGTGCTCGTGCTTTTTCCTTTATTGAGTCTTAACCAAAGTCAAATTCTCCACTTTTGGCCAGGGTCTCTAATAGTTATATGGTGAGTGTCTTAGGGGAAAATTCTTCCCTCCACTTGCATCATGATATAAAAAGTGTAAATAGAAACTAACACAGTTAGATTCTACACTAAAGTTCATAGAAAAGGTATCCGTTTGGTGTGGAAAATGATAAACTCCCTTGGGAGACCTCCCAATCTTTAGAAAAAATATTTTGGGGATGGTTATCTTGCACACTATCATTGAATTCTGGGTTTCCCCAAATTCACTTTTGATTATAGTGGGTTGGAAAACTTGGCTTTGGTTTTTCCCACTTAGGTCGTTCCTGTAGGGTGAGTATTTTTTCCCACTACGGTAGGCCTTCTAAAGGATTTAATAAGCATGAAAAGTGATTCTATCATTTTGATCACCCAGTGAAGGGGAGAGCATAGGCCTATCACTTCAACCATAGTAGACAAGGGGTTCAATTAATCCTTTTACTTAAGCTAGATGCCTATCTTAAATAAAGAGTTCTTTTTAAAACACCAAAATTGAGTGTGAAGTTTTTTATTCTTTTTAACCAACTTTGACAAAGTTTGTGTAGATGGTTAAGTTTAAGCCCAAAGTAATGCTAGTTGGTCTTAAATCATGAATGAAAAATAATATATGATGGGTTATTTTCCCATGAGTGTTTGAAAACACTATTACAATGGATATCAAATGCTTTTTCTTTCACTTCAATGCTCCATGTTCCTCTTAGAACCTACAATAAATGCTCAAAATGTTAGATGAGATCAAGAAATAAGAAGATATAAGGGTTAGATGAATGATTAAGCATAAAAACCTTAAAAATTAGAGCAACTTTAAGGTGCTAC
>VDFB02193867.1:386656556-386890688 GCA_007258455.2 Sequoia sempervirens
TTCATGAAGTTTTAATGAAGTTAAGGTGGTCAGACATACAAGTTTTTATATTTTTAAAAAGTTGTAATAAAAAATTCATAATTAATTATTTACTTGGAAAAAAATTACACAAAATAATGCATCACATCCAGACATGAATCATCTACTTATGTCTAAAATATTATAAAATAATATTATCATTTTATCATGGTTAGGGTGGTTAGACAAACACCTACTTATTTTTTTCCTCAATTCTAAGTACTACTACATTGAAATTTCAATTTTTAACTAAATAGATTTTTTGTATTTTTAAATAAACCAGGGTGAATTTTTTTTCATTTTTAAACTTAAGATTCAATTTTCTATGATTCTATTCTTACATGTTTTTGAAATAATATAGATAACTTATTCAAATTTTTATGTCAAGTTGCCTAACTCTAATTTTTCTAATTTTTTTGCCACTTAAGGGCCTATTTTTTCCATGATGATCTTGCACATACCCTAAAATAGGAAATCTCTCAAAAGCGTCTTATTGCTCTATATCTCCAAATATTTATTAAATCACTATGGCTCTCAAATTGTGTAAGCAATGTGACTATTAAAATGCAAATCTAGAGAATGAGACATTGTAAAATGCAGGAATCTAATCCTATATGAAAATTGCTAAATGATATGGTGATGATATTGTAGTTTAGAATCACATGAGAATGATAAAACAACTACTGTAAGATAAGATGCAGTTAAATGAAAAGCCATGATTGCTATATGGTTTCTAATATAAAATGATTTTCTATTGCTTAATTTCTTGATTGCTTGATTGCTCTAATGCTATTTCTATAGAGTATGATTGCACAAAGTTGGGATCCATTTCCTCTAGAAAGAAGTTGTATTTATAGATTCTCGACAACATATTTGTGATGTGGCAACAAGTAAGGGTCTAAATTTGATTTGAAAGATTCAATGATGAAGGATGAAGAAGCCTTAGAAGATTATGGAGATTGTTCCTCCCCACAAAAACATTCAACTAGAGGATAGGAAGAATCAATGGAAGAAGATTGAGTTTGCATGTAGTTTGTCTTCAATTTGTTTCCAAATTTGTCTGTGAAGGCTGAGTTGAATTAATTAGATATTTCATATCTAATTTGGTAGGTGGATATGATGAGTGAAAAGAGGAAATAGGTGTAGAAATATGCCTTAATTGAATATTTAGATTTATTCAATTTCGCAAAAGAGAATATTTAATTTAATAAAACAAACTATAGAAATTTGTTTATTAAATAAATATGAGATAAATGTGATAATTAAATAAAACAAAGTATGAAACTTGTTTATTCAATTTAGATATAATGATGTGATTAAGATAGAAGAATTAAAAGTGGTAATTATAGAAGTAGATAATTAATTAAAATAAAGTATTAAATTCATTTATTTAATTAAGATGAAATAATATGATAAAGATAGAAGAATTAGAAGTGAACTATATAAATCAATATTTCTATTTATTTAATAATAGATGAAAATAGAAGGGTTAATTAATCAAATAAATCATATTTAATTAAATAGATTATCTAGAGCATTTTTAGGTGTATACAAAAATAACTAAAAAGGGTTTTGGGAGAAATATTAAAATTACCAAATGCATTCATTGAAGGCATGTAAAGGTTGTATCTGATAGATGAAATATAGGACTAACATAAATAGTAAAAATTTCTAGTAGATCCGGGAAGGGAAAATACTATGCACCTATCATAAAACATTGTTTCTAGAAGCTATCTTTGGACTCATTCACCTATAGGCCAATGGGTCTTTGTAGGGATTTTCAAATTTGATTTTTGGGTCTTATGCTCCTATGTCTGCACTTCTAGATTCTCTAGGTTTCATAGTCAGACAGTCAGAAATAAATTCAGGACCTAAGTTTTCATGAGATGACAACAAATGCAACTTTTCAATTTTGCACTTTTAAGATCTTCAACTTTTCTTCAACCTATAAACCTACAAATCTGCAACACACAAAGAGAGAGGGAAAATGTTTTCTTTTGGGTGAATGGGGATTTTCCTTGGTCAAACCCCATTTTGGTAATCAAACCTTGAATTAAAATGAAACATGAAATATGAAAGGAATGATGAATGAATAATGCTATGTTGCAACTCATCAAACCCTTGAATAAACTTGTAGACATCCAAATTTGGACGTGCCTAATTTATCCAAATTTATCATTTTTCATCTAAACATCCTCTTATCCATGTTAATTAAGTAATATTACTATTATTTAATTAATACCCTTAATTTTGCCAAATCCCTAAGGTATTTAATTAACAATTAAATACCTTACCCTCCTTAATCCCCTTTTCATCAAATGAATTAAATAAATAATACATTTATTAAATCCTTCACATGCCATTTTCATCTAATCCATCTCTTAATCTCTTCATTAGGGATGTGCACATGCCTAATCCTTGATTATGATGTGTCACATCCTCCAACTTTTGCAACTTGGCTTCTAATCCTCATTAACCCCTAATTATCCTCTGATTATTGATCAGTTAAGCCTAATCAGTACCTTGGTCAACTCTCCCCATCCCCCAAGGAATTTTTAATTCCTTTTTATTCACCCTAGGTTCCCCTCTTCCCCATGTGAATTTTTAATTCACATTTTATTCCTCCTCGACTCCCCTTTTCCCATGCATCTTCTAGAATCTTTGACTTGTCACATCAAGTCACATGTGACAAACTCCCACCTTTTTGGATACCCTCTCTTATCCACTAGATTCTCCCAAGCATGTGAATTTTTAATTCACATTTATTCCTCCAAGGAATCTTCTTATCTCCCAATATACTTCCAAGGTACATGTCCTTTCATATCACTTGTCCTTATTCCACCTCACTTACACATCATCATACCCTTAGCCACTTCACATCCCACATGTGAAGATGTGAGGGCTTGTGAGTCCTCAACTCACCATAGCCTTTCATCTTGGGCTTGCTGGATAAATCTCAACCATTGAATTCTCTAAAGATTTCAAAATCCTCTATAGATACCCCCTCTTCTACTACATTTTTCCAACACTTAATTATTTTAGTATCCTTATGCTGTCATTTTGAGCACTCAATTCACAGGTATTTTCACTCATTTAGCCAAGGCATTTTAGTCATTTTCACTTGCATCTAGTCATATTTTTAATCTTGCATCTAGCCATCCAAGGAGCACACAAGGATCTTAAACATCAAGGGCCAACCAAGGTATTCATCAACATGGAGAAGGTATAAGCAATTGCATTATTTCATCTATTTTCTTTGTGTTAACAATTCCTTACGCTAATCTTTGAATTGTCTTATGTGTTTTTCCTTATTGCATAATAGTTGTTTTGCATCTTTAGAATAGGATAAACACTTAGGATCACATTTTTGGCACACTCGGTGGGACCCACAAATGAATCCCTTTATTTTATGCTTGCTATTGTTAAGTTGGTTGCAGGAACAGGTCATAGAAGGGTGAATACGCCCTCCTAATTACTTTAGAGGGGTGAATAAGCCCTCCTAGTTACTATAGAGGGGAAAATACACCATCTTGGTTACTGTAGAGGGGAAAATACGCCCTCCTAGTTACTGTAGAAGGGAAAATACGCCCTCCTGGTTACTATAAAAGTGAGAATACATCCTCCTGATTGTTGCTGAGGGGAAGATATGCCCTAATCTATATTATGTTTCTAAGAAATTTTACTGTAGAGGGGTGGATACACCCTAACCCATATTTTGTTTCTAACAAGTTTGCTACAAAGGGGCGGATACACCCTAATCTATATTTTGTTTCTAACTAGTTTGCTACAGAGGGGCGGATACACCCTAACCCATATTCTATTTCTAAAAATTTTGTTGTAGAGGGACGAATATGCCCTAAACCATATTATGTTTCTAAAAAGTTTGTTGGAGAGGGGCAGATACACCTTGACCCATATTATATTTCTAACAAGTTTTGGCAAAGGGTGGATACACCCTAATCTATATTATTTTTAACTAGTTTGAGTTGCAAGTGGGTGAATATGCCCAACCCATATTCTATTTCTAATAAGTTTGCTGCAAAGAGGCAGATATGCCCTAACCCATGGGCGATCCCATAATAGTGGTTTACAATTTTTGGCCAACCGACAATCGAAATTATTATTTTTAACTAAATCTTCACATTCGTGCACCTAAGCAGCCTAAACTGAGGAATTTGAAGATGGTGCAAACTAGAGTCTCATCAAATTTTGTTCAGATTCTAAAATATTTTTTTTCAAAATTTTTGAATCAAATTTCACTTCTTTTCCATCTCCCACCTAAATTTTTTTTTTAGAAAACAACATTTTTAAAAAGTGACACCAATCGTAGATAATGCTAAATTTTTTCCATGAAGGATAAAATTATAATTTTAAAATTTAGATTTTCACTTTAATATCTAGTGCTTCCCTTGGTTAGATAGTTTTTATTGAATATTTTTCCTTAATCAAGTTTCAAAGTCAAATGAATTACAATTCGCACACAATGGACCAGTATAACGTGAACTTTTTTGTATATGTCAAAATTTAATTTAATTTTTGTTGGATCAAGGACTTCAATATCCGGTGCACTCATATTTTCTCAATTTTTTTTTTGATAATCTTCTATTTTTCCACATGTGAAGAACAAAGAAATTCATTTTCAATGAAAACCTATGTTTAATAAAACTTTAAAAGAAAATACATAACAAAACCAAAACATTAAAATTATATTCATTGGATAGCTTGTTCTGAGGAATACCATAATCATTTGAAATAAATTTTAAATGAATTCATTTGATCCCCCAAAAGCTAAATCAAAAGTGAATTTTTATCAGCATTTTGATAGGTGTAAAGGAGACGCATTTATAGGTATGGTTTAAAACTAGCCAGGTTCTATCCAAGGGGTTTTGATCTAAGGTGATTTGATCAAACCCTCTTCAATTGTAATCCTTAAAATGGAAATTTTTAAGGCTTAAATCATTATATTTTCTAAAAATATGTGATTTCAGCTAAAATTCGTTCCTCTCGGGAATTGTAAACCACTATTATGACAGCACCCCCATATTATGTTTCTAATAAGTTTGTTGCAGAGGGCCAGATACGCCCTAACTTATATTTTGTTTCTAACTAGTTTGCTGCGGAGGGGTGGATATGCCCTAACCTGAGAATTATTTCTGATATTTTACTGTAGTGAAGCGGATACACCCTGATTTGAAAACTGTTTCTGACATTTTATTGCAACAGGGTAGATTTGTCCTAACTTGAGAATTATTTTTGACATTTGAACATAGTTTTTGACATTTTACTATAAAGGGGCGAATACGCCCTCCTAATTACTGTAGAGGGGAGAATACACCCTCCTGGTTACTATAGAAGTGTGAATCGCCCTCTTGGTTAGTACAGAGGGGTGAATATGCCCTCCTAGTTACTACAGAGGGGTGAAAATGCCCTCTTAATTACTGCAAAGGGGTGAATATGCCCTATTGGTTACTGCAAAAGTGCAATTACGCCCTTTTGTTCACTGTAGAAGTGCGATTATGCCCTCTTGTTCACTATAGAAGTACAATTATGCCCTTTGGTTTAATATAGAAGTGCAATTATGCCCTCCTGTTCACTACAAGAGTGCAATTATGCCCTCCTATTCACTGCAAAAGTGCAATTATGCCCTCTTGTTCACTGTAGAAGTGTGATTATGCCCTCCTATTCACTGTACAAGTTCAATTACGCCCTATGGTTCACTGCAAAAATGCAATTACACCCTCTAGTTCACTACAAAAGTGTAATTACGCCCTCCTATTCACTACAAAAGTGCAATTACACCTTCTTGTTCACTGCAGAAGTACAATTACGCCTTCCTATTCACTGTAGAAGTGCAATTGTGCCCTCCTTTTCACTACAGAAGTGCAATTACACCCTCATTTTCACTGTAGAAGTGCAATTACACCCTCCTTTTCACTGTAGAACTGCAATTACACCCTCCTGTTCACTACAAAAGTGTAATTATGCCCTCGGCTTCACTGCAAAAGTGCAATTACATTGTCCTATTTACTACAGTGGGGTAGATTTTCCCCCTTGTTTACTGCAGTGGGGCGGACACGCCCCAAAATAACACATTTTGAAAGGTAAAATAGCCATTTTAGCTTCATTTTTGCTCTAGTTTTATGCTGTATTTAGATTCTAACCTTCTAACATTGTTTTTGTAAGGATATTTGTGTTTTTCCTAAATTTTTCCCTCCTATTTACTACAGTGGGGCTGATTTCCCCCCTTTTTACTGTAGTGGGGAGGATACGCCACAAAACAACACATTTTAAGAGGTAAAACAGTCGTTTTAGCTTCAGTTTTGCTCCAGTTTTTTGTCGTTTTCAGATTCCAACCTCCTAACATTATTTTTTGCAAAGATATTTTAGTTTTTTTATAAAATTTTCCCTCCTATTTACTGTAGTGGGGTGGATTTTCCCCCTTTTTACTACGGTGGGGTGGATATGCCCCAAAACAACACATTTTGAGAGGTAAAACCATCATTTTAGTTTTTTTTTTCTCCAGTTTTTTGCCGTTTTCATATTCTAACCCCCTAACATTGTTTGTTGCAAGGATATTGGTGTTTTTGCTAACATTTTGTAGCATATTCTTATGTAATTGGTGAAGAAAGAAGGATAAAACAACTAATGTTTGCTTGTAGGGCCTTTTGTTTGCACAAATTTCCAAAGCTATCCTTGTTGTTTTTCGTTAATCTAGGAACATAGGATAATTAGGTGAGGTAATATCTATTGTATTTTTGTGTCTATCTTTTTTTGTTACCCAAAGGGGGCATTAGTCTATTTTCACTTTCCCCTTGCACTTTGTGTGAGCTTGGGGAGTAGTTGGAAATGATTAGGGCCTTCTTTCTAGGGGAACCTACATGGGGATTTCATCACCCTAAGGGACAATTCCAACCTAGTGTATCGGTGGAGTATATAAAGGGGGGAGAATGAAATTTTTACCTCAATCCAGTCGTGTCATAATTGACAGAGTGTCAAAGCTAGGGTGATACCTAGATAAACATGAAGAGTTGGTTTGAGCTCTTTAGTATCTCGTTGGGGTTCCCAACTCACACTTGTGATGGGCTGGTGTTCACATTTGTGCCTCACATATCAAGAGTATATGAGGACTCCCTATACACCTTTTGCATCCTAGATTAAGACCTTTATTGGCCATACCCTTAACACTAATTGTAGGATTGTGCTTGTTTGAAAGTGTTTTCTTGTGAGAAAGCAATAATTTTTTTGAAAAATTGGCCTTATTGTTGTCATTTGAAGTCCTTGCCATAGTCATTTCCATCTAAACCAAGTCCCTGTTCACTGTAGTGGGGTGAATTTTCCCTCCTGAATAGTCAAATTCACCATGTTTAGCTCCATTTAGCCTCCAAACCTTTGTTTAATCATTCCAAACCTCCGTTTAATCATCCCAAACCTTTGTTTGACCATTCTAAACCTTCTTTTAATCATTTTGAACCTTTGTTTAGTCATTTTGAACCCTCATTTGGTCATTTCAAACCTTTGTTTAACTGTTCCAAGTATTCGTTCATCCATTATAATCAATCATTTTCTAGTTATGAGTGCTTGTTCATCCACTCCCATCGTTCGTTTTCCCAATCCGATCATCTATTTCCCTCATTTGATTATCTAACAATGCATTCCAATCACTCATCCCTTCATTCTTACAACCCTTTTACCCACTCAGAGAGTCCAAAAGCATTGGGGTGGACTTGCCCTGTATTGGGGTGAATTTTCCCTACATAAGGGAAAATTCACAAATCCACCCTAGGGTATGTGCAGGATCATGATGGACCAAAAGTGGCAATATGATGGGTATGTGGCTGACGA
This sequence comes from Sequoia sempervirens, assembly GCA_007258455.2. NCBI lineage: Eukaryota > Viridiplantae > Streptophyta > Pinopsida > Cupressales > Cupressaceae > Sequoia > Sequoia sempervirens. The sequence goes on from VDFB02193867.1 coordinate 386,664,417, forward strand.
CTTTTTTTCATCCAAAATTGATGAAACGAAAAGGGTTTTTAAAGAATATTCTCATCTTTCAACCAATATAAATTATGCTTTACTTTGAATTTAATAAGTAATTATTATTAATTTTCTATTCAAATTATGACTAAAGTCCTGATTGATAGACTGATTGAAATTTTTTATAGAATTTAAATGGTATCACATTTTGAATCCAAAACATGTGTCACATTCTATGCTTCACATACTATAGGATTAGAAAAAGAAAATTTTAATTTCATGAATTTTGACCAAGTTAAGGTGGTCAAACATAATGAGTTTTTATATTTTTAAAATTTGTAATAAGAAATTCATAATTATTTATTTACATGGAAAAATTATAAAAAAATATGCATCACATCGGGAGATAAGTCCTCTACTTACATCTAAAATATTACAAAAAAATATTATCATTTTATTGTGGTTAGGGTGGTTAGACAGACACTTCTTATTTTTTCGTAAAATTTAAGTACTACTACATTGAAATTTCAAATTATCACCAAATGGATTTCTTTTTTATTTAAACAAACCTAGTAGTTTAGAAACTACATTCAATTTTCTACAGATTCTATTCTTACATATTTTTGAAATAATATAGATAACTTATTCAAATTTTTACGTCAAGTTTCCTAACTCTAATTTTTCTAATTTTTTTGCCACTTAAGGGCTTGCTTTTCCTTGATGATCCTGCACATACCTCCCAGAAGGGAAAATTCACCCCTTTGTAGCTTCCATATCTTATCGATGGAACCAATCCCATCATATCGTTCAATCCAATCCTAATATGAGCTTTAATCTAATCCCAATCTGAGCTTTGGTCCATCCACATTCTGTCAAGCTCATTCGTTCATCATCTGAATCATATCGATACATCATCCTCAAACATCTCTAGGATACACATCCCTTATTGTTTTTTCAATCCAAATCTTCTAAACTTCATTTGAAGTTATTATCCAAATTGACCTAGGTGTCTGAATCTGATCGTCATCATCATCTACTTAGGATTGTCATCCATCCAAATTCAATCATCTTGGCCCAATCAATCCGATTTCAATCTCAAGGTGGATTCAGTGCCGCAATCATCCATTCATCCTTTAATCTGATCAATCAGTATCCCAAGTCACCTAGGGTAATCTTTGAACTTGGTTTAGAATCCCTTCCATCATCCTATCTGATCCATTATTTGATCTTATCAGTCGTCTCATTGATAAATCTTATCCAATCCAATCTAATCACATCCCTATCCAATCACCTCCGACCTAATAAATCTACTTCCATCTCGAGGTAGATTCATTGTTGTAATCATCCTTTGATCATCAACTCCAATCATGAATAATAATTAATCCCATCAAATCATCTAATCATCCAAATCTGAGCTTTAATCCAATCCTGATCTAAGCATAACCTAAATCCTAATATGAGCTTTATTCCATTTGCATCCAAGATCCCTCCTTCAATCTTCTTCTAATCCATGTTCTTTTATCCTTTCATCGTATTTATAATCCATATTGATCTAATCCAACATCATGAATCCTTACCCTTCATCAAATCAGCCAAAAATAGTAATCGAGGCAAACCCTAATTATGTTGATGACAATAAAAAGAGCCTTGTCGATCAAGAGGAATATGACATAGATCCCCTTGACGCTATCATCGCTAGTAAGTTTTCTCCATCCACTTCCTGCAATCCAATCACCCCTCCAAGCCATCTCATTATGTCTTCATCCATGCCTAATCGCGTTCCTTATGCTACCTTTGACAAAGGATATCCATTATCTTCCTCACCTACATCCCCATCATATCCTTCACTTGCATCATCTCCTTATCCAACATCCATGTCTTTAGGTATCCTAATCCACCATCACAATACCCCTATCTTAATCCCCCATTCACATCCTCCTATCTCAATCAACCATCTACATATTCCCACTACCCTAATCCTCCACACCACTCTACCTATCCTAATCCCCCTTATCAGTCTTCCCATCCTAATCCTACATCCGCACCTTTTTATCTTAATCATGCACCCCCATCAACCTATCCTAATCCAACATCCACGTCTTCTCATCCTAATCCACCATCCCAATACCTTTACTACAATCCATTAGCCATATCCTCTTGTCCTAATCCACAGTCCATGTCCACCTATCCTAATTCACCACTCCAACATCCCTACCTTAACCCCCCATCCAATCCTAATCCTCCATCTACTCCCAGTCCTACATCCAATCCCATTCCTCCATCTAACCCTAGTCCACCAATCCATGATCCGAGACCAGTCCCTAATCCATCATCTACTCCTATCATGCCATCTCAGCCTAAAATATGCAAGTTTCTCACTCCAGAAGTTCTCCAAGGACTTATGACAAAAGACATCCGTAACCCCACATCATGAAGTGATATAGCCATGCCATCCCAGTCCATCATTCATGGTCACTAGTGATGAGACCCTTCTTCGTATCACACCTATCATTGATGCTACCACTCCTAACACCACTCAAACCATTGACACCATCACACCCACCGAATCCATTGAACCCCCATCTCCTACTATGAGCGTCATCAAACCCATTGATGATGATCAAATCCAATCCCCTCCTCCCACTCCCAGTATCACTGAAACCCCCTCTCATGAACTTCATGAACCCTCCAACCTTCCATCTCACCCACTTGAAGAACACATCCAACAAGCCTCCATTATCATGCCACCTGCACAAGAAGAATCATGCCAAGAGCTTGATCCAAAGCATGCTAGCATTCCCTCTTCTCCAAATCAAGATCCTACCATCCCATCTAGTCCACCTCAAGATCACAGTCCCCCATCCATTCCATCTCATGATCCCCTTGATCCCACCACTCCATCTCATGAGACCTTATCTCCATCTCTATCACATGAGCCCTTATCACCCACTACCACAGATCCAAATCATATCATGTCATCTAATCCATCGCTTGATCCCTCACCACTCACTCCTCATGATTAGGTTGTTGCTACCCCATCACCTATGTCTCATGATCCTCCATCATCGCCTAAACCTACTATCCCCACACCACTTTTATATCCCCTTGGTACTCTCACATTCTTCCATGGTGGTCTCTTTGTTGAAGAAAAATAAAGCATATATACCACCCATCCTCCTCCACCTAATAATGGACTTGCATCATTCTTCCAGAATAACAAAAATCCTATCATGGATCGAATGCTTAAGAACATGAACTATCAAGGAAAAGGCTTAGACCTTCATGAGCAAGGTATTTTAGAGCCCATCTAGCCCAAAGAAAACCCTTGTACAAATGGTCTTGGTTGCACTACTCGTGACTCAAAATCCAAATGTGTTGGTACAACCTCCATATACCATCAATGATCCTCTTCTAAAAGAATAAGAGGTTCCCCCAATCCCTCCACCAAATCATTTTCCACCATCTCCCCTCCATCATATCACCTCAAAACAACCATCCATATTCCTCCTTCATCTACTCCATCCATTTTGGGTCCTTATGTCCCTCCATCTGCCATCACATATCCTCCAAGTCCTAAGTCTATTTTGGGCCCTTATATTCCAAAATCACCTCCTCCATCTCATCCTATTCATCCTTTCATCCATTCATCACCCCTCCATGTCACCCATCATAAACATGCCACTCACATGTCCCCTAATCAGGATCAACAAAGGTGTGTACCAAAAAATCCACCATCTACAAATAATTCCCATAATCCTATCTCCATCCCTCCACATCATCCATCTCCTCACCCATCCCATTGCTATTAAAAGCACTTTGGATGTTAAAGTAAAAATGCATAAATCTAAGCATCAACATGAATCAAAATCTCCTCATGTCCCCTCTAAAAGACATGTTGAAAAAAAGAAAAAGAAACTCCAAAATCCAAATCCAATCCAAGATCAAATCCAAAAGCAGAATCATATCCATCGGCCACAAAGGCCCACCAAAGAAAAGATCAAAACCATGTGGATCCCAAAGAAAAAAGATGCAATACCTTCAAATGAAAAATTTGTAACAACATCCAAAGTTTCGAATCCAAAAGCTAATCATACACTCCCATCATCTCCTCAATCTACTTTGGGGCCTTATGTCCCAAAATTCACTATCCCATTGCCTCCATTATCCACACATTCTCCATCCATTAATCCTCTTATCATTTCACATTGACCACCCTATATGTCGATGTTGGTCCTAAACTCATCACCCCCTCACTCACCTATCCCATCATTCCATCCATACACTTTCCAACATCCCATCCATTATCCCCCATATCTCCCCCACCCAATCCCTTTAATCCATTCTCTTGCATAATCCATTTATCATAATAGGGTTGTACCAACCTCCAATAGTCGCCTCACACATGGGCTCTTAATACCTCATATGGAACTTGATGCTTGAGTCCTTCATCCATATCCTTCTCGTCTATCCACTTATCCATATCCCTATCCTTATCTATCTTCCTATACTATCACAAAAGTCAAAAAATCCAAAAAATCCCAAAAATCCCAAAAAGTCAAAAAATCCAAGAAAGTCAAAAAATTCCAAAAAAGTAAAAAAAAATCCAAAAAAAAACAAGTAAAAAGAAATAATTAGTCCAATGGTGAAAACTTGGGAAACAAGTGCCTTGGATAAGTACCATGATGAAAACTTGGCAAATAGGAATCATGTGTAAATCCCCATATGTCTTTTTTCACACTTGGGGGCAGCTTCCTAATATGCATCCCCTCCATCCCATTCCTAAGCTTCATATGATCACCATCATCCTATCCGATCCAACAGGTCTATCCTGTCTCATTGTATCGGTCCAATCATTTTATCCCCTTATCAATGATCATCTTGCCATCCTTTATCCATCGTTTATCTTTGATCTTTTGTTGAACTAAGTTTCCCCTATGCTTTCACATAAGCAAGTTCGATCCTTTGATCCACCCCTAGGGCTCCTTTATCATCTATCATTGGTCATTCTACTTCTATCTGTCCTATCTTGGTCATCTATCAAGGTCTCCATCATCCTCTTCCTGCTATTATCCATGGTTAGTCATCATCCTTTTATCGAACTACAAGGGCTCTACACTTTCACATAGGCAAGGCTAATATTTGATCGGCCCCTGAGGCCCTAGGTCTTGAGGGTGTGTTAGTCCCGCATCTTGTCTCTCTTATGTCATGTCATCAAGATATGCCCTTTTTTAGCTAGTTCTTCACAAATGAGATCCACTAGTATTGATAGATCCAATCAACTTTGAATATCTTGCATCATATCAATCTTTTAGTTAGTATCCATCATTGGTCTCAACAAGATGTATCCTTCCTCACAAACCTCATCAACACCATCCATCCTCTTGGTCCTATGGCAAAGGACATTTTAATTTGATTCTTTTGGATTTTTTTTATCATTTGAGCTCCCTATCATCACTTGTCAAGGCCGCCATGATCAATCATATTATGGTGTGTTTTGACTGGTCAACATAGGGGCATATCTTGATTCATTTTCTTTCTATTGTTGTCTTCTTGGTTGTCCCACGTAGTACCCACCAAGACTCCTATGATCTTGTGTTATGCTGGGGCATCCTTCTGTGCTTGTGGTTATCCCAATACCTAGCCTGACTAAGGTCTTCGTGACTTTGGGGTGTTGGGATATCCTCCTTGTTTTTTGTGTTTGTTTTATGCATTAGACACTAATCTGCCTTGGTCCCTCATACTTTGGTGTATCATGTCTTATGCTATAGCTAAAATTAGTGCTCTTAATGATGGAAAATAGCATGAGGATTGCATTTCATCTCCCATTACACCCTCTCATCTATCAATAATTTCCCCCCATCCATTCATCCTTCATCAATATCCCTCCCCTATCCATCCAATTTCTTATCATCATCTCTTCAATCTTCTTATAATAATATACATTGGTTATTCTAAGCATCTTACCATCCATTATTTTTATCCTTTCATCTATCTCACATCTCAATCCCATCCTCACCCATTCAATCTAGCACAAATCATCTAATCCAATCCTTTGTCTTGTCCCCAGTTTTGTTACCAGCCTCAACCCCATCTTCATCATCATCCATCTGTATCCTTCCCTATCCATTCGGTATTGTTTTTGGATGTATCCTTCCCTCATCAACAACACTTTAATCATCATCATTGGGATTTTTTCTTCCTTATCCTTTAGTGGTGTTTTGGGATGTATCCTTCCCTCATCAATACCACTCATTGGGATGTATCCTTCCCTATCCACATGTTTTTTCAGGATCTCTCATCCCTCATTGACAACACTCCATCATCAATTGCTTTTGGATTGTACCTTTCCTAGGTCCACATCACCTTTTATCCTTAAATCCATTTGTGCTTCAACCATCTCCTATCACTTATCATACTCTCCTACCCATCACTTTGCCTCATCTTCCTCATATACTCTTGCATTGTTTCATCCATTTTGAGAGCCCACCCGTGTTCTCTTAAACCCGCATGTCCTCTCAAAGGGGTATCCTCAAACCCTACTCTTCATCTTCACCCCCATCATCTTTCTTCCTAGTCATCCCTTTGATTACTAGGGCATCTTTCCCAATCTAACCATCTTCTTTTGGGTTCTATATTTTAATATTCTTTGAAATTATGCTACTTCGTAACACCATCTCAAAGAGGGGAAAAATGTAGACATCCAAATTTGGACACCTAATTTATCCAAATTTATCACTTTTCATCTAAACATCCTCTTATCTGAGTTCATTAAGTAATATTAATATTATTTAATTAATACCCTTAATTCTGCCAAATCCCTAAGGTATTTAATTAACAATTAAATACCTTACCCTCCTTAATCCCCTTTTCATCAAATGGATTAAATAAATAATACATTTATTAAATCCCTCACATGTCATTTTCATCTAATCCATCTCCTAATCTCTTCATTAGGGATGTGCACATGCCTAATCCTTGCTTAGGATGTGTCACATCCTCCAACTTTTGCAAGTCTTCTAATCCTCATTAACCCCTAATTATCCTCTGATTACTAATTAGTTAAGCCTAATCAGTACCTTGGTCAACTCTCCCCATCCCCCAAGGAATTTTTAATTCCTTTTTATTCACCCTAGGTTCCCCTCTTCCCCATGTGAATTTTTAATTCACATTTTATTCCTCCTAGACTCCCCTTTTCCCATGCATCTTCTAGAATCTTGGACTTGTCACATCAAGTCACATGTGACAAACTCCCACCTTTTTGGATACCCTCTCTTATCCACTAGATTCTCCCAAGCATGTCAATTTTTAATTCACATTTATTCCTCCAAGGAATCTTCTCATCTCCCAATATACTTCCAAGGTACACGTCCTTCTTACATATCACTTGTCCTTATTCCACCTCACTTACACATCATCATACCCTTAGCCACTTCACATCCCACATGTCAAGATGTGAGGGCTTGTGAGTCGTCAACTCACCATAGCCTTTCATCTTGGGCTTGTTGGATAAATCTCAACCATTTAATTCTCTAGAGATTTCAAAATCCTCTATAGATACCCCCTTCTTCTACTACATTTTTACAACACTTAATTATTTTAGTATCCTTATGCTATCATTTTGAGCACTCAATTCATAGGTATTTTCACTCATTTAGCCAAGGAATTTTAGTCATTTGCACTTGCATCTAGTCATATTATTAATCTTACATCTAGCCATCCAAGGAGCACACAAGGATCTTAAACATCAAGGGCCAACCAAGGTATTCATCAACATGGATAAGGTATAAGCAATTGCATTATTTCATCTATTTTCTTTGTGTTAACAATTCCTTAGGCTAGTCTTTGAGGTGTATTTTGTGTTTTTCCTTATTGCGTAATAGTTTTTTTGCATCTTTAGAATAGGATAAACACTTAGGATCAAAAAACCTTTGGAAATCTAAAAGGTTGATGTTGATTTTAAATGAAATGGCTTCAATGGATGTGGATCTTGATGTTTGAATCTTTCTTTGGATCTTTGACTTGAATGCTTGGATTAGATCTTGAAACCTACATTACAATGTTAGCTCCAAAAACATGCATGAATGAAGATAAATTTGACATAATAGTTGGACCTTTATTTCTGCAATAAATTATGAAGAAATCTACTCTTGAATTCTCCTGACAATAATCTTTGCTTGTGTTAAATTTCTCTCAATTGTGCTCTTGAAATCTAATGTTAATTTGATAAAATAACCTTATATTTATAGACATTTATCCTTAATTTCCCAAAAATTACACATTACAAGCCAACATTTGATATTTTAATTTTGGATCATAAAAATATTGCCAAAACTTGTTTCAAAAATGGGTTCAAAGGTCTAGGGAGGACCCATTTGTCCATGAGTGAATGGGTCCTAGGTCCCTATTCATGTAACACACATTGCTCAAGGTGTTTAATTATGTGTTGGAATTAATTGTTTTCTGGTTTCCCCTTCAAAAAATGTAATTTATTAGGCTTGTGAACCATAGATTTTAGGAACCCAAAATGCTTGCTCTCTTCCTAAGATTTTTCACCTAGAAAGAGAGAGATTAGGTTCCTAAAATGCATATGCTTCATTCAAATTAGGATGTATGCAACGTAATATGATGTAAATGAACTAATATAAATGTAATTGATTGATTAAAATGATCTAGAATGAATGCAAAGATGCAATTTATGCTATGTTTGAAAACATAGTGTGATATGCACACAACTATGAAATATGAAGAAATAGAAAGAAATATGCAGAACATAAAGTACAGGGTCAAATTTGAGTGCACCTAGATCATGTATGAGCTTTTTGGAATGTCTAGAATTTTGATGAATTTTTTTTATTTTTCACAGTTGGTGATGAATTAGTCCTCCTATTGTTGAAAAAGTGTTGGGAACTAACTTCTGACAACTAGGAGTTGATTTCTGACAAAATGTAGATTTTCATATTTTAGGTGGGACTCATTCACCAAGGGTGGTGAATCAGTCCTCCCCAAGATTCTTGAAAATTTAAAGGTCAACACTGCTTCTCTAGATCTAGAAATGATTGAATATCAGGTTGTTGGGGTCAATTCTATAGAAAAAGGTGCTAAAAGTCACTCAAATTGCTTTAATAGTTGATGAATTGATTTGAAGAGCCTAATCGACTTAAGATCCACTTTTCAACAACTTTAAAATTTTCAAATCTACAAAACAAAGGTTGAAAAGACAGATGCAAAGGGGAAAAATGTTGGAGGGTTAGTGAATAGGGGTTTGCCTTAGTCAAACCCCACTTTGGTAATCAAACCCAATAGAAATGAGTGACATGCAAAGGAAATGATAAATTAATAACATGAAAGTCTTGCAAAGTTACCACATCCTTGAATATGTAAATCTGAAAAGATGTCAATGGCTGCTCCAAAGTGCTTGAAAGTGTTTGAGTTGATGATGCAAGATGCTTGAGTGCTTGAAGATTACTTGAATATGTTAGGATATTGAACACTTGAATGAGGAGATGTAAAATGAGGTTAAAATAACATATTTATACAAATCTTGTGCCTTACTATCCATTCATACCTTGACATCACAAGCTGACATGAAGTGAATTTGAGTAAAATCCTAAAAGAAATTTTGAAAAAAATTGAATTTAGAGCCAAGGGGGATTCATTCACCACCCTTGGTGAATGAGTCCCACCAGGGACCCACAACCAAGTGTTGGGAAAAATGTCATGTTTAATGTTGTTTGTTAGAATAGGACCCAAAAATACACTTAATATAAGAATATGAGGGCATAAAGAGATAAAATAAAGCACGAGAAGGGTGAAAATAGTAAAAATATGCCTAGAAAAGCATGAAATCTTGTTACAAGACTTTACAACACTTCAAAATAGGACTTGTCAATGAGTGAAAAGGTGGTTTTTAGGTGAATTGCATTAAATAGAGTCTAGAAGAATGTAGAAATGTCTTACAACACTTCACAACACCTTCACAAGATGTCGTTCTTTGAATTTTACCACCAAAATAAACATGTTCAAGCCAAGATACATCATAAAATCAAAGAAACATAGCTCCAACACTATGAAACAAGGCCTAAAAGTCCATGAAAATGACAAGGGACCATTTTTTGATAGTATAACTTGTAAATGTAAATTAGGGCTTATTAAGGCATAATTAAGTCCAATTTAATTAAGGGGGGCCAAATAAGTGTGAAAATGTAAAGGGATACATTTTTCAACACTAAATTAAGGAATTATTTTGTCCATTTTAATTAGGATGGCCCAAACAAGTCTAAAAAGGTAAAGGGATACCTTTTTCTACAATACATTTAGCCCCCACTTTAGTGAGAGGATGACCTTGCATCAAACTCACACTAAAGTAGACAAATATGTCTCAGGAGGGGGTCCAAGTGTATAAATATTAGTGACATAGGATGAAAAAGATCAAGGAGGTGGCCAAGCCCCCTAGATCAAGATCCTATGGAAAATCAACATAATTATAAAGGGACACACACAAGATGTATGATATGCAATAGCAAGATAAGATACACAAACATACAATGTTGAAAGACTCAAATAAAGACATGAAAAGAAAGGAAAAAAGAAAAAGGATGGATCAAGCCTTTGTTGTTTGTCAAAATTGATGTGGGTCAAGCCTTTTTTATATGTCCAAAAAGCATTACAAGTGTAACTCGATGTCCACTATGCAAACAACAATGCACGCTCACATAGGCTAGTGAAATATGTTGTCCACTAGTTCAGCCCCTAAGAGTGGCAAATGAGAGAATCTTATTATTCTCCCATAACCATACCAAAGTTATACCTCTGATAACTTTAATAAGGTACCACACAATATGAACTTCAAGCTTCATAAGGCTTAGTAGGATGTGTTATGTTAAACATTTATGAACAAAAAATGCTCCACATGCAAGCAAGGTGTGTTAAGCTTGGTGGCCACGAAAAATGGTTGTAACTTTGAGCTTCACAAGGTTAGCGAGTTGTGTTATGCTAAAAAATTATTAGAAAAATGAAAAAAGGATAAGACATGTTCAAAGGGGTTTTTCTTAGTTCATGTAAGGTCTCATCATAGGGAACATCATGCCTAATGTCTCCAAGAGATGACAAGTCTAGGATAAAAGATTCAAAACTTAGGGAATGCAGTGTGTAGCATCACCACTAAGAGGAATGTCATATGCCAAGAAAGGCCACACTCTTGGAGGACATCAAACCAATGGCACCACCAAGAAGAAGACACATCACATGAAGTAAGAAGACTACACTATGCAACATAAGTTATAGTCAAAATTTTCAAAAATGATAATTCCAATGTATGCCCCCACTTTAAAGATATTGCTGACACCATGTTGTGAGTAATTACTTGAAATTAGGAAATGATAAATGCTAAACAAGACTTGAGAGCTTATTTAGAAATCCCTATGTCAAGAATATGTTCTCAAATGAAGTTACGTCATGGAAAGGGGTTGCCCCCAAAACTCAATCCTAAAGATAACATAGAAAGAAAGTACGTCACATGCAATGAAACTTAAGGCGTGTCATCCACATCCCAAGCTCGCTCATATATATACATGGAAGGTGGTAAACTATCCAAAAGAGAAAATGAAAAGTGTCATACTAGAACAAAGCTACCTAACCCCTTGGCCCCCAAGGGCAAAAGGTGAACCAAAAATAGATGATGATATGTTGCTCCTTGCAAAAAGGAAATATGATTGCATAAATCCAAATTTAAACCCTCATGCATGATAGTGAATATTCTATGATACTACAACTACCACATGACAAGGAGCAGAAAATAATGTTATTGATTATAATGAGTAGACAAAGTATCAATTTTATGCATATCCAATGATATATTCCCACATACATGTAGTATCTATTAGTTTAGGATGCACCAAATTTAAAGTTGTCTTAGGAGAATCTTTTGTAATAATGTTGGTATTGAGTGAAGGCTTTTTTTATCCTTTTATTTCTTTTGAGGGACAATAACCAAGACCATTAGTTGTTTCTTGTGTGTTAGGCTCTAAAGGAACACAAATACCTTTCCCTCTAGCACCACATCGTTTTCCACTATAACCGAGTGTTGGACAATCTGGATAACTAAGAGGGGGCTTGAATCAATTATCAAAAAATATTAAATTCTTCTTTAATTAGTTTGGAGCAAACTTTAATCAATCAAATAATCATATAATAGAAATGAACATGAAAGCACATAACACCATGCACAATGAACACCATAATTTATGTGGAAACCCAAGAAGGGAAAAAAAATGGAGAATGCTAATTCTCAATTATAAAGCACTGGTTAAGGTGACACTAGTTAAGGTGATTTTACAAGGGCTCACTACCAAATTGCTCACTACAAGTAAGGCTCACTGTCGGTGGGTTCACTTCCCAATTAATACAACTCATTAAAAAATAGTCTCATTGACAAAAATGAAATGATGAAATTGCATCTATATATGCATGAATTCAGTTTTGGTTAAGAGGACAATATCTATTTGCAACAAATCTGATCAAGAAACTTCTACACAACTTCTTTGCATAAACTTTTCAAAAAAAATTACTTCTTCCTTCACACCCTCTTATCTTCTCACACACATTATACTCCACTCTTTTCATTTCATCAGAAAAAAACAACCTTTACTTATACCATTCCATGTCTTCATAATCTCCTAAGTTGGCCAGACACAATGTCTTCATAGTCTTCCAAGTCAGCCAAATACAATTTGAAATAAATCACCAAAAAAAATGTTGACATGAAGAACAACCTTGAGATATTCAACAAAACCTTACACATTAGCACCAGACCCAAAAGATAGGTTTCACAAACTATCTTCTTATCACGTTACTAAGGGACCCATAAATAGGTCATACATAAGATATATTCCTTACATAACATGATTACTAGAAGATAGCAAACTTTGAATTACATGAAATATATTTCAGAGCCAATAGGAATGCCACAACCAAGACCAAATCTTGATTATCATCAACTTTAGTATCAACTGAGGAGACATACTAAAACTTGTAACATGCTACATGAATGTTCGGATAGAAAGGTTATTTGGAGTAAGCTTTGAGCACAAAATCCAACATCAAAAGAGTAGTCTTCATTGTTCTGCATTGATTGACTTCCACAAACATCCCAAAAGAAATACTGCCATATCCAGATCAAGGATAACATCCATACTATGTAACATCATAGTACAAGATAGGATAGATAATTTTTGTATGTCATCCAGAGCACAACCTTCTAGATCCAAGTTTTGACATCAATGACAACAATGCTAAATCATCTCAACAACTTCTCAACAATCGCCCCCTTTGGCATTGATGGTAAAACATCAAAAAATCAAAAACACAAAAATCCAAAACTCCAAGCACTCCCCCTTTGCAAATAAATTCAATACCTCTTCTTGTTTTTTTTTTCTCTTCATTTTCTCCCCCTTTTTGCTATCAAGGGAAAAGGGAAAAATAAGAACATTCAGAAGATCAAGTAAAAATAACACTTTTCACATGAAAAAATTTCTTGTACCTTTCTCTCACAATTGGAAGAATCCTCTTCCAAGCTAGCACTGCATAAACCATTCTTGCACACATACTATATAGTAGATTCAACAACATAAATGAAGATGAATAGTCTAGAGATAGGCACTGTCATTCACAATCCTCTACATCAGAAAGTATCCCAGAGAGATGATCCGACCAGAAAGTTTTAGCCAAATCTTCCCTTTGTCTCTAAACAAACAATAACTCATCTTGCAACTCTCCAACTCTTATTCTTTGTTTTCCATATTTATCTTTGAAGAAGTCAAAAAACTTCCTCATACCATTCAATTCAAATTCAATAGCTTCAATTATGATTCTAAAATTATCAATAGTAGCAGGCCACTAGAGACAATACTTGTAGATGTCAGAAATCTCCTTAATTCATTCTTGTCTCACCAATGTGTTTGGATAAAAAAAATTTGTCTTTGACACACCTTCTCTCAATCATTCTTTGGAACTTATGTCCTTTATATCCTTCCAGCAACATCCTTTCTTCAAAAATTTCTACCAAATCATTTTGTAATGAGTCAAAAACATCTGAAATAGTAATACCCATTTTGAGCATATAATCAACCAGGGAATCATCAATTCTAAGCCTACTAACTGGAGTGCAGGAATACCACATTTCACCAATATTTTTCATATTACCTTCAGCCAACACTGAATGAAATTCATCTAGATTGATAGAGTTAGATCTAGGCAGAGACTTTTCTTCCTTCTCCTTCTCTTCTAAGATATCAATAACATCCTTCATGTTAATTTTCCTCTTTTTAGGTTTCGGAGGGGAACCACCAATGACAACTTCTAACTCCTTCTTACCGGAGGAGGATCCCACCTCAAACTGACTAGATGTTATCACACCAGAGCACAGATTCAGCTACAAGGATGAGAAATAAAATTTTCATGCACCTACTTTTTCTTCCATGCATTCCAAATCCCTGTAGACTTTCTTTTCGACAGGAATTCCATACTTCCACTTAACATTCTCCTTTGATGGTAGAAAAATTATAAAGTAGAATACTAAACATATGAGCATAGACCCAAACCAAAAAGGATAACTCTCAACCAAAGACATTCTGACATTGTCAATTATGTTTTCCATTATGAGGCTACACAAGTCAAACTGCTTATTTTCCTTCACCATCTTATGTGCAAGATATACAACAATAGTCAAAGTAGAACCTTCATAATTTCAAAAATAAATTTTATGAGTGATACCATAAGAAACATACCTCATTGCAGGATAGACAATGGTGTTTATCAGGAGAGCTCAAGGGCCTTTGTCGATACTAATAAGTTTTTCCACATCTCTGTATTTCATTGTTTTCTTCCCAAGGAGATCACCAACACTGCATAATCCAATAATAGCTTCAATTTCTTCCTTAGTGATAGGATAGGGTTTGTCCAATATGATGCTTCCATCCTTGAATCAACTCAACATGAACAAGATAGACTCTCTATCAGAAAACTAGGGAAATTCTCCCCATAAATCCATACCCATAGCACTTACATTCTTCAAATCATTGACCTTCAACCCTAGTTCCATTTCCTTCATCTTTCAATGGTCGAATTCATCCAACTCTACTCCCTTCAGCCTTAGTGGCATACTTCCACACTATTCTCTATCAATGGATTCCATCGTCACACTTATTTTCTTCAATCTATTATTGCTCCACAAAACTTCTTCTTCTTTTGAAAACTGTGAGAAATTCTTTGAAAAATTCCACCTTTTAACCTTAATTACTCATGATGAAATAGCGTCCAAAAACTTATCTTGACAACATCAACAATTGTACTTTGATTTTCAATCATCCAGATTAAGCTTCCTTATATATTACAAACCGGATCAAACTTAACCATGTCGAAAACACATCAATATTCCTTTGGAGAGGGGGAAATCCATTAGGATATCCATCACAACACTCCCCTTGAGACAAGGTAGATGGCTTCGTTTCTGGAAGGGCATGTACCAAGATCTAGTACCACAAAAGAGTTCTCCACACTCATTTCCCTTTTCTTCCACACCATGATAGTATTCTTGTTAGATTCACCTAATTTTGCAATCTTCTTTTTGTTTTCAAAAATTTTTAGAGCAACATATCTACATGCATTAGCATAATGTTTGAGTTGAATGTGCTTGCAACATCTTTGTTCTGACTTAACTGAGTGAACCCTAGGTTTGCACTGATTAGCTTTGTGACCATAACCATGACATAAATAGCAATTACCATGAAATAGATTATTCATTCCATTTCTTCTAGCCAAATTAGATAACTGACTTCTGCAATGACTTGCTTTGTGACCAAACTTGTGACAGTTAAAGCATTGAGTACTTGGTTACATCTTTCTTTTGCATTCTACCACCTTATGTCCAAATTTCTTGCATAGAAAAAAATATCCATTAAATGATAAGTACCTTTGAGCATTTGGTTTCCTAACTAGAGGCATTTTAGGTGTTCTAAAGTTTCGGACCTTGCTTGTTACACTAGATCTCACTTCAACTTCAACTACTTTTTCTTCACCCTTAGTGTCCTAATTTGAGCTTTCACTGGAGAATCCAAGTCCTCCCTTATCATTGTGACATTTTTATAGGTACAAGAGTTGATCTAGAACTATGCTACTTTCACATACTCTTGCTTCTATTTTCAACCTTCTGAACTCTTGATCTAACTTCTCATTTTCTTCTGATTTTTATTTGATAACATCCTTTAGATTTTCTTCAATCTTCTTCCATTCTTCCATTTTATGTTTGATAGTATCTTTGAGACTTTCTTTAGTCTTCTTGCATTCATACAGTTGTAGCTTTAAGTCCACAACATTTTCCTTTGATGTTAGTGTAATTAAATTAATTATTACACTAGCATAAGTTAACTTAGTTCATATATCATTTAGTCCTAGGTTGCATTTTAATAAATCATTTAATAATGGGGTAATGTCCCCTTCCATGCTTGTAGGGATAAGATTCCTTCTAGAAGATGAGTTGTCCTTCTAGAACTTATCTCAACATTTAATAATTTCCTAGATAGGGTTCACATGTTGACACATGTTGTTAGATCATGACACATGGCAATATCTCATGCATTTTAGGTTTTCTCTCATGCCTATATATTCAAGGCATCTTGTTCATTTGTATCATATCAATCAAATATCAATCTATGATCTAATTTTGTAGATCAATAGTAATCTCTCTTTGCAGCCCTTAGTTGCAACACTTTTTGTGTGGTGTAATTTCTCTTGGCAAGATCCTTTGAATTGTGCACAAATTCATTAGGTGATTCAGCATCCATCATTTCAACATGATATCAGACCATGTTGAATTCTAACATTTGACTCCTTTAATTCCTGGCTAACCTCTTTGTATCTTGCTTTGAATTTCCAGATTTGCTCCCTTAGCTTTACAATACAAGCATTTTCCTCCTTGATATTTTCTTTCAATTCTTTATTTTCATATTTCATACTTTATATATCATCTAACATCAGTTCCTCCTCAAAGTGAAAAGCTCTTGCCATTTGTTCAAAATGCCAAGATCTCCCTCAATCAGTTAAGCTCTATCTCGAAGAGACCAAGCTCTGATACCAATTGTTGAATAGTCTAAATAATTGAGAGTGGGGGTGAATTAGTTATCATAACATAATTTTGTTATCTTTAATTAGTCTAGAGAAAACTTAAATCAATCAAATAATCATCTAATAGAAATGAACATGAAATCACATAACAACACCATGCACAATGAACACCATAATTTATGTGGAAACCCAAGAAGGGACAAACCATGGAGAATGCTAATTCTCAATTATAAAGCATTAGTTAAGGTGACACTAATTAATGTGATTTTTACAGAGGCTCATTGCCGGTGGGCTCACTATCTAATTAATACAACTGATTACAAAATAGTCCTACTAACAAAAATGAACTAATGGAATTGCATCTATATATGCATGAATTTAGTTTTGCTTAAGAGCATAATATCTATCTATAAAATATCCAATCGAGAAACTTCTACACAACTTCTTCACACAAACTCTGTAAAATAGATTACTTCTTCCTTCACACCCTCTTATCTGCTCACACACATTTTACTCCACTCTTTTCATTTCATCAAAAAAAAAAACCTTTAATACTTATACAATTCCATGTCTTCATAATATCCTAAGTCGACCAGACACAATGTCTTCATAGTCTTCCAAGTCAACCAAATACAATTTGAAATAAATCACCAAAAAACATGTTGACATGAAGAACAACCTTGAGATATTCAACAAAACATTACACGCTAGCACCAGACCCAAAAGATAGGTCACAAAAACTATATTCTTATCATGTTACCAAGGGACCCATAAATAGGTCATACATAAGATATATTCCTTACATAACATAATTACTAGAAGATAGAAAACTTTGAATTACATGAAATACATTTAAGAGCCGAGAAGAATTCCACAACCAAGACCAAATCTTGATTATCATCAAATTTAGTATCAAATGAAGAGACATACCAAAACTTGTAACATGTTACATGAATTTCCAGATAGCAAGGTCACCTAAAGTAAGCTTTGAGCACAACATCCAACATCAAAAGAGTAGTCTTCATTGTTCTACATTGATAGACTTCCATGAATGTCCCAAAAGAAGTACTACCATATCTGGATTAAAGAGAACATCCATACTACATAACATCATAGTACAAGATAGGATAGATCATTTCTATATATCATCTATAGCACAACCTTACGGATCCAAGTTTTTACATCAATGACAACAATGCTAAATCATCTCAACAACTTCATAACACCAAGTTGTTTCAAAATTTCATAACCTTTTCCAAAAATATTTTCCATTTCTTTTGGATTCGGTGGTTGTTCATAATTGGATTCATCAATGTTTTTTGTGTAATTTTTTTCTTTTTCTAAAGTGGTTGAAGTGGATGCTTTTGCATTTTGTGTTGACAATATTGCCTGTTCTTTTCCCTTTTCAAACTCTATTGTTGTGATATTGTATTCTCCCATGAATTTAGGTATGAAATTTAAGGAACTACAATAATCTTCCAATAACTTTGTGACCTTTTCAATATGCTTTTCTTTTTCTTTCTCATGTACGAGTTCCACTTGTGTAGTTGATTTCAAGGTTTTCAAAGGACTTTCTTTTTCTTTCTCAATGTGTAGAAAAATTTCTAGTTCAGGGTCGGCCTTGATTGTATAGACCTTGTTGTCATAGACATATTTCATTATATGATGAAGGGTAGAAAGCATGAGATGCATTTCATGAATCCAAGGTGTACCCAGAAGAAGATTATATGAAATATTATTAGGCATGACATGAATAGGAGTTTTCAATATGACCTTTCCAACTATAATAGGTAATGTGATCACACCAAGAAGTTGTTTTCCTACATTATTAAATCCATGGATTGATAAAGAGTCTGGTTGAATCTTAGTCTTATCCACTCCAAGCTTGTCCAAAAGGTTTATGCTACACATGTTAAGGGATAAGCCATTATCAACAAGTTTTTTCTTTATCCTAGTCCTATTAATAAGAGCTAGTATCATAAAGGCTTCATTTTGTGTTTGTACTTCCAAAGGAGGTAGCTCACTTTGGTGGAAAACAATGTTTGAATTCATTCCTTGAATTAGGGATACTATATCATTTGGGTTTGCACTAGGAGGAATCACAACTTGTTGTAAAGTCATTTGAAGCATGCTATTATAACTAGGTGAGGCTTGAATAAGGTCCCATAAAGAAATCTTAGCAAGATTTTTTTTTAAGTTGTTCTACAAGATCATACGCCTTTCCACTATGTAAAGGAAAGTGAGGAACACTAGGAAAGATAGGCTAAGGAAATGGTAATGAAGCAAGAGTGGGTTGCAGTTACCTATTTTTCCTTGTATTATATGTGTGTGCAATGAAATTGTAACTCGGTTGTTATGAAACATTGTTACTATCAGGTTGCCTTGTAAAATTCAAGAGAGCTCCTAGAGGTAATGGTTGATTTTTAGGTGGTTCTAAGATAAGCACGAGCTTGTTTTGAACTTTTGGTTGTTGTGAGGGTGGATAGAGGATAAGTTAAGGATTAGGAGGTTCAATAATTAAAGGATTTGTAGGAGGTCTTAGAATTAGAGGAGTTGTAGGAGGTCTAAGAATTAGAGTACTCAAGGGAGATCTAATGTTCATAACCTCAAAATACATCCATATTTTGATGATCTTTCAGTGAAGGAGAGTCTAGTGTTACCTCATCATCTTCATCTAATGAAACCACATTACTATTGTTTAAAATACATGTATTGATCAATTCTATCCTTTTCTTACACCATGATATCCTTCCTAGTAGGATAGTTTTTAGGAGATTAAAAAACTAGATGTTCATGACATTCAATGGTTGGATCTTCTAAGATAAATACATTGCAATTAAGGGTGTCATCAATGGTTGGATTGTATTGCTTATCAATGATGATATTCTCTTGTATCAAATCATTCTCACAAATAGGAGAAATAGGAAAAGTGATATTAGAGTATGTGTCAATGTTCTCATCCTTGTATCCAAAAATTTCTTCCCAAGTGGGAGAGGTAGGGGAAGAGAAACAAATAGGATTATCATAACTCTCATTGATTGGATCTTCTAACACCAAAATATCTTATTCAATAGGAGAGATATTAGGAGAAGACCAAGTTTGATTGTCATGATTTTCCACTATTGTATTCTCTTTCACTAAAACATTCTCATAAGTGTGAGAGATGTTAATGATCTTTTTCTTGGAATTCTTAGAAAGGAAAGTTACTAACATTGTGTGTCCAAAAATGAAAATTACTTTTATCCAACTTATGGAATGCTTCAGGAATGTAAAAATTGTGCACCCAAAAATGAAAAGTAATTTTATCCAACTTATGCAAAGCTTCAAGAATGTAAACATTGTGTACCCAAAAAGTGAAAATTAATTTTATCCAACTTATAAAAAGATTCAAGAATGTAAACATTGTGTACCCAAAAGTGAAAAATACTTTTATCCATATTATGCAAAACATTAGGAATGTAAACATTTTCCCTACAACACTACCAAAATCAATTTTGAATGATTTAAAATTTCTACACTAAATGGATGATTATACCTAGATGCATAAATCTGAAATTCCTAAAAATTGCGAGATTTAAGTAGTGGGTTACTAGCAAATCTGGGAAATGCAGAAAACCACAAAAAATCTCAAAAAAGTTGGTTTTTATAGGACCTGAAGGAATCATTCACCCATGGGAGAATGGGTCTCTATTCAAGGTTTTTAAAAATGAAAAATGTACTTTCTAATTTATTTTGTGTGTTCTCTATTCCAGGTCTTAGATTGATACTTACAGTTTCAAAAGTCTAGAAAATCAGAGTTGAATGCAAGTGTAAAATAATGCTAAATGACAACAAAAAATATCTATTTTTGAATACAATTTTGATCCAATTTTTTGATTTAAGTGATTGAAAGTATGCTATTATGTAAATACTATGCAAAATCAATCTAACATTATGTAATTTTGGTTGAATTTTCAGATTTAAAATGAAAGCAAAATGTAAGTTTACACCTAAAATGCAATGCAACTTTATGACAAATTTAGAAATCCTAAATGAAATGAATTAATTCAAATCCTAGATCTAGGGTTTGAATGCACTCCAAATCAGAAATTAGAATCTTCAAATACTCAAGTTCACCAAAATGAAACATAGAAAAATAGGTTGGGGATTCAAAACATATAGGGTTTTATACTAAATTTAGAATGTTTCATGGTCAATTTTACTATAAATAGAAAGGGAAAAATAGGATGTAATGTACCCACCTATTTTTTGTTTCATTAAGGAAATGAGATCCTCCAAGAAAGAATCAACTTTCATCCCTTAGGTGATTCAATTCTATGGAAAATATACACATTTCCTTTATGTGTGTGGATATGGGGTAAATTTCAAACACTTTTGGGAGATGAAAATAAAATAGCAAATGTAATGCATGAGCATCCAGGGCAAAGAGAAATCTTGAATCACTCAAATTTTGTGTTTGTTTGATCAAATAAGGGCTAACATGGCCTATTGGAAGTACCTTGACATATCGGTGTGACTTTCGTACAAATTCAAATGACATACCAATGATAATAGTGAGTGAACAATGCATAGAGTTACATTGGCAAAAGGATTACATATCAACAGGACAACTTTCAGTGTCCCAACGATGGGACGATATCCCTTGTGAGTGGTTGTATACATACTAGCGGAAGGAGTGAGCTTCATCGACGGGATGCTAACTTAGGTCTCCTTGATGGACTAATGGTCATTTATCGATGGGACAATTGCACATTGGTAGGAGTCTAATGTGAGTCCCTCCGATAGTCCGACGTTCATAAGGAAGTTAACAAATGACATCAGGAGGACTTGGGTGTATTGTCAGGATGGGGGAGTGAGTTCCAATGATAGAATGATAATGCATGCATTAGAGTGACTACATGCTATCGGTGGGAAATGATAGTGAGCTCAACAATGGGGTGATGGAAGGTTGGATAACATATGGAACCCGACATGACGGTGATTTGTATAGAACGATGGTGATTGATGAATGATCTTGCCATTCACATCCCTTTTGTGAATTGTGTGGTAGTAGGGTGGAATAATATCATGATAACATGTTGATTAGTGTGATCGACTTTCATTGGTAGGACTCTTGAGATGGTCTCAATGATACAATGATAAGGAGATGATGGTGGGGGAATGACTAAATGGTGAGTTAGTGGAAAAAACAAACCTGGTGGCAGAACATGGCATGTCAACATTCATTGATTCACATAATTGTTGTTAACTGAATAGGTCAAATGAATTTATGGGAACCTAACGAATGATTAAAAAATGACTTACCAGGGACTGAATGAGAATACAATCATGAAATTCTATGTAACCGACCTAGAGAATTAGAATGATACAAAATTTGAACGAAGAAAAGCAAGCGGAAGTAGTATGAGGGTAGCTCACAACATGATAGTGAAGCTTGAGGTTGAACTCAAATCTACCAATCGGTAGATGCATGTAAGATGCCACCCATGAGATGGCATGTAATCATGTAATGATAGTCCAGTAATAAAGATGATTTTTTTTGTACAAATCTAGTTGTTTATGTTGTTCTAACTTGTAAGGGGAGTCTCCTTCATCAGTGGTATCAGAGTGGGTTGAGAAAAGGCCAGAAGATCTTGAGAGTCAGAAGTATGCATCAAGAGAAAGAGTTATGGAAAGGATGTTTTTTGTAGACATGAAAGAGGTTTTGTAACTGTTATCCTCTAGTAGAGATAAACTTGGGTAGAAGGTGTAGAGTTCATACACTAAGAGAGGTGGGTAGAGGAAGGCATCTTCTAGAGTCTTTGTTGAGTAGAGGATGGTTGTGCAAGTGAGATATTTCCTAAAGTTGTGAATATATCGTTGAATGTGAGGCATTTCACATATGCAAAACTGAGGGTTTGAAGGTTTATTAAAGCATTGAAAGTGTGTGGATAAAATCTAAAGGTGTTGAATATTTGTAAACAAATCTCCAAATGGGAGGCAGTTTATATTTGTGAAAACTGAGGGTTGAGAATTTGTGAGAGGCCTAGAAAAAATGGAAAGGAGAAAGGGCATTGTTATTAGATGGATTCTAAAGATTCCCAAACTAGAAGAAATCATAAAGAGATTGTGAGAAAGAGAGTTGATAGTGTTGAAGCAGCAACTAAATGAATTAGAGGATACAATAATAGGATGGAAACAAAAGAAGACAAGAGTTGAAGGTAATGTTTATCCTTCTAAAGATGTTTAAATTGAAGGAATAAAACAAGTTGCAGCCATAGATGAAATAGGGAATCTTGCAACAAAGGTGTTTTTATGCCTTGCATAACCACCCCATTTTTTTTTTGGTCAAAATGGGTCCCCCTTGTGTTTGTTTGTCCTTGGTGTTTTTGTTTGGGTCTTAGGAGTTGTTCTTTTTCCTCCTAAGTCCTTGTTCCTTTTCTCTAGAAAAAGGGGAACCAAAATACAAACTAGATTTGGAACTTTGTGAAGGTTCCAAGTCCGGATTCGATTCTAGTCCTAGCCTCATTCTTTCCTTGTTGGTTTTCTTGTCTATTTGGTTTTTCTTGCACTCTTGGGTTCGTTTCTCCCTTGAGTTGTATTTTGGTTTGCTTGTGGTTTCTTTTCCTCCTAACAGAAGCCAAACTAGAAACAATCGAACTTGGAACTTTGCAAAAAAATTTGGATCCGGTTTTGATTCTAATCCCACTCCCATTGGTTTTCTTTGTGTTTTTGTCCCCGTTTGTGTCTTGTCTAGGATGGGTTTCGTTCTGGTCCCATTTTATTTATTTTTCCTTTTCTCATTTTTCTTGTGTTGGTGTTTGTTCCTTTGGCAGGATTGGAACCGGAATCAGAACTGAAGCTAGAACTTTGCAAAAAGTTTTGGATCTAGTTTTGGTTCCAATTTCGCCCCTGTTTCCTTTGTTGTTGTTTTCCTTACTACAGGGCTGAAACTGAAACTAGAACAAAATGTGGAGCTTACATCAGGTTCTTGATTCCATTTCAACTTCGCTTCTACTTCCGCTTTACCTATGACATATGTAGATGTTGTGTACTCATCCCCTTTTTGATTATGTGCCCGACCAACCGCATTAATTGCATTAATTACAACCTCTTGACATGCACAAAATGGATTTAAACCTTATTCAAGGTTAATTGGCTCATTATCATTATTTCCTAAGTTGTTTTAGAAAACCAAAGCTGAGAAAGTGTGAAAGAGGAGCACAATTTGGTCGAGGAAACCATCTGCAAGTGGATTTAGATCAAGTTTCATCTTTTTTGGTAGCGTTTTGTGGTAGGTGGGATTTTTCCCCTATTCCATTTTGTTTGTTTTCCCATTTCCTATTGATGGTGTTCATCACGCGTTCACAAGACCTTTCTCATGAATCTTCACATGTTCATTTTTGTGTTTCACTTAGTTTTTTAGTTTTAGTTTATTTTTTTCCTTTCATTTCCTATTTTCTTTTTGTCTTTTCTCATTTATTTTTGTCGGTATCTTGTCATTATCCCGTTTTAGGGGTTTACGTACTATCATGCCCTAGTTTCACTTAGGGCTTCATTTTTTAGGGATCTCATGTGCTTTATATAGTTGGAAACTAGTTTGATGACCCTTATGATCTTATTCCCATGTCAATTCAATGGTTTTCATGTCAATTTTTTGATGCCTTAATTTCTTGAGTTGACAAGTTGTGCAAACTAGGGTTTGTGTGTCATCTCTTTATAATATCATGCTCTAGGTAGGTTGATTCTCTCCTATTTTGATAATGATGAAGTTACACCTTTATTCTGAGTCTCCTCATGCCTTTTTGCAACCTCGTCCCAAGTCTTTATAAGCATTTGGCTAAATTTGCTTCATGTTTAATGATAAAGTGGCAGAAGCGGAGCCAAGAACAAAGTCATATCATGAGTATGTGCATAGGGGTTTAGGTCTAATTTCAATCCTACTCAATAATCTTTTTTCTCCATTTCATATCGTTTTCTTTTAGTAGAAGCAGAATCAGAATGAAACCCGACTTAGAACTATTGAATGGTTCTAGGTTCAGTTTCCATTTCAATCCCAGTTTTGATTCTGATACTGACTGTGATTCTTATCCTTCCTTTGTTAGAAGGTTTCTAATTCCTAATCTCTTCCTAGTTCCACCTTTGAAAATTTTCAAATTTCAATAAGTATGAGAGGCTACCTAGGGAAGGACAGGGAAATATCAAAGGTAATCTTGAAAAGTTGATTTTCATGCTTCCTATTGGTCCAGTCTAGGGTTATTTTGTAGGAGTAAGCAATTTCAGGAGTGCTTGGAGAAGTTTCACAAGTGGAGGGCTAGGCTATTGAGAGTTCAATGCAAGTAAATCCTAAGAAGATAAAGGTGGAATAGCTTCCCTATACCTTGAGATACAAGCACAAGAGTGCTACTCTCACTATAAGCAAGTTAGACTTAGATTGTTCTGATATTACTAATACTAATCTAGGCCCATTCAACTATGATTTGTCGGTAGAAATTTTCTTTGAAGATGTGATTGGGAGAACTGTGAGGATATCCCAATCCAAGTTGGCACATGTGACTATTTTCCCACTATCAGTCCAGTGTCCAGAGCTTATAATCATAGTAGTAGGGGCTTACAACCCTACAACAAGGAAATGTGTGGACCTTGAAGGCAATATAATCATTGATCTCTCCCCACAAATGATGAAGATTATGTTCAATGCACCTACCCCTCAGAACCCTAAGCAACTAAATGAGGCAAAGACATTGCAATTGTTCAACACCCATACAAAAACCAATAGTGCTCACATGAACAAGAAGTGGTTAAGGGTTGAAAATAACTCTTTGAATAGAGTGCTAGATCAACCTAAAAGGGGAGACTTATTCAAGGATATTGATGACTTGATCATGATGTTGTCTAGGGTATTTGGGAAAATATATTCTGCATGCTTCAAGGAGTGGATGTCTCCTTTTATTGAGGAAATTTTTGATGGAAAGCAAAAATTTGATTGGGAAATGATCATGTCGGAAAACCTACACAATAAAATGATCAAGGTAAATCAAACAAAGACCTTCTTCATGACTTCATATGTTGTATATGCTTCTACAAGGATAGGTATATTTCCTAGATTGAATGTAGTAGGAACATTAGGGGAAGGTCTTGGACAAAAGAAGGCATGGGAGCATTATGATCAATTAACCTTGTAAACATTAGAGTTACATTATAGAAGGGTAATGATGCATTCCTTTATGTAATCATTAACTGGTTGACTGCAGATGTTGGATACAAGTTGAGTAGAGATGCCATGGCTTTCATGTCTGAATGAGGATGCTGGTATATCCAATACCCCAAGTTCTCTTACTTCCAATTGGTAGGATTTGATGGAAATTCTCACCTACACCCAAGATGTTGCAATGATAACATTTTCCTCATGGAATTCATATATCAAGCCTTGGTGGTCAATGGAAAGTTCCCACGTAAACACAAAATAGGATGGCACAAGTTTCCCATGAAGTTGGGAGAATATAGTTGTGCTCATATTGTGGCTACAAAAGTAGTATGTGATGAGTTGAGTCACCTAGGGTTGGGATTGTATACATCTCAGAAGAATTTTTATCCAAAACATAAGATGAATTGTTTGCTTCCTACCATTTTTGAGAAACACTATAACCTATTGGAGGATTTTTGGATGGATTTGCAAGATGAGTATGATGTGAGAAAGAGAAGTTATCTTCAAGGCTTCATATTCCATTGATGATTGAGTTTGGAGTAAAAGAGGACATTATTGATACACTATTTGATGATGGTGTGGTTTTGTGTCCCTCCTATGGGGAAGAAAACATTAGTACCAAGAACTTGGACCCCATCAATTGGGATGAGGAAGAATTTATTGATATTAGACAAATTTCTAGGACAATAATGGATAGAAGTATTCAATGGGTAGTAATGAAGATAAAGGAGCCATAGTCTCAAGCTTCAAAGAAGAGAAAAGCACAAGGCACCTAAGGATACAAGAGAACAAAGAGGAGAACAGATCCTAAAGAGCAATTATAATATCTCCCTCCTAGCTTTGGAGGAGAGGTTGATCCAAAAATACCTATCGTAGATACTCATGAGCCATAAGGAGAGGAAACTACAATAGCTACAAAAGGAACTTCATCCCAACCTTCTCTCCCAGGACAATCTACTGAGGATATTCCTATAGGTAGTGTTAATAAGCAATAAAAGACCATTAAGGAGAAGGAAATAGAGGTTAAAATTCATCACATTGATACCAATTTTGAGGCCACAAAATTAGATGGTAAGCCTGCCAAAGTTGTGTCTACTAAAAATATTGGAAATGTTGAGGAAGAACATGTGTTGACTCTGGAGGATGAGTGGAAACTCTTTGAGGATGAAAAGAGAGAACCAGATGCTAAAGCATAGGATGAGGCACTTGCAAAGCAGAAAGAAGTTGATGCCAAAGCACAAGTTGATGCACTAGCCAAATAACAAGAATTCGAAGCTAAAGCCAAAGCTAAAGAGCTTTCAAGGCAGCACATGGAGAAGGAAGATCCCTTGCAGAAACAAAAGGAAGTAGAGATGAGACTCAAGGAGGAAAGAGATAAGTTAGCTTTTTTGTAGGAAATATATGAATTCAAAGAAGAAAAGGCTCAACAAAGAAGAGAGAGAGAAGTCATTGAAGCCAAGTTCAAGGCTATAGAGCAAGCCCAAAGAAAGAAGGATGAAGAGGAGCTCTTGCTAAAGAAGTTGGAAGTAGAAGAACAAGCCAAACATGAGCAAGAGGTGGCTAAAATGTGGGATAAATTCAAAAAATTAGAGAAACAAAGAGATGAAATGTATGAGTAGAGGATATTAGAGGAGGAAAGAGAAAAAGTTGAAGCTGATAGGCTTACAAAAGAAGTTGCAGAAAAGGAGCAATAACAAGAGGTTTATTGTCAACCTAAGGTAAGCATTTTGTAACCTCTCTCCTCTACCACTTCTTTAAAACAAGTGGTTACTCCTCCTGTTGCCCCAACATGGTTGAATATTAACTTGGAGAAAAATAAAATAGTCCAGCCCCAGCCTTTGAATTGGGATGAGATGATGAAAGAGATTGAGAAGGAAAGGCCCAATAAAATGGCTAGAGTCCTTCACTCCACCAAATTGACTGATGCTGGAGAGATTATAGCTGAATATATCATCCCCATGATAAATAAGGATAGATCATATATGTAGTTAAGTGATTATGAACTAGGTATTGTAAACTTGGGAAGGCCTACAAGAAACCAACAGATGAACTTAATTGATATTGTAGCATCCTCCACCAAGTCAAGAATGGTAAAGGACAAGCAAAGGAAGGATGAGCTCAAGGCTCAAGTAGATCAATTGCATAATTTCTTGAAGAACCTATCCTCTCCTATTTCTATACTATCTAATACTCCTACAACACCCATTTTTTTAAGCAAGAAAGAAGTTGATGACCTTGTTGAGATGAGAAGCAAGGTAGTGATGTTGGATAGATTGACTGATAGGTTGAACCAAGAAGTGGAGGAGTATCTTGTTCAAAGTTATAAAGCTCGTGATGATGCATTGGAGTTGGTTAGTGACATGAATTCACATGCTGAGGGTCTTGGGAAACAAGAGGAAGAGTATAGAGAACATACAAAGAAATTGAAGGACATCAATAAGTTGTCAAAACAAACTTTGTTGGTGTAGTCCATCCTTGAGGAGGATAATGCAAGATTTATTGAAAAGACCATCAACATTATTATGTTTCGGTCCTCAATCATTTTTTATCATAGGAATGAGGTACAATAGGCTAAGAAATATTTGAATGAACAAATTGAGGAATTGGGAGTAGTCATTTCTATGATTGTAAATGAATACATCCCTCTGAAAGATGGCCTCCATCTCGAAAAACTTAAGGAAAAATGGAATAGTAGGTTTGAGGAGGCAATGCACAAGGGGGATGATGGTGATGACTTGTTGATTGATAGACTTATGGTTATCAAGGAGGAGATAAAGGCTGCTAGAAGATAACTTATTAAGCTTGGGGATATGCAAGAGTTTGCTTCTACAAAATTGAAAAGAATAAAGTTTGAAGACAATTGGGTAGATGGTCTAGATGAAGATGTGCTCCAACAAGTGTTTACTAATTATTATGAGTACATGCTTGAGCATAAAACACTAGAATAAAGTGGCAGTGGAATTTTTTGTTCCTGATGGACACATAATGGCATGGTCAGTTGGATAACTCTCTCTCTTTCTCTCCTATTTTTCAAGATCTTGAGATGAATTCAACTAGAAATTCCCAAAAATTTTACTTTCCCTCTTTGTGCATCCAATTTTGATAACATAGTCATCAACAAGTAAACTAAAGATTAGCAGGGTAGTCATCTCATCCAGCTCCAGTGATTCCCTAAATTTGTGAATCTCAATTTTTTGACTGGAGGAATTAGTGTTAGGACTAGTCTATATGTAGTTTTTCTATCCATGATGTAAAGGTTAGCTAATTGAAGAAAGAATAGCAACCTAAGGAGAAAGTTAGGAGAATTTTTACAATTTTAGAAACATTTTATAGCTTTATGCAAAAACACTTAGATATTTTTACAGTTTTCAAATACAGTGTTATTTTATTTTTAGAACTAGTTTTAATGATTATGTCAATGAAAAAATCGTCATTCATATGCTAGTGAATGTTGTGCATAAATGTTTCTTATTTGGTGAAAGTTAATAGAAGATTTTGAATTTGAGACTGTTTCCATTGAGTTTTCTGTGGATGAGGTTTCTTTGTGTTCATTGATCTATGAATTTTAATGGTGAGCTGATGATATATTCTTGTTAACTTTGAATTTTATGAATGGTGCATGATCTGTATGTCTTGAATTTGAACTATGAATGAGTGAAATGGTATAGATTATGATATATATTGTATCATTTTATGGTTTAGTTGTTTGGAAGGAATGCTCATTATGAAGTTTGTATGTTTGTATTGAAGGAAATTTACATTTATGTTTTGTTTTCCCGAGCTCTGTTCTATCTTTTGATATTTATTTTCACCCCCAAACATAGATTAATTTGAATGATGCATTTTGTATCCCTTTTACCATTAGCCCCTTGAACATTATAGTTGCATATGCCACTGAAAAACACCACCATAGTTGAGAACCAACTACAAAGACCTTGGAAGATAGGCTGCTTTAGGTTATCTACCTTTTTCAGGAGAAATAGGGTAGAAATATTTTATATAACATTGTTGTGTTAAATTGACCATCAACAGATCTGTCACTAGAAGGAGGTCTTGAAGGAACAAACTAGCTCAAATTGGGTCATTCTCACCAGAAAGGTTTGAAAGAGTTCTTAGATCTGCTACAAATTCAAAACCATTAGTTGAACTTTAAACACCTATTAGACCCAAAGCCCGTAGAGTTTTGATCCCACCATTAACAGCACCACTTACTCCACCTGGGTTTCCACCAACACCATAGGTGGCACAACCAAATACACTACCACCACCACCTATGACATTCTTTTCCAAAAATCCTTCACCACTTGGAGTCATTCCTGGTGGCATACACAAAATTCCAAAGAACCTAGAGAAATTTTTCCCCAGGTACGCTCATCGTGAATCAAGAAGTGTTGAACAACACATATAGGCATTCAAATGTGCCTATACTTGTTCTCATATTTCCCACAATGATGTTGGATATATGTTGTTTCCTTATACATTGGGAGATATGGCTTATAATTGGTATCTAAATCTACCTACCGATTCAATCTTGAGCTAGAAAAATTTAGAAGATGCATTCATAAAACAATTTTGATTTTATATTGATCCTGCAATGTTGTATCATCAATTTTCCACTATTAGGAAAGAGCCACATGAACCATTACCCCTATTTAATACTAGATTTTAGAGGATGTATAGGAGGTTGCAAGATCCATACTTGGTGGCTGAAAATATTGCGATCCAAACTTATCTAAAGGCCATAGATCACTTGATTGGCCTATTTTTGTAGAGAACATACCTCAGAAATGAAATTGATTCTCTTTCCAAAGTTTACCACCTTGTTATTAAACTCCAACAGTAAATTAGTTCACAATTAGGAGGTCTAGGAGGGATTTTTCCTCCTTTAGGATACTTCCAAATGCCTAATCCTACCCTACTGTTTAATACAACCCTAGGAATGTCTCATTCTACATATGGACCCCTAACTGAGTTACAATCTCCATCTCAATAATTATTCTTTAATGGTCCAACTCCTGACCTCTTGCAGTAGGCTCAAAATTCCCATAATCAAGCTAGAGGATCTAACCCTATGACACAGACGTCCATTGCCAACACTATAGAAAGTGAATGTACTACCCATCTAACAACAGAGTTGGAAACCTTGAAGAAAACATTGTCTCAGGTAACTAACAAGACGACACAACTCAAGTACAACCCCCTCACAACCAAAATCAATTTTTTTTTTACCAAAACTAGGGAGGATATTCCAATTAGGGTAACTATTCCAATCAAAATGCCAATCAAAACCAGAGGAACTTTCAAAATTAGAATTCAACCAATCAAAATTACCATAACCAAAATATGTGATACAACCAGAAATCCAACAATAACATACAATGGAATACTGGGCCATACAATGGGGGAGTTTTGCATAACTATCAAGCTAGTGAGGACAAACCACATACTGCAAATGTTGCAGATCTTAATTTCATGACAAATTGGTGTAGGTTGCATGACACTACAACACATTATGAGATTTACTATCCTAAAATGGATAAAATGGTTAAGATTGCATAGGCTAACACTCCATTAAAAGGTGCTCCCAACAAGAATGGTGGATCTACAGATATGGCCATGGCTTATGAGCTCTTTGAAGAAGAGTCTCCTTTCCTCAGGAAAGAAGAAAATGAGCCAGAGGAAAATGTATATGACACTCAGGCCTTCCAATCCAAAGGAGTTCATTTCCTGAGGAATCAAAATAAAGGCCCATTAAACATATTTGCTCCTCTAAATACCATAGTTCCACCCAATCAAAATGCAGACAACAACCCACCTCCGTAAAAAGGCCCACCTTAACTCATCTTTTGTTCCTAGATATCAGATGAAGAATGACATGGAATTTAATTTTATTTCAAAGATGCAAAAAAAAAAGACTTCGTTGTCATTTTTTGATATCTTGAAGTGGTGCCCTGCCCAACGAGACATTGTGTTGAGAGCTTTGGAAGAAGAAGAATGGTCAAAAGGAAAGAATAAGGTGACTCCAACCAATGAAATGAATGCGGCCCTATACAATTTTTATGTAAGAGAGGACCCCACCATTCCTCCTAAGCCTAAGAATCTTCAAAAAGAATTTGTACAACTTCCTCTTGGACTTCAAAGCATGAAGTAATGTCATGCCCTTTTCCATTTGTAAAAAGTTAGGTTTAAATCTGGTTCAGACTCACAAGAAGGTGATTTAGTTAGAAAAAACTAAGGTTAATGTGGTAGGGGAACTAAAAAATATTCATGTGTAGGTTGGATCAGACCCATGGATCTAGACTTATATGGATATCTAGGTGACTGATATCCTTGAGACATACGACATGTTTTAAGCTGAGACTTAATGAAAATCATTGGGGGTTACCTATCCTTAGACTTTTCACACATGTGGTTGCCATGGAAAGGGGTAGCAACACAAATTAGGATTGAAAGTGAGCCTTGTATCAAATATATGATCAATCAGTACAATTGTCCTAATAAGGTAGCTTACTTTGAAACTGAGATGGGAGTATATGAGGAAATTGTGACTTTTTCAATGTTCAATCCTAATAACCTACAACCTTTAGAGTATAGTGACCTGATGACCACTATCAACCAGTAGGTTTTGATTAGAAAATTGCAACAATATAGGCTAGTTCTGGGAGAAGAGGCTAATCTATGGAGCTTGCTACTCCCTAATTGATGTAGAATTCATTACCAAAGTCATTCTGAACTAACATGTCAACCCTATGTAGACATCTTGAACCATGTCTATCAGTTAATAGAAAATTGTGAGTATCAACTTGAAACACTCTTGAATCAATTTTCTTTTGAAGCTAGGAATGCTATTATTTTGACATGAACTCACACTACATAGGAAGTACTCCTTCCCCAAATTGAGCAAACTCAGGCTTCATGTTATCCCTTGAGAGATGAGACTATAGAATCTTAGGAACTATCTAATACACTAGCCGCTACTAATCTTCCAATCCCAATGGGGGTTGCTGAAATGAATAACCAATTGCAAACCACTGATCAAGATCAGATTCAGGAAAAAGTGTCTGTACAGGTCCTAAATTTGAGTAAAATTTGTGATGATCGTTGTTTAGATCACTTCCCATGTCAAGAGGTTCTAAACCAGTCCAAGTCGCTACCTATTTATTTCCAATAACTACCCTCAACTCATCCTAGGAAAGAAATACCCACCCTGTATCAATTGTAGATCCTTAAATTCAATGGCTCTAAGTCAAAATAAGGAAGTGGAGTAGGAGTTGAACTAACAAACCTAAAATGGAAAATATACTTTGCTTCTTACAAGTTGATATTTAGTTGTACCAATAATGTGGCAGAGTATGAAGTGTTGGCCAAAGGACTAATTTTTTCACATTAGAAAAAGGTTACAACCATCATAGTCATGGGTGATTCTAAGGTCATTATCAGGCAAGTTCACAGTCAATACACATCCCACAACAAGAGGTTGGCTACATACAGTAAAAAAATATGGAATCTTATAGAAGAATTTGATGCCTTTGGGATCAAATTGATTCATAGAGAGGACAATTGGATCGTTGATGCACTTTCTATTGCTGCTATTACCTTAGAACCTATGCAATACTCTAAATTGAAAATATTCTCAATAGAGTTAGTCTCAATCCTAGCTATTCCAGATAACATTTGAAACTTTTAGGTCTTTGATAATGACCAGCATATACTTTCCTTCTTGGCAAGTTTAGATGTCTTTGAAGGACAGATTATTGATGAATTAGATAAATATGGGGGAGAATGGGATCTAGAAACATATGATGCAAAAGGGATAATGAACTTGAAAATGAACAACATTCATAAGGGAATGGTAGCATTAGAGAGGATCTTCAACTCTGATCCTCAAGCTCGTGAAAAATTGCCTACTAACACTGATGGAGGGAAGTATGAGTTAGTTAACTTGGCAGATTCAGGCCTTGAGAAGAATGTGTTCATTGGTAAAAGTTTCCCTAAACACATTCAAGATAAAATCCTGGCAGCATTAAAATCGGTTATAGCAAAAATTGCTTGGGGATCAGAAGACTTGAAAACTTTTGATACATCGATAATATCACATACTATCCCCTTGAAGCCTAGAGAAAAGCCTTTTCACCAAAAGAAACACTCAATTAATTCCCTAATCGAGCCCTTAATTTAGAAAGAAGTGAAAAAAAAATTGTCTGCAAGGATAATCTTTCCAGTGAGACATTCGACATGGGTTGCTAACTTGCTTCCTGTTCATAAAAAGAGTGGAGAGATTAGGTTATGTGTGGACTTTATAAACCTTAACAAAGCATTAGAGAAAGAAAATTATCATCTTCCTCCTTTGGAAGAGGTGCTACAAATAGTAAATAGTTCTCAAATGATGTCATTCTTGGATGGATATTCAAGATACAATTAGGTAATGGTCAACTATGAGGATAGGATAAATATTTCCTTCACTACTAAGTGGGGGACATTTGCTTATCGAAGGATTCCATTTGGTCTTATCAATGCTAGGAATAACTTTCAGCAAGTGATGGATGTGGCATTCAAGGATTGGGTAGGGAAGTTTATTATTATATATGTGGACAATTTGATTTTGTTTTCAAATAACAGAGAAAACCATGTTGTAGATCTATCAAAGGTTCTTCAAGAGTGCATAAGTTATGGAATTTCTCTTAATCCAAAAAAGTGTGTGTTCAGAGTTTCAGAAGGAAAATTACTAGGCCACATAATATCAAAGAAGGGAATTTCAGTTGACCCAAATAGAGTGGAATCCATTTTGAAACTGACCATGCCTAGTAGCAAAAAGGAGATGAGGTCCTTTTTTAGGAAGATAAAATTTATGTAGAAATTCATAACTAGGTTTGCGTAGATCATTAAACCCCTCAATCAAATGATGAAAAAGGATGCTAAGATTGAGTGAAGCAATGAGGCTAAGTCTGCATTCTCATATATCGAGCAATCTATATCAGATGCATCAGTCCTAACTAGCCCTAATTATCTCAAGCCTTTTTATATCTACTCTTTTGCATCTGATCATTCTTGTGTTGTTGTCCTAACATAGAGAAAAGGAGAAGGGGATGAAAGGCCTATTTCTTTTATGATTTCCCCATTTAAATTTTTTGAAGTGAAATACCCACCTTTGGAAAAATAGGCATTTGCATTGGTACGAGTTGTGAAGAAGTTTTGACACTATATCCTCTATAGTCAAATTACTGTTATAGTTCTAGAATCTGCTATAAAATCCCTTGCTATATAGAGTGAACTTGGGGAGAGGTGAGGAAAATGGATGGCCATTCTAGAGGAGTATGATCTTGAGATCCATCCGATGAAGCTAGTCTGAGGCCAAGGTTTATCCAAAGAAATGGCGGATGTTGATACTAAGATTACCTATCAATAATACAAAGTATAGTCATTTACAAGTGATCCTTAGTATTCAAATTTGATATTTTTGTTGTTGAATAATGAATGCCCATATGGAATGAACACCACTCAGAGGAGAGAACTAAGGCTAAAGAGTTCACATTACATGCTTAAAGGAGGAGCTCTATACAAAAGAAACTTTTAGGGTGTTTATCTATGCTGCCTTGATCAACAAGTGAAACAAACCATAACAAAATTTCATAGCAGACATGGTTCTACTGATTCCATGGCTCACCAAATTTTGAGATTAGGTTACTACTAGCCCCATGTGTTATGTGATGCTCACCAACATGTGAGGACATGTCATATATGACAAACTTCTACATCCAGGGAATGGAACCCAACAATGCCTCTCTAGCTAGTATATGAGGTAAGACCATTTTCCTAATGGGCATTAGACTTTGTAGGTGTGATTAACCCCAATTATTTTGTGGGTCACAAATTTAATTTGATGACAACTAATTACTGCACACACTGGACTAAAGCTTAGCCTTGTAAGAATAGCACCACTGAGGTTATCACCAAATTCCTTAACAAATGCATTGTTACTAGGTTTGGAGTACCTTTTGCCCTGGTATGTGACAATTGTCCTGCTTTCTCATCTACAAAATTTATTCAATGGGCCTATGAACATAAGATAGTATTAAAATATTCTTCTCATTACTACCCATAGTGGAATGGAGTAGCTGAGTCTATGAACAAAAATCTATTGGAAGTGATTAAGAAGTTGTTAGAAATAAATCCTAGGGATTGGCATACCCAATTGAGATTTTCCTTATGGGTAGATAGAACTCGCATTAAAGCCGCCTTAGGGAATTCACCATTCAAGTTGGTTTATGGACAAGGTCTGGTCTTTCCTATACATCTGTAGATACCTATCCTTAGGTTCATGCAAGAATTATATTCAAATGATGATAGGATAGAGGTTAGGCTAACTAGTTTATTAAATCTAGAAGAACAAAGAGATGTTGCTTTACAATAGTTCTCTAAACATCAAGCTATTGTCAAACGTTCGTTTGAAAAAAGAGTGAAAATCAAAGCTTTTAGGATATCAAACTTGGTACTATTATGGGATAAAGCTAAGGAAAAGAAAGTGGGCCATCAAAATTTTGATAGACTTTGGTTGGGTCCCTATCAAATTGCCAAAATCCATGGTGAGAATGCCTTTCATTTGAGAAATTTAACGAGAGAGCCTATCCCCTTTCCTATCAATGGGAAGTTTCTCAAACACTATTTTGGCCCATGAGGGTTTGATGTTTTGACTGGTTGTATATATGTAATTAGTTGTTTTTGTTTTTAATTTTTTGTTTTGGTTGTTCTGTTTGTTGTTTTTGGTTTATGTTGTTACATTCTATTCTTTTTTTTTTGGGAGACCTCCATTTTCTCCATCATGGAGTGAAAGGGGGTAGTTATTCAGAAATATGATGAAGGTACTAGGAAGAGAAGTTGGTTCAATTATTTTTAGGTGCGTATGTGGTAATTTTCCATTTCAAGACCTATGTCTTGTGTTCATTTTATATAATGGTGTAAAAGGTTAAAACCAAATAGGTATATATTGTAAGAGATCTCATAAACCATGGTTAAATCTATCACAAAATAGATAAGAACATTTGTTCTGCATAAAATCCCATTTGTCTCTAGGTGACTATATTTTAGATCTGGGTGAAAAATATGAATCCCGACATTGTCATGAAGTCCATTGTAGTTCTCAACCCAAAATTTTAGGTTGCTACATCTAAGTATTGAGAAAATATAATAAAGAATTCCTTCAAGAAAAACTTATAAAATGAGAAAAAAAAGAGAATCATTGAATAATGACAAACTCAATCCAAGAAGGGTAATTCAAGTATGTCTATCGGGACTATGGACACCTGACTAGTAGTAGAGAAATACTTTGAGAGAACTAGAGGTATCTCTGTCAGGGCTATGGACACCTGTTTGGCAATAGAGAAATACACATAATATCATTGCATGATAGTCATATGGATTCAACTTACATAGTTTGAATCTTGAATATAGTTGTTTAAGAGTAGAAAGAGCTTTTACCAAAATAGATGCACCATACATGCACACACTCAGATTCAAAGTGGTTAATGTTGATTTACATTTTGAGATTCCCGCTTAACCTTGTTTTCCATAACTAATCATACTTGAGGTTTAAAATTTGCATGAACCAGAGGTTCTAGCTGACTGAATTCTTCAGTGTCTTGAAAATGGGTAAACCATTTTTCTAGTCAAGTCGCCATTTGTTATACCTTGCATAACCACCCCATTTTTTTTTTGTCAAAATGGGTCCCCCTTGTGTTTTTCTATCCTTTTTCTTTGTTTGGGTCTTAGGAGTTGCTATTTTTCCTCCTAAGTCCTTGTTCCTTTAGTCTGGCAGAAGCGAAACTAGAATGGAAAATGGACTCACAACTTTGTGAAGGTTCTAAGTCTAGATTCGGTTTTGGACCCAACCCCATTCTTGCCTTGTTGGTTTTCTTGTCTATTTGGTTCTCCTTGCACTCTTGGGTTCATTTCTCCCTTGAGTTGTCTTTTGGTTTGCTTGTGTTTTCTTTTCCTCCTGATGGAAGCATAACTAGAAACAAAACTGAACTTGGAACTTTGCAAAAAAATTTGGATCCTGTTTTGATTTTGATCCTACTCCCATTGATTTTCTTTGTGTTTTTGACCTTGTTTGTGTCTTATTTTGGATGGGTTTCATTCTAGTCCCTTTTCCTTTTTTTCTCCTTTTCTCATTTTTCTTATGTCAGTTTTCATTCCTATGGCAAGATCAGAATTGAAATTGGAATTGAATCTGGAACTTTGCAAAAAAAATTGGATCTAGTTTTGGTTCTAATTCTACCCCCCTTTGCTTTGTTGTCATTTTCCTTACCATGAGGCCAGAACAAAAACTGGATTCAGAATGAAATGTGGAGCTTACATCAGGTTCCTAATTCCATTTCAACTCCACTTCCACTTATGCTTTACCTCTAACATATGCAGATGTTGTGTACTCATCCTCATTTCAATTCCATTCCTGACCAACTGAATTAATTACATTAATTATAGCCTCCTCACATGCGGGAAATGGCTTTTAAACCTTAATCAAGGTTAATTGGCTCATTATCATTATTTCCTAAGTTGTTTTAGCGAACTAGAGTTGAGAAAGTGTGGGAGAGGAGCATGATTTGGTTAAGGGAAACCATTTGCAAGTGGATTCAGATCGAGTTTCATCCTATTTAGTAGCATTTTGAGGTAGGTGGGTTTTTTCCCCCATTCTGTTTTGTTTGTTTTCCCGTTTCTTGTTCATGGTGTTCATCGCATGTTCACAAGACCTTTCTCATGCATCTAAGTGTGTTTGTGTTTGTTTTTTGCTTTCTTTTTTGGTTTTTGTTTTGTTTTTCCTTCCATTTCCTATTTTATTTTTGTCTTTTCCCATTTTTTTTAGTTGTTTTGTTGTCATTTTCCCATTTTAGGGGTTTTTGTACTATCGTGCCCTAGTTTGGCATAGGGATTCATTTTTGAGGGATCTCATGTGCTTTAAAAAGTTGGAAACCGATTTGATGACACTTTTTATCTTATTCCCATGTCACTTCAATGGTTTTCATGTTTGGTTTTTGATGCCCTAATTTCTTGAGTCGATGGGTTGTGCAAACTAGGGTTTGTGCATTGTCTCTTTACAATATTGTGCCCTAGGTGGCTTCATTCTCCCCTATTTTGACAAGGATGAAGTTGGGCCTTTATTCTTAGTCTCCCTGTCCCTTTTTGTGACCTCATCCCAAGTCTTTATAAGCATTTGGCTAAATTTTCTTCTTGTTTAATGATAAAGTAGTGGAAGTGGAGCCAAGAATGAACTCAACTCATGAGTATGTGTGTAGGGGTTTAGGTTTGATTTCAATCCCATTCCAGATAATGTTTTTATCTCCATTTTGCATCCTTTTCTTTTCGTAGAAGCGAAATCGAAATGAAACCCAACTTGGAACTATTGAATGGTTCCAGGTCTAGTTTCTGTTCCGATCCCAGTTCCAATTCAAATACTAACCTCGATTTTGATCCTACCTTTTTTAGAAGCTTTCTAATTCCTAATCTCTTCCTAGTTCTACCTCTGATAAGTTTCAAATTTCACTAAGTATGAGAGGCTACCTAGGGAAGGACATGACAATATCAAAGGTAATCTTCTAATGTTGATTTTCATGCTTTCTATTGGTCTAATCCAAGGTTGTTTTGTAGGAGTAACCAATGTCCAGAGCATTTAGAGAAGTTTCACAAGTGGAGGGCCAGGTTGTCGAGGGTTCAAGGAAAGTGAAGCCTAAAAAGATAAAGGTGGAGGAGCTGCCTTATAGCTTGAGATACAAGAACAAGAGTGCTACTCTCACTGCAAGCAAGTTAGATTCAGATTGGGCTAATATTACTGATACTAATCTAGGCCCATTAAACTATGAGGAGTTGTCGGTAGACATTTTCTCTGAAGATGTGATTGGGAGAACTATGAGGATAGCCCAATCTGAGCTAACACATGTGACTATTTTCCCACTACTAGTCCAGTGTCCAGAGCTTATAATCACAGTAGTAGGGTCTTACAACCCTGCAACAAGGAAATGTGTGGACCTTGAAGGCAATGTAATCATTGATCTCTCCCCACAAATGATGAATTTTATGTTCAATGCACCTACCCCTCAGAACCCTAAGAAACTAAGTGAGAAAAAGACATTGCAATTGTTTAGAAACCATAAAGAAACCAATAGGGATTACATGAATAAGAAGTAGTTAAAGGTTGAAAAGAAGTCTCTGAGTAAAGTGCCAGATCAACCTAAAAGGGGAGACTTCTGAAAGGATATTGATGACTTGATCATGATGTTGTCCAAGGTATTTGGGAAAAGAGATTTTGCATGCTTCAAGGAGTGGATGTTTCATTTTATTGTGGAATTTTTTTATGGAAAGAAACAATTTGATTGGGCAATGATCTTGTCGAATAGCCTGCACAATTAAATGATCAAGGTAAATCAAACAAATACATTCTTCATGACTTCATATGTTGTATATGTTTCTACAAGGATGGGTTTATTTCCTAGATTGAGTGTAGTAGGAACATTAGGGGAAGCTCCTAGATAGAATAAGGAATGGGAGAATTATGATTGATTAACCTTGCAAACATCATAGTTGCATTATAGAAGGGTTAATGATGCATTCTTGTATGTCATCATTAACCATTTGAATGGAGATGCTAGATATAGGTTGAGTAGAGATGTTGTGGCTTTTATTGTTGAATGGGGACATTGGCATATCCAATACCCCAAGTTCTCTTTCTTTTGATTGGTAGGATTTGATAGACATCCTCACCTACTCCAAAGATGTTGCAATGATATGATTGTCTTCATGGAATTTTAGCAGTCAATGGAAAGTTTGTAGGTAAACACAAAATAGGTTGCTACAAGTTTCCCA
Source organism: Sequoia sempervirens (assembly GCA_007258455.2). NCBI lineage: Eukaryota > Viridiplantae > Streptophyta > Pinopsida > Cupressales > Cupressaceae > Sequoia > Sequoia sempervirens. The sequence goes on from VDFB02193867.1 coordinate 386,705,557, forward strand.
TGAAGTTGAGAGAATACAATTGTGCTCATATTGTGGCTATAAAAGTAGTATGTGATGAGTTGAGTCACTTAGGGTTAGGATTGTATACATCCCAAAAGCATTTTTATTTAAAACATAAGATGAGTGGATTGCTTCCTACCATTTTTGAGAAACATTATAACCTATTGGAGGATTTTTGGATGGATTTGCAAGATGAGTATGATGTCAGAAAGACAAGTTATGAGAGGCTTCCAATTCCATTGTTGATTGAGTTTGGAGTAAAAGAGGACATTCTTGATACACTATCTAATGATGGTGTTGTTTTGGATCTTGACTATGAGGCAGAAAAAATTGGTACCAAGAACTTGGACCCCGTCAATTGGGATGAGGAAGAATTTATTCATATTAGACGGATTTCTAGGATAGAAATGGATAGAAGTATCCAATGGGTAGTAATGAGGATAAAGGAGCCAAAGGCTCAAGCTTCAAAGAAGAGGAAATAACAAGGCACCCAAGGATACAAGAGAACAAAGAGGAGAACAACTCCTAAAGAGAAATTAGAATATCTCCCTCCTACCTCTGTAGGAGAGGTTGATGCAAAAATACCTACCCTAGATACTCATGATCTGCAAGAAGAGGAAACTACAATAGTTGTAGATTAAATTTTATGCCAACCTTATCTCCCACAAGAATCTAATAAGGATATTCCTATAGGTAGTCTTCATAATCAAGTGGAGACCCTTAAGGAGAAGGAAATGGAGTTTGAAATTCATGACATTGACACTAATTTAGAGGCCACACAATTAGATGGTGAGCGTGCCAAAGTTGTGTTTATTGAGAACATTTGAAATGTTGAGGAAGAACATGTGTTGACTCTAGAGGACAAGTGGAAAGTCTTTGAGGATGCAAAGAGAGAAGCAGATGCTAAAGCATAGGATGAGGCACTTACAAAGTAGAAAGAAGTTGATGCCAAAACACAAGTTGATGCACTAGCCAAAAAACATGAATTAGAAGCTAAAGCCAAATATGAAGAGATTGCAAGACAAGACAAGGAGAAGGAAGATCTCTTGTCTCAACAAAAGGAAGTAAAGTTGAGACTCAAGGAAGAAAGATCTACGTTAGCTCTGTTGTAGAAAATCCATGAATTGGAAGAAGAAAAGGCTCAACAAAAAAGAGATTGAGAAGCCATTGAATCCAAGTTCAAGGCTATAGAGGAAGCCCAAAGAAAGAAGGATGAAGAGGAGCTCTTTCTAAAGAAGTTGGAAGTAGAAGAACAAGCCAAGCATGAGCAAGAAGTGGCTAAAATGTGGGAAAAATTCAAACAGTTAGAGAAGCAAAGAGATGAAATGTATAAGTACAAGAGATTAGAGGAGGAAAGAGAAAAAGTTGAAGTTGATAGGCTTGCAAAAGAAGGTGTCGAAAAGGAGCAACAACAAGATTTTGATTCTCAACCTAAGGTAACCATTCTATAGCCTCTCTCCTCTACCACTTCTTCAAAACATGTGACTAATCCTCCTCCTGCCCCAACATGGTTGAATCTTAACTTGGAGAAAAATAAAATAGTCCAACCCCAACCTTTGAATTGGGATGAGACGATGAAAGAGTTTGAGAAGGAAAGGCCCAAGAAAAAGGCTAGAGTCCTTCACTCCACCAAATCGACTAATGCTGGAGAGATTGTAGCTGAATATATCATCCCCATGATAAATAAGGATAGATCATATAAGTAGTTAAGTGATTATGAACTAGGTATTGTAAACTTGGGAAGGCCTACAAGAAACTAGTAGATGAACTTAATTGATATTGTAGCATCCTCCACCAAGTCAAGAATGGCAAAGGACAAGCAAAGGAAGGATGAGCTCAAGGCTCAAGTAGATAAATTGCATAATTTCTTGAAGAACCTATCCTCTCCTATTTCTATACAATCTACTACTCCTACAACACCCATTTTGTTAAGCAAGAAAGAAGTTGATGACCTTGTTGAGATGAGAAGAAAGACAGGGATGTTTGATAGATGGATTGATATGTTTAAAAAAGAAGTGGAGTTTCTTGTTCAAAGTTATAAAGCTCATGATGATACATTGGAGTTGGTTAGTGACATGAATTCACATGCTAAGCATCTTGGGAAAAAAGAGGAAGAATATAGAGAACATACAAAGAAGTTGAAGGACATCAATAAGTTGTCAAAATAAAATTTGTTGGAGCAGTCCATCCTTAAGGAGGATAATGCAGGCTTTATTGAAAAGACCATCAGCATTATTAGGTTTTAGTCCTCAATCATTTTTCATCATAGGAATGAGGTACAATAGGCTGAGAAATATTTGAATGAATAAATTGAGGAATTGGGAGCAGTTATTGCTATGATTGTAAATGAACAAATCCCTATGAAAGATGGCCTCCCTCGTGAAATACTTAAGGAAAAATGGAATAGTAGGTTTGAGGAGGCAATGCAAAAAGGGGATGATGGTGATGACTTGTTGATTAATAGACTTATGGATATCAAGGAGGAGATAAAGTTTGCTAGAAGAGAACTTATTAAACTTGGGGATATGCAAGAGTTTGCTTCTGCATAATTGAAAAGAATAAAGTTTGAAGACAGTTGGGTGGATGAGCTAGATGAAGATATTCTCCAACAGGTGTTTACTAATTATGATGAGCACATGCTTGAGTAGAAAATGTGGGAATAAAGTGGGAGTGGAATGTTTTGTTCCTAATGGACACCTAATGACATGGTCAATTGGACAACTCTCTCTCTTTCTCTCCTATTTTGCATGATCTTGACATGACTTCAACTGGAGATTCCCAGTAGTTCTAATTTCCCTCTTTGTGCATCTAATTTTGATAATAGAGTCATCAAAAAGTAATCTAAAGATCAATAGGGCAGTCATCTCATGCAACTCCAATGATTCCCTAAATTTGTGGATCTCAATTTTTTGAGTGGAGGAATTATTGTTAGGATTAGTCTATATGTATTTTTTCTCTCCATGATGTAAAGGTTGGCTAATTGAAGAAAGATTAGCAGCCTAAGAAGAAAGTTAGGAGAATATTTACAGTTTCAGAAACTTTTTACAGCTTTATGCAAAAACACTTAGATATTTTTACATTTTTCAATATAGTTTTATGTTATTTTCAGAACTAGTTTTAATGATAATGTCAATGAACAAATGGTCATTCATATTCCAGTGAATGTTGTGCATAAATGTTCTTATTTGGTGAAAGTGAATAGAAGATTTTGAATCTGAAGTTGTTTCCATTGAGTTGTCTATGAATAAGGTTTCTTTGTGTTCATTGATCTATGAATTTTAATGGTGAGCTAATGATATGTTTTTGTTAAATTTGAAGTTTATGAATGGTGAATGATCTGTATGTCTTGAATTTGCACTATGAATGAATGCAATGGTATAGACTATCCTATAGATTGTATCATTTTATGGTTTAGTTGTTTGGAAGGAATACTCATGATGAAGTTTGTATGTTTGAATTAAAGGAAATTTACATTTATGTTTTGTTGTCTTGAGCTTTGTTCTATCTTTTGATATTTATTTACACTCCCCAAATGTAGATTAATTTTAATGATGCAGTTTGTATCCTTTTTACCAGTAGGCCCCTTTAATATTATAGTTGTATAGGCCACTTAACAACACTAGCACCGTTGAGAACCAACTACAAAGACCTTGGAAGATAGGTTGCTTTAGGTTATATATCATTTTTTAGGATCTTAAATAGGGTAGAAATATTTTGTTTAACTTTGTTGTGTTAAATTGACCATCAACAATTGCATTGCAAGGTACCTAAAGGTAAAAAGAGGGTTATTAAGGAGGAAGCCTACAAAGGGAAGGAGATGACAAGCCATGAAGCCCAAGAAGGAGGAACTTTTGGACAAGAAGACAAGGACAAGGTGAATATGAGTACAATTTTTGGTTTTAATTATGTAAGCGAAAATATGAATGCCAACCTACAAGTTAGAAAGGAGAAAATTAAATTACTAGATCATGGCTATATAGTACCATTTTGGCAAAGGAAATATGTTGTGAAGGAACAACAGGTAGAAGGTAACCAAGGAGTGGTCTGTACTAACATTCATAACCACAAAATAGCACCATAGATGGAAAATATGACACGAGAAAGCAAAGTTGTAGTGGAGAGACCAATGGTGGAACATCCTTTGAAGAAGGAAAATGGGAAATTTGTGGCAGAAGAATGTCAAAGAAAAATTGTAGCAAGGGTATGTGGCAAGGTGCCTGAGTATGAAGATGATTTGAGGTAGAAAACATATCCTAGAAAAAGAGAAGAAGATAAGGGACGACCATCCAATGATGTGAGAAATAAAGTATGGATGGTGAAGCATGTAGCAGAAGAGGATTGTGATGTTACATGGCATGAAGATGTGGTGATGGATTTGAAGAATCTAAATTTGATGAAAAAATTGGTGAAGACAAGGATGTCACTTTATTGACAGAGGAAATAAGGAGAATGAAAAAATTATTGATAGTTCAATATGACCAGTTGATTGAGAAGAAGGAATTTTTTGCACCAAGAGAAGATGGTGATGAAGAGTCTTTAGAGGCTCGTGATTTTATAACCCTTTTTGCAGTTTTATGTTTGTAGGAAATAAAGAAGTTGTAGCAAGATGTCAAGTTTGTGGCATCAAAGAAGAAATCCTCATACAAGAGGATAAGGAAGGAAAATAAAGAGAGAATCTTGCAGTGAAGTTATGTGTTTTTTAAGGCATAAAGGAAAAGAGGTTGGAAGCTGCAGCTAAGACATATCTTGTTGAAGGCATGAAAAGGGAGAACAAAACAAAATTTGCAACAATAGAGAGACCTTTGGAGGATATATTGATGAATATAGAATGTGTTGAGGAAGAAGTTGCAAGAGAATAAATAAATTGTCCCTTGGAGGACATGTTGATGAAGGTGGATGGTGATGGAGAAATCATAGTGGTAGTGTGGCTTGTAGAAATCCTTGTGCAAAAGGATAAGAAAAATAAGAGTGAAGTGGAAGGATTATGTTTTTTAGAAGACATACAAAAAGAGGAGTACAGTGTTGAACCCAATGGTGAAGATGGACAGGTGGATGTAGTGTTACCAATCAAGGAGGTAATTCATAATATTAAGATGGATAAGGTAGCAAATGCATATGAGATGGATCAGAATGATTGGTATGCAAAGAAGGATTTGCATGGTGTTGCAGAGTTAAGTGCATATGCAAATTGGCGGAGGTGGACCTACTGTGGTGGTCCAAATCCCACAAGATTAGAGGTGAATGAAAGATGCATTTGGAGGAGGTGGTCAGGTTCTGGTGGAGTTGATTCCACATCTAGGAGTTTGAGTGCAGAGAAGTAATGACTACCAAGTGGTTTCAGAAGTAACAAAGAATAAGGTGATGTATGAGTCATATTATTCTTTTGAAGAAGAAGAAATTGATGATTATGGCTCTTCAAAATTTTATAATGAATACTGGTAGGAGATTAATTCTATGAAAAGAGGGAGAAAGAGAGGAAGAATGAAAGATGGAAGAGACATCAAGTTATAGGGGCAATTGAGACAGAAGGTGCAAGTGAACAAGGTGGTAAGATGGATTCTGAATGAGCATTGAATCCACAAAAGTCTATGAAATATTTATTTCCTACCCTTGGTGTTTGATGTAGGAGCATCCAAGGTGGAGAGAAATCTTGCATCACTCAAATTATATATTTGTTTGATCAAATAATGGCTAGCATGGCCTATCGGCAAGACCTTGACATATCGGTGTGACTTTCCTACAAGTCCCAACGACATACTGATAACAATAGTGAGTGAGCAATGCATAGAGTTACATTTCTAGAAGGATTACTTATTAGTATGACAACATCTGATGTCCCAACAACAGGTTGATATCCCTTGTGAGTGGTGGTATGTATATCATTGGAAGGAGTGAGTTTCATTGACGAGATGCTAACTTAGGTCTACCCGATGGACCAATGGTCATCTATCAACGAGACACTTGTGTATGAGCAGGAGTCTAATGTGAGTCCCTCCAACAACCCAAAATTCATAAGTTAAAAAATGACATTGAGAGGACTTGTGTGTATTGGTAGGATGAGGGAATGAGTTCAAGTGATAGAACAATAACACATGCATCAGAGTGACTACAGGCTATCAGTGGGAAATGATAATGAGTCTCAGCGATGGAGAAATAGAAGGTTGGATGACATGTGGGACCTGACATGATGGTGAAGTTTATAGACTAATGGTGACTGACGAATGGTCTTTCAATTCACATCCTTGTTGTGAATTGTATGGTGGTAGGCTAGACTCATATCGTAATAATGTGTTGATCGGTGTAATCGACCTTCATCGGTAGGACTCTTGAGATGGCCCCAACAATACAACGATAAGGAGACAATGGCAGGGGAATGATTGAATAGTGAGTTTGTAGAATAGATGAACTTAGTGGTGACACATGGAACAATAGCATTCTATCAATTTGCATCATTGTTGCTAATCAACTAGGTCAAATGAATTTACAAGCATGTAGTGAATGATCAAAAAATGACTTACTAGGGAATGAATGAGAACGTAGTGATGGAAGTCTGTGTAACCGACCTAGAGAATTAGAATGATACAAAATTTGAAGGAAAAAAGGCAAGCATAAGTAGTATGAGGGTAGCTCACAATTTGATGGTGAAGCTTGAGGCTGAACTTAGATCTTCCAATCAGTAAATGCATGTAAGAAGCCACCCATGAGATGGCATGTAATCCTAGAACATCAGTCTAGTAATAAAGATCATTTTTTCTATGCAAATATGGTTGTTTATGTTGTTCTAACTTGTAAGGGGAGTCTCCATCAAAATGACCTCAAATCTATAACCTAAGACCTGATTCATGTAGATGAAGCATAGCTCTAATAGAAATAGTCAACTTTGTGCAAATTAGATGAGTGGAAGACACTTAAAACTTACCTCAAATATAGTTGCAAATTGTCCTAAGATAACTTTTTGATAGAAATGATTGATGATGTAGGAGCATCCTGGGGTATGAAGCAATCCTGCATAACCAAAAAATATTTTGAAGTTTTATGCTTGTGTTTTATTTTGATTTTTGGCTGTAGGTGTGTAAGAGAGGGGGACCAACAACATTAAGGCCCTAGGTCATGGAGAGCTAAAAGCGGAGGGTTTCCATAACATACCTCACTCTAAAGGGATGTTTTGGGAATAGGGATCAAGAATGATGAGGATTATAATGTGCCTCAATCACTCTATAGATCTGAACTTTAGCTTGGGCTAGGCAAGCTAGTTTATGGAGTTGATACTGTGCCTGAGACAACATTCTATTCAAGGATGACAGTGCAGTTCTAGGACATCAGCATGGCGCACTAGCATCTCTTGAGTGTTCTAGTGTCTATGCGGTAAAAAAATTAAGAAAATAGTAGGAACTACTCAAAAACTAGTAATCAGCCTAGTTGGTTGATTTTGATGGGAAAAACAAAATAATAAGGTAAGAAAAATACAAACAAAGATGATAAAGAAAGTAGATAAAGGCCAAAGAAATAAAGATAATCTCACAAAAATGCACATTCACTAGCTAACTCCACACGCTCTTTCACTTACACACAAGAAGGAAGGGGAAAATTGTTAGGGCTATATGGGAGTTTTCCTCAATCAAATCCCTATTTTGGTGTTTCCACCTCCATGGATAGCCAAATAACAACGAGATAAAAATATAGGGTAAAGAAGTAAAGAAGGAAGGAATGCAAATAACACTACAAAATAGTAAAGAGCTACTCAACCAAATCACAAACAAGAGGAGTGAAACGTTACCACCTCCACCAAGAGCTCACCAGCCAATGGAGGAGAAAGAAGGATTGAACAATCACCACAACCTCAACTGTAATGAAGGGAGGTGTCGTAAAACCTCAAGCCCATGCTGGAAATGGCTTGCTTCACACTTGCTTTGCAGAGTTGATAGAGTGTTGTTGCTACAATGGAGTGTTAAAGATGAGCTAGAAGTTCTTGAGAATGTGAAAGAAGGATTGATTGAATTCTTAGAGGTTGAAAAAGGAGATGAGTTGAATAAAGAATGGATGAATTTGAAGGGGAAGAAGGAAGAATCTACTACTTTTGGTGTCGGTTGGTTGAAGAGGGATGTTACAAATCACTCCAATCAAAAGTGTAACACCTCTTCCAACTTTAGACGTAGGAATCTATTAGGGATGTAAGCACACCCCATGGATGTCTATGCATCATGCACGCATCTCTGATAAATATTCTTCTACTGACATAAAGGATAAATACCAAGTGGAAGGAACACAACTAGCGGATGTAGAATTTTGCTTTCAGATTTGGTTTTCTAAGGCGGGGATGTGTAAAAGGGGAATTTATGTAATGGTTGAAAATTTGCTCCTATAAAATTTTCCCCCACTTTAGTGAGCATGAATACTGATGAGTGCTTTAGTAAAGTAGATCAAAGAGTTAGTAGGGCTAGAAATTTATACCTCAACCATCAAGGAAGCACACCGCAATCTGGCAAGCTCGAAAGTGTAGGGTAGGAAAAGGACTCCATAGCCCCACAAAACTATGAAGATGTAGAACGAAAGAGTCTTATAGGTATACAGGCCTTGCAAGGAGGCAACCCCCAATAACTCTCACATGAAGGAATCCTTGAGAATTAAGTGCATCACAAGCCTACAGACCTGCAAGGAAGGTGTCCTCCAAGATCTCTCACATGAAGGAAACCCAAAAAAAGCACCCTTCAAACATGGAAAATTGTAGGGAAGGCATCCTCCAAGATCTCTCACATGAAGGACACCCTAGGAAAAGTGCCTTATAGACCCGCAAACCTACAAGGGAGCAACTCCCAAGATCTCTCACATGGAGGAAGCTCAAAGGAAGTGTCTTACATGCCTACATACCTATAAGGAAGGTATCCTCCAACATCTCTCACATGAAGGAAACCCAAAAAAGGAGACTTCGTAGAGTTAGAAAGTGACTTTATAGGTGCACCTACAAAGCGGCATGGGTATATATAGGATCATCATGGAAAAAATAGGCCCTCAAGTGGCAAAAAATTTTAAAAAATCAGAGTTAGACAACTTGACATAAAAATTTGAATAAGTTATCCATATTATTTCAAAAATATATGTAAGAATAGAATCTATAGTAAATTGAATGTAGTTTCTAAACTACTAGGTTTATTTTTTTTTTTAAATCTATTTGGTGAAAATTTGAAATTTCAATGCAGTAGTACTTAAATTTCAGGGAAAAAATAAGAAGTAGGTGTTTGTCTGACCACCCTAACCACAATAAAATGATAATATTGTTTTATAAGATTTTATATATAAGTAGAGGACTCATGTCCCGATGTCATGCATTTTTTTCCAAGTAAATAATTAATTATGATTTTTTTATTACTTTTAAAAAATATAAAAAACTAGTATGTCTGACCACCAAAACTTGGCCAAAACTTCATGAAATTCATTTTTTTATTAATCCTATAGTATCTGAAGCATACAATGTGACGTATGTTTTAGATTCAAAAAATGTGATACCGTTTGAAAGATATAGATGGTTTTCAATCAACCTATCAATTAGGATTTTAGTCATAATTCAAATTGAAAATGAATAATAATTATTTATTAAATTCAAAGTAAAGCATAATTTATATTGAGGGAAAGCTGAGAATCTCCTTTAAAAACCCTTTTTGTCTCATCAATTTTGGGTAAAAAAAAAGTTGTCAGCCACATACCCTACACATGCCCATCATATCACCAATTTTTCACTTATCATGATCCTGTACATTCCCACATGTTTACCCATAGATAGAACATGTATAAAAGTGGCCACATAGGCAAGCAAGTGAACAATCATGGAGACTGTCAACAAGTTGGAAAACTTTCAAAGGGGTTCACTCAAGGGACATTGTTTAAAAGTGTGGAAGAGATGTTTTCTCTCAAATTGATTTGACACCAAGGAATCCTTTTGAAATATGTTCACTTCATCAAGGAATTTGAACGGAAGAAGATTCCCCCTTGTGAGGGGAAGGTCAAATCTGCTCCCACCTCAAAGGAAAGTTCTCAAGTTATTTCTTTGCAAACCCATGATAAAGAAAACACGTTCCGTTAGGGGTCCAAGTCAAGAATGCAATTCTTGGAAAAAGTTTACAAAGATTCTCAAGAAAATATTTGTTGCAAATGAATACATTTTCCAAAAATCAAAGTGATAGAGTTGTCACACATGAAAGGGACAACTCAAGTAGAGAAGAGAGAAAGATAAAAAGGAGTGAAAAAGAGATGATCACAAGCAAAAGGCATAGGGGTGATCTAATATTTTGGGGTTAGAGATGCTCATAAATATATATAAGTATAATAATAGTAGTATATAAATGAACTATCATCAGCCCCCTACTATATAAAACCATGTGAAGAATACATGAGAAAACAAAGTAAAAATAAAAAATTGGGTCAACATGGAAGGGAAGCTTAAATTCCCCCACTGCTTTGCATCATCCCCAATTTGTCAAAAATTAATCACAAACATGGAAGAATGATGATAGAAATAGAAGAAGGTTCACAACACCAAAACCACGCTTGTATCCAAGCACCAAAAAAGGTGACTAGGGTCATCTAGGAACACATAGCAAGATCACAGAGGCAACACATCACAACACACATACACACATCTAATCTAAAGATAAAGAAGAGGTTTCCCCCTAACACTCATCAACCAAGAGGTCATCCACTCCCCACTCTATATCATCATAAGGGAAAGGAGGATGAGCCTACAGTGGTGAAATATTAAGGGGAGGAGCTTCCAACCCTCTCACAACAAGGACTAAGGAAGAAGGCCCCGCATGGTCTCCTCTACTCGGCTCTTGTGGAGCTATGGTCAATAATTTTGTGAAAATATTTAACAAGGCTGGAACTTCATCTAGAGAGTTAAAGGTGCACTTTGTTGTAGTGCCATGTATTACCTCAACGGATGAGGAGGGTTGTGCCCAAGGTTCACCACTGGGCTCATTGAGTGACTCAAGAGTGGTGACGAACTCAAGGGAAGTCGGGGCCGGTTCCATTACTAGGATGGAACAAGTTGACCTAAATCAAGTTTTACATGTTTGATTTGATCACAAAGAAGTTTGAATAAATTTTGGAGCCAACAACACTATTTTGAATTCAAATAGGGCTACATCTAATTAGGCTGACCTGATTGATGTATGCTGATTTAATAGGGTATATATGTGGAACATTTTTGAGTTGCATAAGGAGTTGACAATGCAATGTAATGTGTGTCAAATCTAATATTGTGCGAACTTATGAATTTGTATGTGTGAGATCAATATAAGGGAATAATTTTTGTGAATGTTCAGTGATTGTAAACCAGATAAATATTTTGTATTCAAAGATTCATTAGAACTGAATTCAACACAAGGAAGGTGTATCTTACATCAGTTCACTGCACTTTGGTTGTGCAACCACTTTTTTTTTATCTAATTATAGCTATGAGCCTTACAAGTATAGTGAGTCTTGGTAGTGAACCCCTATAATATCTTATTGTATAGGAGAAAATTTTCACCCCTTTCACAAATTCCCCTTTTACACTTCCTCACCTTAGAAAATCAAATCCAAAGGTAAAATTCCACATCAGCCCACTACCTTCGTTCCACTTGGAATCTTATTTTTGCGTCGATAGAAGAATAACTATCAGGGATGCCCATGTGGCACATAGATGTTTGTGTGGCATCCTTACATCCCTAATGGATTCCTACATTTGTAGCTAGTAGAGGCATTACACTTCCCATTGGGGTTGATTTGTAACGCCCCTCTTCGACCAACCAACTTGAATATGGCCCTTTTCCTCATCCCACCTTCAAAAACACTCTTCCTTCATGCATTTCATCTCTCTACACAATCTTCTAAGAATTCAACTAATCTTCTACACACTCTCTTTTAGCATTTTTCAAGCATCCATCAATCTCAAGCAACACTTTGGCACTCCATAGCAACAACAACAACACTCCATCAACTTCATGGAGAAAATGTTGAATAACACCATTGCAACAGGGGCTTGATTCCTTTCTTTTTCTCCTCCATTAGTGAGTGAGCTCTTGGTGGAGGTGGTAATTAATCACATTCACTCGTCTCCTCTATGATTTGGTCGAGTAGCACAATACTATTTTGTAGTGCTTATTGTGTTCTTTACTTTCATTCTTCCTTTATCATACTTTTCTCCATTGTTTCTATCTTGGTTGTCCATTGAGGTGGAAACACCAAAATAGGGGTCTAATTGAGGAAGACCCTTATATAGCCCCCCAGCAATTTTTCTCTTTCTTGTGTGTAGGTGGACGTGCATTTGGAGCTAGTTGGAAAACAAGCTCTTTTGTGAGATCATCTTTGTCACCCTAGCATTAATATATTTACTCTATCACATTCACTTGTATATCTCTTATTTTATAGTTATGTTTTATTCCCTTAGAAACCACTAGCTAGGTTGTCAACCCATTTTCTAGCAGTTCCAACTGTATTTTTAGTCCTCTGGTCATACGGACTCCAGTGCACCACACTATCATCCTGGAACTGCTCTTTCATCCTCAGGTAGAGAGCTACTTGAGGTATAGTGTTGAACCCAAAAACTGGCTCACCTAGCCCCATTGTTGACTTCAGGTCTGCAAAGTGATCATAGGACCTTATAGTCCTCATCATTCTTGTTCCTCATTTCAAATACCCCTTTAGAGTGAGGTAAGTTAGGGCAGCCTTATTCCCTTGAACATGGCTGGTCCCCCTCTATTACACTTATAACTAGTCATAATATATTGTGAGCTAATCCTCATTGTGTTTTTTCCCTTTTTGGGTTTTCAACGTAAAAATCCTAGTGTTCATGTGTTATGTGGTGTTGTGATCTCTTTCATGTTTACATTCATAGTTGCAATTAGATATGTTTTGATTATTGATTGGATTATGACTAAATGGTTTAATAGAATACCGATTTACCCCCCCTCTTAGTATTCTGGGTATTCAACAATTGGTATCAGAGCCTAGTTCCTTTTAGAAAGCCTAATAGCTTGAGGAAGATCTTGGAATTTGAACACATGGCTGAAGAAAGGTGTCCTATTCCTTTGGAAGAATTTTTTGCAATTGAAAATGAAGAAGATGACTACATGTCTAACAAAGAACTTAAAGTTTCTCTTGAAGATATTGACAGGGTTGAAAATGAGAACAATATTTTAAACGAAATCTTAGGAGAAGCAAATGAATGCATCAAAAATTTAAGAGAACAAATCAAGAATTTCAAAGGAAGACATAGACAATTTAATGAATAGTTGAAGAAGGAAACTGAAGATATCCTCGGACTGAAAGTGAAGTAGAAGAAAAGAAGAGAATTGAGGATTTTTTGAATGCTAAGATACAAAGCAAGATTGATAAATGTATAGAACTTGAACAAGAAGTGGTGACCATAAGAACGAATCTAGAGAAAGCAAGAGATCATGAAGAAAAATTCAAAACAAGTACTACAATTCTTCATGAACTAATTGTAATTCAAAAACCTTATAAGGATAAAGGTGGTTTGGGACTTGAAGAAGGACAAATTTCAAAGAAAAATAGGACACATAAAAAGGTTGACAATTAAAAGCAGACTCAAGGAAATGGTAGATAGATCAAGAATCAAAGAAGAAATCCTCTTAGACAACCAAATGCTCAAAGGTACCCATCTTTCAATGGTATTTTTTTTCATGCAATAAATTTGGACATAAGGATATAGAATGTAGAAGTAGAATGAATTAGAATGTTGGATCATTTTCTAGACAATGTTTTGCATGCAAGAAATTTGGACATAGAGCTATTGAGTGCAAAAGTTATATGATTAATAGATTCAATACTAGTAGAATGTTTCAATCTTTTAATGGATACTATTACACATGCAATATATTTGGACATAAGGCTGACCAATACATATCAAGAATGAATAGAAGTCAAAAAAATGTTGTATGCCACAATTACAAAAAACCTATACATATTTTAAGATTTTACAAAAGCAAGAATGGAAGATAGACTAATATGGAATAGAGGAATAAACTAGTGAAGAAAGTTGATCCTATTGAAGTTAAGAATGAAATGAAAAAGATTTGGATGAAAAAGAAAGAGGAACTTGAGAAAAAGGATGAATCAAATGTATTTGTACCTACATTTGGTGGAGATAATTCTTCTAAAAACTAAGCCCATGTCAATGCTTAGGGGGGGGGAATAGCAAATAATTTATCAACCCCATAGAAATATGAGGTGTCAAGTAGTGACACAAAGATATATGGTGTAAAATGATGACATTAATCTTTTGTAAAAGAAACCAATAGAAAATATGCAAATTGGAAGAATTGCAGAGCATTATAGGGTTTGCAGTGTATCAATGAAGTGTTTGCCAGCTTTTTAGGAATTTGTAGCATTAAATGTGAGTTTAGGGCAGATTGGAAATGTATAAAGTGAAATCCTTAGTCATTTCTAATCACTTTTACATATTAAAAGAGAGCGGACTGAATTGAGAAGTTATTGAAGGTGATTCAAAGCGAACTAGTTCAACCCCAATTCCTATTGAGTGTGAAAAAGGTATTTACATCTATCTATGATTTGTGGGTTTGTATTAGAAGGGATTTTTCAAGCATTTGAAGGTATAATTGAGGTTATACTGGATACACCAACTGTAGTTGAGATCATAGAAAGACCTAGACTGAAGTTTAAGAGGTTTTCATAAAAAAAATTCGATAATGACCTTGATGGTGCATTTTCAAAGATCCTAATTAAGGTTTTTCCCATTGAGGACACAAAAATTTATATACATGGAAAATTGGAAGAGTATGATCACCAAGTACTTAAGAATCAATGGTCTAATGAGCTAACTGGAGATGACGTTTTGGTAAAACCAGAGTATGTAAACCTAGTGTGAAAGAAGCTAGACATTTGGAACTGGTCTTCTAACTTTAGTAGTGATTTGGATGCAAAGTATGTGAGGATAGCCCTAAGAAAGTGCATGACAAATTCATGTGGAAATATATGACCGAACTTATTTCTAAGGATTTAATTAAGGTTGTGATTAGATTATGTGATATTAGACTCGTACTGGGGTTAGTGTTAAAGTCAATAAAGAATGATGTGGTTATACAGCTAACTGGTGCCACATTTCACAAATGGCATCACATTCCAACAGTAGGTTCCCCATGGGAAAGTAAAGGAATTTTTATTTTGATCTTATTTGGCGATTATGATTTGATTATAGTCTAAAAAGCCATCCATGAGTGACAACATTTCATGCCCAGTTGTTAAATCTACAATGAGATCAATGTTGGGAAGAGGGAAGTCATCCTTCAGATATGCCTTGTTTAGATCTCTGAAATTAGTGCATATTATAATGCCCCTAGTGGGTTTTGAGACTAGTACCAGGTTTGAAACCCACTCAAGATAATCTATTAGTTGAATGAATCCAACATCAAGAAGCTTTTGAAGTTCCAATTTCTGCTTGACTGGTTTGGCCTTAGGATAGAATGCTAAGTGATGCACAAATACTTCTAGATCAAGGCCTGGCATATCTATATGTGATCATGAAAAGTTAGCTTTTCTCTCTTTAAGGAATAGTGCAAGGTTCTTATGTTCTTTGTCTAATAAGGATTCAACATAGAAGGTGATCTTAGGTTCTTCCTTTGTTCCCACATTAATTGGTGTAGCATTTTTGGCTAGTATGATTGACTTCTCTGGATGCAGTGCGCTAAGGGGGATATTGAATCCTTCATCCTTGGGAGCCTTAGGGAGGCTTTCACCATCAGATGTGTCCTTTTATTTTACTATTTTGGGATCAGAGAGCATCACTAGGTGGTTTTCACTCAAGGATCTACAAGTTAATTGTATTTCATTTATTTTGCAATGAAGGATTCAATCATCTCCCCAAAGTATGCCCCTGTATCAAGCTCTATGTCAAAGCCTGCTTTGTGATCTTCCTGTGATAAGTTGTCTCAGAGCCCCATGAATTCTAAGATCGCTTCATCATTTTTGAATAAATCTAGAATCGATGGTATTTGTTGTTCCATGTCAATGAGATGTGGATATACCAAGCGTATTTCAGTTGGTTAGTTGTTTGAGACAAAGGATGTTATGGATATCATGAAGAGGGTGTTGTTTTCTATTAGAATTCAACATGCTCTGATATCATGTTGAAATAATGGATGTTGAATCATCCAATGAAGCTACACAAACTTCAAAGGATCTTTCAAAGAGAAATTACACCACACAAAAAGTGTTGCAACTAAGGGCTGTAAAGAGAGATTGCTATTGATCTACAACATTAGATCATAGATTGACATTTTATTGATATGATACAAATGAACAAGTTGCCTGATTATATAAGCAAGAGAGAAAACCTAAAATGCATGAGATGTTGCCATGTGTCATTATCTAACAACATGTGACAACATGTGAACCCTATCTAGGAAATTATTAAATGTTGAGATAAGTTCTAGGACAACTCATCTTCTAGAAGGAATCTTATCCCTACAAACATGGAAGGCGACATTACCCCATTATTAAATGATTTATTAAAAATGCAACCTAGGACTAAATGATATATGACCTAAGTTAACTTATGCTAGTGTAATAAATAATTAATTACACTAACATTTTCAAATAGATTAGCAACATCAAGGAGAAAGTCATCTAAGGTAGTATCACGCAATGTAGGTGACCAAGAGGAAGCCACAACTCATTTAGTAGAAATACCTTTACCAATAAGTGTGACCTTGCTAGTAGTACAACCTAAGCTAATATTTTTTAGTCATTTCTCAGGAATGATGGGTTCTAGTAAACCATTGTCATTCTATCCTAGCTTCTCATTCTTGTTATACCCCCAATTATACATTAGTTGTAGACCTTTGTTGTCATCTCTTGTGGGAAGAATAGGAATAGGTCATTCATCTTGATATAGGAGTTTAGAGATATCTTTCTCATAGATGTCTTCTTGATTCAAATCTCGCCATTTGGTGAAGGTAGTAGCTGCCATCTTGATTGTTTCTGGTTCTTTGGTGCTAGATGTGGGTTTCCCATGGTTTTGAGGAGAAATAGGTAACCCTCCTAAGAAAAAAGTGTCTTTCAATATTTTGTAGCTTCCACAATCATCATCTTGCATTATGGCTTTGACATCAAGTATGATTTTCACAATTGGTACTTGGGATGATGAGGTAGAGGCTAATGATGATGGGTCAACCAATGAGCTTGATGGTGTAGGTCCATCTTTTTTGGGTATATGTGGGATCTTATAAAAGTTGGCTTCAAGGATCTTGCAGTAGTAGAAAGGCTCAGGATCTCCATGGATAGTGATTTCTCTACCCTCAAAATGAAACTTCACACATTGATGGCTATAGTTTTCAAAGCATGGATCCATGGTCTACTGAGTAGAATGTTATAGGGAAGATCAAGATCAAGTACTTGGCATGTAGTTTCTACAATGAGAGCTCCTACTTGAATAGGAAGCACAATGATTCCTTGTGATACCCATTCCCGATTGTTGTATGCTCTTATGGTGGTACTCTTTGTCTTCTTAGTACTATCTTCTGAATAGCCTAGATGCTTCATCAACTGCAGGGTACAAATGTTTAGACCAGAACCTCCATCTACCAAAAATATTTTGACCTTTTTTTTATGAATGACAACCTCAAGGTATAAAGCACAATTATGACAGTTGCGATGGTAAATCTTGGTCAGAGAAGGTGAGAAGATGGATAGCAATATTCCCTACCATAGCTTGAAACTAATCAGTATCAATGTTCTTAGGAACAAAGGATTCAAAAAAGGATTTTTCTAGTATTTCTCTATGTGTAGGAAATAATTTTAGAAGATCCAAAATTAATATTTGAGTCGGGGTTTATTTAAGATGATCTACAAGATTGTACTTGCTAGGATTATATGCAGGCAAGGTAGGTTGTGTCCTAGATTGAGTGAGAAAACTCCTTGAATGGTTATTTTTCCATGTCTTGTGGTGACTCCACATTCTGTACTATCTCCTTTGATGGTGACAACAACGATAATGCTAACATAGGAAGCAACTATATTGGAATACGTATGTTGAACATTGGTGTAATCCTTAGCTTTTCCATAGTTATTAGCTTTGTTATGATTAGGCATAGGGTTCTTGTATATCTTGAGATCCTATTTTCTAGCTAGTACCACAATAGATATGGTATCATTCTCTATGAGATCTTGGATGATATTCTTCAGTTTCATGAAATTTGCTAGTTTATACATCTTTGACTTTATTAAATTCATAGAGATAATGCTTGTTCTACTAGGATGGATTTTCTTGGGGTTCTTGGTAGTGTTCAAAGTTAGGAAGTGTGATCAAATTTGACGCTACGAATTTCTTCATTATTGTCTTGATGGGTTCCAATAAATAGGTGTACTTTCATTTAGGATAGTTATTCCTATTACCAGTTGGCCTTGGTTGTATGTTGGTGTTATTGATCTATTTTTTCTGAGGTGATACCATTTGTTGCACCATTGGTTGGATGTTGGGTCTAGGATCACTTAGTAGGAACTTAGCATCTACCACCATCATTTTTTACATTTTTGTTTTTAGCCCACACTCGAGGTTCCTCATTTGAAATGGTTGAAGGATAGTTGTCTTTGTAAGCTTGAGTGTTTCCTTGTGAGATTAGGGCTCTTTCAATGTTAAGTTCTGTTGGAACAAGCTCATCATAGGATGTGATGCATTGCATTTTCAAGTGGAATGTTAGATCTGGATCAAGGTTGGCTATGATGATTCCCACTTGTTGTTCATCAGGAAGAGGCCACTTGCTTTTACTAGCTCTTTGTCTCCATCATTGTAGGAAATTTGTGAAGATTTCTCCTAGATTTTGTTTGAAAGTATATAACTCTTCCAAACTAACATCCATGTCAAGATTAAAGGAGAAGTGATCGATGAATTTGTTAGTGATTTCTTGAAAAAATTTGATACCAGGAGGAAAATGAGAGAACCATTCCATACCAATACCTGTTAAACTTTGAGGAAAGAGGTGCATGAGATATGAATCATTATAAGCCACTTCCATGCACATGACGTTGAATTCTTTGATATGGTCCATAGGACTCCCTCTCCCTTTGTATTTGTCAAACTTGGGGATTTAAAAACCAAGAGGGAAGGGTACCATTGCTATGTTTTGATCAAATGGGTAAGGACACAAGTTTTGTGTATGAGGTTTCTTTGTCTTACCCATGCGAAGGTCCTGCATTTCTTGTGAGAGTGCTTTCATTTGTGATGCAAGATCATCTTGTGGATTGGGTAGAGGAACATATGATGGGATGAGAGATGAGTTATATGGGGTGTATGAAGGTGTGATATTTTGTGAAAGTGATGAGTATGTTCACAATGCATTTGGATTGATGATGTTTGTATGAGGAAAATATGATCCCTTTTGTTGTTGGGAATATTGCTAAGCTAGTAAGGCTTGTTGAGCTTGTTATTGTTGTTGTGCTACTAAGGCTTGTTGTTGAGCCTATTGTTGTTATGCTAGTAAAGCTGCTGCTTGCGCTTGTTGCTATTATGTGGCTTGTTGTCCTGCTAAAGTTGCCTACTAATTTTGTTGGAAAATGGCCGCTTGCTATTGTTATTGTTGTTGTGCTAAGGCTGCTTGTTGAGCTTGATGTTGTTGTTATGCTAATGCAGCTTGTTGAGTGGTTTCTTCTTCTTCTTCTTGTGCTAAGGTTGTTTTTTGTGCTTTTTGTTGTTATTGTTGTGCTAAGGTTGCTTGTTACACTTGTTTTTGTTATTGTGCTAAGGCTTCTTATTATGTTGTTAAGGATGCTTGTTGTGCTTGTTGTTGTTGTACGACTTGTTGGTAAGTTTTTTGTGCTTGATATAGAGATAGGGCATGTGCGTGTAATGTGGGATTCGGTGGTTGTTGAGACATCTATGAAGGATTAGGAACATTGATGTTTTGAGTGGTTAGTGGATTGGTAGTGAAAGGTGGAGGATTCCCTTGGTTTAAAATTCCTTGTAAGATAGTGGATTGAGGGGGACAAATGTATGTTTGAAGCCCTGATTGATTTGGTATAGAAAAGGGAGCTATTAGATAAGATGATGTCATTAAATTTTGCAATGGAAATGACACACTAGGACTTTAAGTCCATTGATTGAAAATATTTCCTTTTCCTATGTTTGGAGTCCATTTCCTCATGTAAAAGATGTAAACAAAGGATTCATGATCAAGCTACTCCCAGGATTGATAGAACTTGTAACCAAGGGATTTCTTTGAGGTGGATTGATAGGAGATTATGTGGTAATGATAGATGGAATGGATGATCCCACCAGAGGGTTGGATAAAGATGTACCTAGTTGTGTTGAGGGTTGATTATGTGATATGGTATTGACATGGCCTTGTGTGTTGCCTTGAGTTTTTTGGTATATATTTCTCTACATGATGGTAGGTACACTTGTGGTACTCATAGGTGTGGATGAAGAGGGATGTCCTCGAAATGTTGAACTAGTGGTAGAATAGTGAAGTTCAAGTGGATTAAGTAGTTGTTTTGGATCTTCAAGAATGTGAGGAGCACCAAAGGTAGGTGTCCAAATGGAAGTGGGAGGTGGAGGATTCATTTCAAGAGTTCCCACAAGTGTATTACTTTTGAATGGTAAGGTACGACCAAAATCTTTAGCAAGGTTGGTTGTAAGAATAGATATGTAAGTTTGAGTTGGCCCTTGTAATGGAGTTGTGAAATCTTGTGTGAAACTTTGTGCTACAAATGTTGGGGATTGAACTATAGATTTTTAGCTCTCTAAGTCTTTCTAGTACTTCTAGGGTTTTGCACCTAAAAGGAGAAAGCAAGGGCCAAAGAATCTAACTAGTTCATTCAAATTAGGAAATGTGTGATGTAATTAGGACTAAATGGAATGATCTAAATGCAGCTATATAAATTAATTGATTGATTATGAATGCAAAATCTAAGAAACAAATGATGTTTGAAAACACATTATGTAATGCAACAAAGAACTAGGAATGGATGCAAAACTAACAAAAATGAACCAGACTAAAAGTGTACACTTGGAATGTGGATGGAGACTAGAAATTGCTTCTGAAATTCTATTGATGTTGAAATTTAGGCTTACTGGGACTCATTCACCATTCTGGGCGAACTAGTCCCAATTCTACAAAACTAAACCAGAGCCCATTTCAGGCAAAAGGGTATCCAAAAAATGTAAAAATCCAAAAACTGACCTTGAGGTGGGACTCATTCACCACCCATAGTGAATGAGTCCACTTTTGAATTTTTGGATTTTCAAAAGTGGATTCCAAAGCTTCCAATCTACACTTCTACTTTGTATAGGTGTATGCTTCTGAAATTGTCGGATCTAGGTCTGAAAGTTCCTTTTTGTTGATATTTTGACTTGAATGATGAAGAGATGACTTAAAAAAATTTACAACTTGATTTACAATGATTTCCAAGCTTCCAAATGACCTAAATATGCAAACACACAAGAAGAAAAGAAGAAATGTTGAATGTTAGGGCATGGGGATTTTCCTTGGTCAAACCTCGTTTAGCTAATTAAACCAAAATGATGAAATAATCAAATGAAGCGTGAAAAATGGAATAGATTACCTTTCCATGATGATAGATCTTGAAAGTACGCAACAAAACATGTAGAATCTTCCCTTGAATGTCCTAGGAAGCAATCTTAATGAAGAAACCCAAGCTTGCTTGACTTGAATGAGAAGATAGATGATGAATTAATGATGAGAGATGTGTGAATGAGATATGAGATTTAAAATTTAGGGTTAAAAAACTTATTTATAAACAATTGTGCCTTAGTACTCGATTATACCTCATCACAGGCCAACATCAAGAAAAATTGAACTTAAAACCTAGTTTTTCTCGCTTAAACACCAAAAATGACTCAAAATGGGACTCATTTGCTACTAATGGTGAATGGGTCCCACCTAGAGGGGACTAATTCACCACTAATGGTGAATGTGTCCCACAAGGGTCATTTTTGCTAGCTGGAATGCCAAGAAATAAGAAAATTAGGCTTATATGATAACTATGTCAGTTATTTGATAAAAAAATATGCCTTGGGATGCACAATATGGGGTCATGGTGACCTATTCATGATGATGTGAATGTTAAATATTTCTTGGGACACATAAATCAATGTGAAAGTGTGTTTATTCTGTCGGTATTGGCATGGTGTGATGGTTTATAGGTGGCATTGTTGTTCTTGCCACCGAGGTTCAAACCCCGTTGGGGTGGTATTGTTGAATGGTTGTATCCGGTTCATAGCTCCGGTCAAAAGCGTTTACCCCTTGAATAAAAAAAAAATGTGAAAGTGTGATTAAATACACTTTACAACACTAAAATTAGGTCCACATAGCCTAGAAAGGCACAAAAACCAATGTGAATGTGCAAGACACATTACACCACTAGTTTATCATTAAGTTTACATTAAGAACCTTCTAGATTGATGTAATAATGTTATTAAACACATTTTATAATGTTGAATTGAGGATAAATAGTTAATTAAGTCTAGAAAAGTGTGAAAGTCCTTTACAAGACTTTACAACACCTTTACAAGAAATCATTAAAAGCATGTTATTTGATTTGCAAGGGTCCAAGACCTAATGTGGATGCATAAAATGCCTCACAACACTAGATTAAGACCTCATTAAGTCCATTTTATCATGAATTATTCCATATCAAAAAATTGGTTCTTTTTTCTATGGCACAAGGATATAGGAGCTACACTTTCAAAAAGTTGATGTTCTAAAAGTTATTCCCTAGTGACGTCAAATGGGTTGTTGGTGATGTCTTCAATTTTGTAAGGTCATAAAGGAGATGATGGTTGTTGTGATGGTGTGACATGACTTCTATAGGATCAAACTCTAAAGGATTTGGATCACTTGAGGTAAATGTGACTTTTTATTTTTCAATGATTTTCTACATGTTGTGATCTCATCCTTGCCATAAATTTTGGGTCAGCTATGGGAGAGTTGTGTTGAGTTTTTTAATGTTTGAACTCTCTAGTTGACTCAAACCTAGGTAAAAGGGACACTCTAACTCTTTTGGGAACAATGATGACAATGTGGGATGAAAAGATGGGTGATGTGGGAGGTGAACTTTTTGGGACAACACTTTTGACTTAAGTTTGATGTTTTGATGTTGGGATAAAGGCTACTAATGAACATAGAAATATTTAGGGTAGACTTGTGACCTTTAAGATAAACTAGTTCAAAGATGATAACTATCTCAACTAAGTGCATGGAAAAGGATACATTTCACATACAAAGTAGCTAAGGTAGCAAGTTGGTTTGATGTTTTAAGTCCCAAAAGTGTGGGTGTATTTAAAATTTTGCAAAGATAGATGAGATGAAAGATGAAATGTGATGAAGGGGTGAATGAAATGTTGGACCCAATGTTGACCTAAAGTGAACCTCTTGTTTTGACGAAACCACGGTAGTGAGAATGATGCTATATCTCTAAAATGTTCAAATCCTAAAGTATTAATGATTTAAATAGAAAACTTATTGATCCTTAAAAAGATGAGGGTTCTCTCTAATAAAGAATGTGTACATGTTAGGATATTTTCTCAATGTTCGTTCATAAAATTTTATCAACAATTTGTTTATGTTTTCGTAAAGTGCCTCAATGTGGTTGTTGATTGCTTTTGCACTACAATGTATAAGTTTATAGTGACAACCAGTTGACCTTCGTTTAGGGATCCTTACTTTGCGTGAGATCATTTGGAAAAGTGAGCTTCTGTTCTGATAAGATCAAGGCAACAAAATTATGGTAGACCTCTAAAATGTTCAAGTCCTAGAAAACAAGAGGATGGAGGGGAATGTTCAAACCTATTTGGGCTCTCCTAGCTCGGGCATAAAATTTTCTCAACAAAGTGTAACAGTTATGATAAAATATGGATTCCCACTTTTGATTGTATTTTGTTTGATGATTCCTATGTCAAAAATGGAGTGCTAGAGACTTTCCTATATGAAGTTTAATTGTTTTATGAATCATTTAGAGGAGTTGGGTATCATGAAAAGACCAGGATTTTGACTCCAAAAGAATACAAAAAACTCTAGACTATACCTTGAAGCGTTTCTATAGAAGTTTGCTACCAACTTGTTTCTATTTTTGTGAACTGCTCAAAGATGTTTCTTAAGGGATTTTGGAGTGAGATGCCTAAGTCTAAAATGAGGTCATGTAGACTTTGGTTTAGGAATCTTGATTTTTTTTGAGATCATGGGGAAACAATTTATATTTATGGAAGAAAGGAAGATATTTATTGCCACGTGGGTGGTGGTAATCGGGGCCTTCTAGCCTCAATATCAACGTGTTCCTCTTCTTCATCTAAATTTTTTGTTGTTTTCAAAAGTGAAGCTTCTCAAACTGCTAATGAGATCTGTTTGTTGACTGTTTATGAGTTCAAAGTTTGGTTGAATTATAGCATCTAAAAGATCAAGTTGTTCAATGGGAGCAATTGGTCTCCAAATAGTCATGTGGGGTTCCTTTATCAATTTATCTTTGCTTGAATGAATTGATTTTACCACAAACATTTATCTTTTGATTATGTTTTCAAACTAGATGTTTATGTCAAAAACATCATAACTTTCACAATGTCCATTTCGTGAAAATTATGAGATTAAAGCCACAATTTCCTATGTTGTCTTTGGTAAATATGGGTTTCAGAAATTAATGTCAAGATACGTAGAAATTGCTAAGCATAAATCCTTAGGACAAGTAGTAATATCGAGGCTAACTCAAAAATTCCATATTTAAGCTAAAGTGTTTGAAATTTTGAATAGTGAGTGTTTGTTTTTGGAACATTTTGAAATCAAGCTAAGCATTAAATTGACTCACAAGCATTATATAACCCTAGGATATAAATGGCTATATTTTGTACTCCCACTTAGATTTCTCCAGTTGCGCTTATTCAGAATGGATGATTAGAAGCTTGACCACACTGGCTCCCCTCCACGTAACTCACTTCTATGGGTCAACCAAGTTTCAAGTTCTCATGAATCTCCCATGACAAACTTTTCATCTCTACTAAGAATTGCAAATTTTGACCTCCTCACATCAACAAATATTATGGATTTTTGGCTTCTACATAAAGGTTCATAATAAGGGCATCCATTTTAGAGGATACTATTATAAACTCCCTCAAGAGGTCTCTCAACCCTTAGAACAAGGGCTTTACACATCATAAAGATACTAGGGGAGAGCTATCATGCATCACTTAGTTGATTGCAAACTCTCCTTGCAACCACAAATTTATATAGCAGTTTGGAAGAGCCTAGCTTATGCTTGTTACAACTTGGGTTGTTCCCTTGGGGTGAGTACTTTTTCCCACCAAGGCAGGCCCTCTAAAGGTGAACAATAGTGAGTAATTACATCCGTAGTTCGATCATCTTTGTTTGCATGCACAAAGAGAGAACACATGCTATGCCTTTTCTCATGCTAGCATGGTTGTTCAATTTTAAACCCAAATTTGAAGTGTGGAGGTGATTTTAAAACATGATAGAGAATGTTTCTATTTTTCAAGATCACCAAATGGAATGAGAGAATTGCATATGCATTCACTAGCAAAGTTGAAAACCACAAAGCAAAACATATAGTTTTCAATTTTATCCTTCAAAGCAATAATGAGTTAATTTTAAGCACCAATTGAAAGATGAGTTTTCCTTGTTCAATTTTAAGCCCAATTGAAAGATGTGATGTGAGGGTTCATTTTTAGCCAAATTTGAATGTTCATTTTAAACCCAATGGAAAACTAGTGTGTTGCCTAAAAACTGAAAGTAATAAAGCATGAATTTGGGTTATAATTGCCCCAAAGCATGAAACGCTAGTTACAATTATAGAATGTTTAGATAGAAGAGAAGTTCTTCAATTTCACTCCATGCCTTTAAACTTGCAAAACCTTGTTAGTCTAACAATGAAAACACATTCAGACATTGATCGGTGATCAGATAATTAGAAGAAATGAAGTCACATGTCAAAAAATAAGTGTAAAGTTTCTTACCCTAGTTGAGCATTGTTGTACATGATGGCATTGCAGTTTGAAATATGGGCATTGCTCTAGTAAATTTGAGCATTACTCTATAGAAAGGAAAATGAGCACAATCACCTCACTATATTGACAGGCATTGTTGTAAACGAATGTGTCACAATTTGAAGTTTGAAAGTGTCAGTCTGTTGGGGGTGAGCATCGCCATTTTCGTTTCACGATAATTCAAATTTAAATAAGTGTCACTATATTTAAATTAGTTTTAGCCAATTAAATATGCGTCACTATATCAAATTCCTTGGGCATCACTATATGGCGACGCTATTGAGGTAGCGTCATTGTTTGTGGTTTGAATGTCACTGCAACTTGCAAAACAACAAAAACATAGATTTCAAGCCAAAAAACAATTAAATGATTGGTTTTCCCTCCTTCTGGCGCCAAAATGTCAATACAAGGATACCGCTTATGGGACGAATCATGCTTGATCCATGAAGAATCAAAGCATAATGTTTGGAGCCACCAATACTCGAATCTGAACAAGATCAATCAATCAAAATTGAAAGTAAACATTTTATCAAAAAACCTAACATGTTAATCTTATGAAAGCTTTAAAGAAAACATCTACTCTAATTCATTGAAATTTATCTTGTTGTAAAAATTGGTGTTGCATTGATGTGGACCGACGACCCTTTCCCAATCTTGTGATAGTGAGCTTGTTTTAGTCGATTCTATGGAAGATAATAGATGAAACCATGATGTTTGATGTATGAAAAAACCTAAATTAAGCTAAAATGAACATGATGCAAGCTAAGTTACTATGATTTTATGTTATAAATGATCCAATTATGCAATTTCTAAGCTAATCTAAGCTAATTTAAGCTAAAATGATGCTAAAAGATGAAAACCTTAATTTATTTACAAACTAAGATGGATCCATGGAATACAATAATGAAATTTTGAAGCTATTTATGCAACTAAGGGTATGTGTAGGATCATAATGGAAAAAGCAAGTCCTTGAGTGGCAAAAATTCAGAAAAATCAGAGTTAGACAACTTGACATAAAAATTTGAATAAGTTATCTATATTATTTCAAAAATATGTAAAAATAGAATCAGAAAATTGAATGTAGTTTCTAAACTACTAGGTTTATTTTTTTAAAAAAATCTATTTGGTGAAAATTTGAAAATTCAATGCAGTAGTACTTAAATTTCAGTGGAAAAATAAGTAGGTGTCTATCACCCTAACCACATTAAAATGATAATATTTTTTATAATATTTTAGACATAAGTAGAGGACTCATGTCTGGATGTGATACATATTTTTTTGTAATTTTTTTCCATATAAATATTTAATTATGAATTTTTTATTACAAATTTTAAAAAATATAAAAACTCATATGTTTGACCACCTTAACTTGGTCAAAACTTCATGAAATTCAATTTTTCTTTTTTTAATCCTATAGTATATGAAGCATAGAATATGACATATTTTGGATTAAAAAAATGTGATAGCGTTTGAAAGATATAGACATTTTTGAATTGGCCTATCAATCAAGACTTTAGTCATAATTCAAATAGAAAATGAATAATAATTATTTATTAAATTCAAAGTAAAGCATAATCTATATTGGTGAAAAGCTAAGAATCTCTTTTAAAAATCTTTTTCGTTTTATCAATTTTGAGTAAAAAGAAATTCGTTAGCGACATACCCTACAAATACCCATCATATCGCCACTTTTTGGCCCATCATGATCCTGCACATACCCCTAAAACAAACTAAAACAAAATGTGTGCAAATTGAGAGTATGGATGCGAGCAAATTTAACAACATGACTTTGCAATAAAAGATGGATCCATTTGTCTCCAAATAGTGATCTATTTATAGGAGAGCAAATAAGGATTGAATGGTTGAGATAAAAAAATCTTAATCAACAGTTCATGATGAAAGAGATGAGAGGCATGGATCATAGATTCTCATCAACGAATGAGAATGTAAGATGAAGATTAATCAAAGGCTCACAATTACCTCAAACAAACACACTTTTGACTTGCTCACATAAGTCAAAGGTAACTTGCTAGAAAGGTAAGAGGGTTAACTTGCTTTTGAAGCTAAGTGAGTTGATTGGAGGAGAGGGAATATTCCATTAGGGTGATGAAAAATATGATTTTACAAGTTAAAACAAAATTTTAATTGTGCAAAAAGGATAAGGAATATTCCACATGTGGGAATATTCCTTTCGATTAGAGGAATAATTAGTTTAATTGTTAATTAAACAAGCTTTAATTTATGCAATTAGGGATTAGAGGAATTAGATGATATTTATTAAATTAGATGATTTAATAAATAGGGGAGCGTGAAATGATATTTAATTAAATATGATAGGTTTATTTAATTAAATAAGATGACTTATGAGATTAAATTAAATATTTTGATTTATTTAATTTAATTAGATGAAGTGTTAGTGTGAAAAGAGGTGAATTAACCTAATTTAATTAATTAGGCTAAATAGATGAAAATGATGCAATTAATTAATTAGCTAAGCTAATTAAATTAATTAAGCAAAAAGATGTTAGATAAAGAGAAAAGGATGTTAATAAATCCGATTCGAATGTATGACATTGATTAGGACATTTTGTCTACACTTACTTCCTCTATTTGTGCATCAATCATTTGTTTATGGCATTGTCTCATATAATTTAGAGCATATTATCTTTAATGTTCTCTTTGTTTCTCTTTACTTTTAAAACTTAACCTTCAATGAGACATCCTACAAAATTATAACAAAACATATCAACTAAGTTATAATACATTTTAGCCGGTGTTGGCATCGTGTGATGGTTTATAGGTGGCATTGTTGTTCTTGCCACCAAGGTTCAAACCCCGTTGGGGTGGTATTGTTGAATTGTTGTATCCGGTTCATAGCTCTGTTGGGGTGGTATTGTTGAATGGTTGTATCCAGTTCATAGCTCCGGTCAGTTTACCCCTTGAATAATAAGTTATAATACATATAAATTATTAAATGTATAAAAAAAATTAAGATAAGGGATATGATTTGTGTTAAAAAGGGTAAAATTGATAAACATTATCATTGTATCTTATAAACATTATCATTAAATTTTATAAAAATGTCTTTTAAATAAACAAGAAAATAATTTTAAAATTTTTAAAAATATTAATATAATATTTATACATATATTAAATATTTAACTTAATTTAAAATATCGAAAATACAAACAAAAGAGGCAGGGGGCCTAGCTCAATTGGCTAAAGCATCTGTTACAGTCACAAGGTCTAGTCTCCCCCCAAACCCATGGTAAGGAGGGTGACAAATTCACCTCAAGGAAATTCATGACCACGAAATTCACATTTTTTAATATTTGACAAAAGAATATTTTTCACCCCTTATTATCAATTTTATTATCATAAATCAAATTATACTTTTAAAAAAAATCAAAATTTCAGAAATATATAAAAATGTAATTTATCTGGGGCGATTCAACTTGCTGAGGTGTGGAAATGGGCAGTTTACACGCCTTATCTTCTTGGCAGAATAAAACAAATATGAGAGACCCTTGGACTGGCGTGGGAGAGAAAAGGATGGGAAGATTAAAGAACTTAGGCGTCCAAAAAGAAATCTGCAGAAAGAAGCAGCAATTGGTGGAAGAAGAAGACTTTATCGCCAGATAAAAAAACCTTTTTAAGTGTGTGGCTGAGAGGAGAGTGGTAGGTGCTGGAGATCAAGTAAAGAAATTGCATCTAAATAATTCAACATCATGATAAATTTATCTCAAGAAAAATTCACTACTAGTAATTTATTGTCATGAAAGTTAATTAAAAACTTTTTATGCAATGAATTCTTTGCAATCGTCAGGGAAAATTAATCATAAACTTTTTAAGCAAGAATTTTCTGCCGCTGTGAATTGCAGGTGGTGAATTTTCTTTGAGGTTTTGCAATGAATTTTCTGCAACCGTCACCGAAAGTTAATCACAAACTTTTTATGCAATGAATTTTCTGCGGCTGTGAATTGCTGGTGGGGAATTTTCCTTGAGGTTATGAAATGAATTTTCTGCAACCGTCACTGAAAGTTGATCACAAACTTTTTAAGCAATGAATCTTCTGTGGCTGTGAATTGCTAGTGGTGAATTTTCCTTGAGGTGAATTTGTCATGGCAGTGAATTTTCCACATCACGGATGAATTTGTTGCTGCCACCTAAATTTAAATAATAACAAAACAAAAATAAAATAATTCTTCAAATTTAAATAGTTATAAAATTTAAACAATTTTAAATAAAATAAAACAATTCTTAAGTAAATAAAACAAAATAAAGTTTAGTAAATAAAGTAAAAACTACCAATACCTATCTTTAGAAAATCCATGTAAAATAACATACCAACAAATATGAACATTATGAAACTATTTTACTTACTTCAATTTAGTTTAAATTAATATATATATATATATATATATATATATATATATATATATATATATATATATATATATATATATATAGTCTGAAGGATGTCATAATCCTTTTTTTCACGTGTTCTTTTATTTGCAAAAGAATGTTTTAGCCAATCAAACCAGACCCTACCCTGAAAATCTTTATTTAAAAAAAATAAATGTCAATTCTTTTTTTTTCCTAATTATAAATTTAACATAATAAACAAATTATATGATTTATACACATTAAATTAAATCTAGGTACCCATTAAGTAAAACGAAGTCCATCACATGAGGGAACAAATAGTACCTTATAGTAAATAATTATCCTAACGGAAAGTCCTATCAACAGTAGTCACGGGTACCACTATTTAATTCAAAATAATCATAATTTAATGATAGGTATTTTTTTGGGGACTTCCTTATAATACATATACAGTATCAACATTGATTATAACAAGTAAATTATGTTATTAATAATTAATTTTAAAATATATAAATATAACACGTCCAGAAAAATATTTATTATGATAAACAAAGTTAGGTTCCAACTTTTATTATAAAATGTTTGTTCATATTCTAGAAGGCCTCCCACTCCACACAAATAAATCCTAAAACAGTTCCTAAGATAAGCTAACGTCATATATATATATATATATAACACATATATATGTGTATATGTGTACATTCTTGGTAGACATATATATATATATATATATATATATATGTCTACCAAGAATGTACACATATACACATATATATGTGTCTCCCAAGAATGTACGCGAGGAATGAATCATGTGGTCAGGGTATACAGATACAATGAAATTAAAACATATTTTTGTTTCTAGATTAGGTGTCAGTCAAAGGCAGTCGTAAAGAAGACCCACAGATTCATCAATACCAACAAGACTCGCAGATCAGTCACATGTATCCACCAAACAACACAAACAGTTTGAGGAATTTTTAACTTGACTGACAACTATAAATGTATTATCACGAAGTTTCTGTCCAAAGTAAGCCACAGTCCTGCACCAAGAGAGCCATGGAGATGTTTAGAGAAGTTTTACTGTGGGTACTTTCATGGCTCTGTTTGGTCGTTGGCTTTAGGTATCTTATGAGGAAAAAGAGAAATCTTCCTCCTGGGCCTTCTGGATGGCCTCTTTTAGGCTGCTTGCCTCTGTTGGGCCCAATGCCTCATGTTAGTCTGACAAGCTTATCAAAGAAATATGGGCCAATTCTGTATTTGAAACTGGGCACAAATAAAATGGTGGTGGCTAACACACCTGCTGCTGCCAAGGCCTTTTTGAAGACACTAGATATTAATTTCTCCAACAGGCCTGGCAATGCAGGAGCTACTTATCTGGCCTACGACTCTCAGGACATGGTGTGGGCACCTTATGGTGGAAGATGGAAGATGCTGAGAAAGGTTTGCAAATCAGCCTTTTCTTTTCTGATCCATTTGCATTGTTAGGAAACCAGTTTTGTTTACACTTTTACTTGAAGATGCCATAAGTTCTGTAGACTTATCTAGAAAAACTGGTTTTTTCTTTTTAGTTGTAGATGCCATAAGTCCAGCAGATTTATCTAGCAAAACTGACTTTTTTGTTTAGTTGTAGATGCCATAAGTTCAGCAGACTTATCTAGCAAAACTGACCTTTTCTTTTGTTGTAGATGCCAAAAGTTCAGCAGACTTATCTGGCAGCAGCAAACATAATCATTTCAGATTAAGCTGTCTTTTTTCTATTCTTTCATTTGTGAAATCAGTTTTATCTGTTTCCACTGAGAGCAGTTTGTTATCTGTTTTCACTGAAAGCAGTTTGTTTATCTGTTTCTACTGAATTCAGTTTGTTATCTGTTTTCACTGAAATCAGTTTTTTATCTGTTTCCACTGCATACCATTAAATCTGTTCTTTTTAGTTATCTTTCATGATAGGAGAAAAAACAAAAGAATTTAGTGCATGATAGGCTCTGCACATGAACCAAGTTTTTTTACTGGGTTGCTGCATGTTTCAGAGCTGTCTTAATCAGCAAAGGGCACCCAACACATCTAAGTCAAAGTGCAATAACTTTAAAACAAAAAAAACAAAAAGCTGGCAAGCAAGCAATAATGGCCACACAATAAGTCTGGAGTTATATGCAGACTGTATTTATATCTGTCAGTCTGGTTTTAAATTGTTTGTTATGGATGTTTGGAATCATGTTTTTTAGTTTATCAGATATTTATTTTCTTAATGATAGATTATGAAGTATGATTTTAAACTTCTTGTAAACAGTAAAAGATCGTTTTTGAATTTACTGTGTATTTTTTTACTCGACGTTTCCAATCACACTTAATGTGTTTCATTTTAACTTCAATTTTAATCTAATTTTTCTAAATCTGTATTCAGGTTTGCAATCTCCATATGTTAGGTGGCAAGGCTTTGGAAGATTGGCAACCAGTGAGGTTCTCTGAAATGGGTCACATGATGAGATCCATCTTAGCTCGCTCCAACAAAAGTCTCACAGTGAACATACCAGAACTGCTTAACCTGTATGCAGCTAACATTTTTGGTCAGATTATCTTAAGTAAGCGAGTCTTTGAAAGGGAAGGGGATGAGGCCAACGAGTTCAAGGACATGGTGGTTGAGCTCATGACTACTGCAGGGTATTTCAATATTGGTGATTTTATTCCCTCTATTGCATGGATGGACTTACAAGGAATACAACGAGGAATGAAAAAGTTGCACAAGCGATTTGATGTGATGATAACTAGGATGGTTGCAGAACACCAAGCCACAGCAAAGAATCGAAAGAATCCTGACTTTTTGGACATTGTTATGTCTCAACGTGACAACTGTGATGGTGAAGGAGGACAATTATCTGATGTTCACATCAAAAGTCTTATTCTGGTAATATATTCATTAGTTAATTTCTTGATAATCTATATATTTAAAATTTTTATTATAAAATATTTTAATTTAGATGATAGAAGACTTTTATCATAATATTGATGATATACAAAACTCTCTTTAGTTTAAATTGTTATTTTATTCTATTCATCTTTTATTTTGGTTTTAAATGTGTATCTTTAAGTACAAGAGATCATGTAGTTTTTTCTAATTTTTAAGATAGAAAAAATTAAGTAACATTTTTTTGTTTTATTGTTTTTTGTAGAATTTAATAACTGCAGGAACCGATACTTCAAGTAGTTTGATTGAATGGACTCTTGCGGAACTCATTTCAAATCCCAAGCTTCTTCACCGTGCACATGCAGAAATGGATAAAGTGATTGGTCGTAATCGGCGTCTCAAAGAATCAGACTTACCAAATCTCCCCTACTTGGTGGCTATTTGCAAGGAAGGCTTTCGCAAGCACCCCTCCACTCCACTTAGCCTACCACGTGTCTCTTCAGAACCTTGTGAAGTGGGTGGATACTATATACCTAAGGGCACTCGTCTCATGGTCAATATTTGGGGCATTGGAAGAGACCCTGAAATATGGGACAAACCCCTTGAATTCAATCCAGATAGGTTCATAGGATCCAAGATTGATCCACGTGGTAATGACTTCCAACTCATACCTTTTGGTGCAGGGAGGCGTATATGTGCTGGCACTAGGATGGGGATAACCATGGTGGAGTTTACTTTAGGGTCATTAATACATGCATTTGATTGGGAAATGCCAGTTGGAAAGGAGATCCTAAACATGGATGAGGCTTTTGGACTGGCACTACAGAAGAATGAGCCCCTTGTGGCCAAGGCTATCCCTCGCCTTCCCCTCCACTTATATTAGATGAAGATGATAGTTTTCTATTTAAATGTTTTTAGAGTGATATGCTAAGCTTTGCTTGGCACGTGCCAATAAAAACTATATGTTTCTATCAATATTAACATTGTAGTAGTAATCCTTAATTAAAATTGAAGTTATTTGAATAATGTATCTTCTATTTTACATGCATATAATAATATTTATATGTTTTATATATGAATTGCATAAAACTTAATTTTATGGTTAATTAGTGTAACATATCTTTAAATATAAATATTAATATAGCCATATATTTTACAACATAGTTAGACTAAGTACATTAATTAGTATCATTCAATACTTAGTTTATTATTTTCTCTAGATTACATAATATTTTTACAACATTTATGTTTATCTAATGTATATGTATGTATTGCTGATTTTTTTTCAATATGACTTTCTAACTAAATCTTAATTTAATAAGCTTGACTAGAAACAACTAGAACTAAAAGTTATATAGTTTTTTTTAGTATATATCTTTAGAATGTGTTTTAAATAAATACATGGCACACAAGAAGAAAAACAATTTAATATTTTAATCTTTGATTTCATAGTTGATTAATGGTTGTGTATTTCCAATTTTATATATAGATAAACTAGAGTGCATATACATGTAGGTATTGGGGTTGAGAAGCATGCAAAAAAGGGGGCATGTTGTTTATAAATAGCATTCCAAATCCTCTATAGATCACTTGGTTGTTATGGTTGGTGTGGTATGGGTTTGAGGGTTGAAATGTATAAGTGGTTTTAAATTAATGCTTCTAATAGGATGACATCTATGGTATAGCTCATATAGGTATTTGTGTCAAGGCTTCAATGTATGGGATGGCAATCAATTTTAATTTCAATTCAAATGTAGGTGTGCAAAGTACCCTTGGTTCACAAGGTGGAATAATAAGGGGATATAAAAATGTAACAAAAAAATATTTACATGTGATATCCAATGAAGATAGGAAGAAATTTTAATTATGCTAGTGTACATGTACATGGATATCAAAAATATAAATTTGAGGAGTAGAAATAAAATAATAGGTGTTTATTAATACTGTATGAATGCATGTGGTATGCCATAGTTTATAAAGAGAATTCCCAAGAGAGAAACCCAATTGGCAATTTCCCTTTTATTAGTGTGTATTACAAGCATTTATGAAAAAAATTACAACCGAGCTATTCAACACATTTCAAAGTTACTTCAATTTGTTCCTCTTTCTCTTAGAGATATAACCACTTCAATTATTTTCCTCTAATGATCAACCCATACCCTCCACCTCTTTATATATAATTTATGGAACACATATGTAATATCTACATCTCTATATGTGTATATACTAAAGTATGTATGTATACAAAAATAAAAAAATAGGAAGTAAGGTAGGTGTTTGTAGAGTTAATTCCAATTTTTGGTTAACACTAACTTCAATATTGGAAAATTCTAAATAGTAAGAATAAATCTATAATTTTCACAATCACATTTAGTAACTAAGAGTTAGTTACATTGAGACTTAAACTTGTACTAAAAATGCCAAAAAAATATTGATAGCTTAAAAATATCATTTCAAGATCAATGTGTCATGTCGGTTCACCAAATATGAAAAACCTCCTAGACATGGGACTAATCTATGAATCAATCTCAAGGATTGAAAATTTAACTCCTTATCTATGGTAGCTTAAGCCTATTTGAAAGGAGAAAATGGAGACAAAGTAGAAATAAATGGAAAGAATACAAAATCTTGTGTTGAATATATGCTCTTCTACAAACTATCAAGGCTTTGAAAAATATGATATAATATCAAATAGAAATGAAATAAACATCTCACAATAATATTTCAAAAAAACTCTCACATAGTACTTAAGAATACTTTTTTAGAGTAAGAACTCCTTATATTTATGTTTCATATAATAGTGAACACTCATATAAAAAATCACATCAACCATTATAGATAGTTACACAAAGGTTCCTCTAAAATCAATTACAAAATAACTAATAAAATTATTTTATATGTAACAATAAAAATTCATCTATACAAGGAAAAATCTTGTTAGGAAAATGGTGTCTCAAGCTTGCGATGAAAAAAGGTTATTATTTATAGTTGTACAATAAAAAATTAGGAAGAGCACATAAACTATTAATAGCAACCATGAAAATTATTAAATTTATGCATATAAATTCTAATCTACCAATAAAGAATGAGAAAGAATACAAGAAATACGAAAAACTAAGAAAACATTATACCTTCAATCGCCCCTTTTTGATTCACCTCCATTGTCCTTCTCAACTTTCGTTGTTCAAATACTTGATGCTCTTATATTTGTATGTGCATAAAATTTGAAAGGATTAAGAAGATAATGATGGAAAAGTTCCAAAGCGCGTGGTTCGATTGAAAGAGAATGAAAGTTGCATTTATAGAAAATGCAACTTTGATGAATTGTTATGATGCAATAGAAATTTTCCAAACGGGATCGGATGAGAGAATGTGCATAAGAAAGTTGCCCATTTCAAAAATGGAAGATAGGAAGAGTTAGGTGGAGAAGGAAATGGAAGAAGTGGAGAGGAAAATAGAAAAATGGGAGAGTTAAGTGGAGAAGGAAATGGAAGAAGCGGAGAGGAAAATAGAAAAATGGAAGAGTTAACTGGAAGAAAGAGAGAGCTAAGTGGAGAGAGAAAATATGGTAAGCGGGAGTTAAGTACAGAGAAGAAAATAAGGAAAGTGATAATTAAAATAAATAAATTCAATTTATTTATTTTCGATTACATGTGAATAATTAAATAAATAATTATATTTATTTAATCATAAAAGGTGAGTAATTAAATAAATAAAGATATTTATTTTTAATCATAAACAAAATTAGGGATTAAATAATTAGAGATAACTATTTAATCTAAAGGAATTGATTAATTGAACAATTAAAATTGTTTAATTAATCTAAAATGAAGAGGAAGATGATTGCTTAAATTATTTAATTAATACAAACAGGAAAGTTAGAATAATTAAATTTATTTAATTATAAGGATATGAAGAAAAATTAATTTAGCGTTAGAAGAAAGGGGTTTAGTCTAATTAATTAGGCTAGAAAAAAATTAGGAGAAAGATGTCATTGCAAGAATAGGATGATTTTTAGTGTCTACATTTAGCCTCTCTTGAGACAATGTGATTTTTTTATGTTGGTTGAAAGAAAATTTGAGAAATTTTTTTGATCAAGCCCTACTCGAGTGTATCCCAACAACAATGGGATAATATGGTGCCCCCTTAGGAAATTTGGCAAAAATTTGAGAAATTGAGCTAAATTTATTGACAAGCTAGAATAAAAGGATAGTAAGAAGTGAATAATAGTTAGCTTGACCAATATCAAAAATGGATAAATTTGATTGATTAGATAGGATATAATGCATAAGATTGAGTGAGATTGATCAAGATTGGAAATGTATTGATAGATTAGAATTTGAGCTTTCATTAGTGCACAAATATCATCATAGAGCATTTTTATAAATTGCAAATGGATAACTTACATCAAGGTATGGAAAGACCAAGGTGTTGATGCTATTGTGTAGACAAACACATTGTAGACAAGGAGTGTTATGAATCATACTAGTGAAAATAGAACCCTATCAAAATATGAGAGAGAGAGAGAGTAACCACAAAGCATGTTGATCTTGATGCAAGCAAGTGTTAGATGAACTTTAAATTTCATAGAGTATTTTGATTATTCCAAATGGAATGCTAATCACACACACAAAACTTAGTTTCCCCAACAATATTGTCAAGACAAACTATATAAACAAAAATCAAAAGAGAAAAGTCATGATCCATCATCGCTCCTTTAATCACTTTGAGATATCCTCAAGTAGCATAGGAACATGACATAAATCAAATAAAATATAAGACTCATTGGAACCAATGAGTCAATAGTCATTTAGATCTTATTTCTGAAGATGAGTGATTCTTGATAGGATTCTAAGGATCATGTCTGGTTTTTGGAATGAAACATCTCGTGTAAGATGTCTAGTCTAGTTTTGATGATGCAACACCCTGTTTAAGACAAATTATAGTTGCTAAGGAGAGTTGATGTTGATTAGGTAACTGATCAGTTAGGCTTGAAGGATAACTTTATAGTTTTCCTTCCATTTCATGATTTGATAAACTCATTGTTTTGCAAGTTATTTTGTTTGTGTTTGATCAAAGTGTCAATCTTAGAAAAGGACAATTTACTATGGAAGATGAATAGTGATGGGTGTAAGTCTTATTATGGAAGATAAATTGCTTATTACAACAAGTGATCATGATCGTGTCTAATGTAATGTATCCTCCAATGTGATGTCAAGGATCCAATATGAAAACTTTGTGTCAAGGATTGCCCCTAGTTAGGTATAGGAAAAATTATTGAGGAAAGGGGTCGGGTAGACTGACTTTATTATGAATTGGTATGAAATGTGAGTGATACTAAATATCAATCAATCTCAGGCCATGAGAGGGTGACATGCTTTATTATGAATGTAGGGAAATGGGATTTTGTTATGGAGGAGTATAGTATAAGGACCATGATAAATGCATATGAAAGATACACAAGCAAGCAAGCATGCATGCACAAGGATACAAAGACAAACATGATCTTATCCCTAGTCAAGTTGAAAACCAATTAATTGGTGGTGATGGGGTATGTGCAGGATCATGATGGGCCAAAAAGTTGTGATATGTAAGTGATATGATGGCCCATGTGGCTGGCGACTTTCTTTTTACCCAAAATTGATGAAACAAAAAAGGGTTTTTAAAGGAGATTCTCAACTTTCCACCAATATAAATTATACTTTACCTTGAATTTAATAAATAATTATTATTCATTTTCTATTTGAATTACGACTAAAATCTTGATTAATAGGATGATTAAAAAAAATCTCTAGCTTTCAAATGGTATCACATTTTTTGAATCTGAAACATGTGTCACATTATATGCTTCACATACTATAGGATTAAAAAAAATGAATTTCATGATTTTTTTACCAAGTTAAGGTGGTCAGACATACGAGTTTTTATATTTTTTAAAAGTTGTAATAAAAAATTCATAATTAATTATTTAGAAAAAAACTACAAAAAATATGCATCACATCGAGACATGAATCCTCTACTTATATCTAAAATCTTATAAAAAAATATTATCATTTTATTGTGGTTAGGGTGGTCAAACAGACACCTACTTCTTATTTTTCCCCTTAAATTTAAGTACTACTGCATTGAAATTTCAAATTTTCACCAAATAGATTTTTGTTTTTTTAAAATAAACCTAGTAGTTTAGAAACTACATTCAAATTTCTATAGATTCTATTATTACATATTTTTGAAGGGTAAAAGCACAAAGTTGTGTTACACTTTCAACCAACTTATCAACACAACTGAATTTAAGTATTTCTAACTAAAAATCAATTTTGGTCAAACATATGATCTATTAAGATTCATTCTAGCTAAGTTAGATACTTCCACAACTTTTTCAACTAAAATTGTTGGCTAAAATATATGGAGCATCACTTTGAGTCCAATTTACCAAAAAAATAAAATTACTTGAAAAACTTGAAGTTTCAATAACTCCTCCTAGTGTAAATAACATTTTTAAAAAAATATAAAAATACCCTTTTGTAGATCCATAACTGTAGTTTTCAAAAATATATTTAATTTAATAATTTAATAATTTTTTATATTTTATTTTTTATTTTTACTAAAAGTAGGTTATCAGCACAAAATATTGGGTTGATTACTATGCCAAGGAAAAATACTAAAACT
This sequence comes from Sequoia sempervirens, assembly GCA_007258455.2. NCBI lineage: Eukaryota > Viridiplantae > Streptophyta > Pinopsida > Cupressales > Cupressaceae > Sequoia > Sequoia sempervirens. Next base: position 386,745,531 of record VDFB02193867.1, read on the forward strand.
TATTAAAAAAAATTGAAAAAAATATGATGCACTAGATAAAAGAATCTATTTCAAGATGGTATATATATTTTTTCCATTTTAGATAAATATTTAATATGAAAGTTGACATTCGATGAAAACAACTTTTTTTTCATTCACACACATTTTAATATTTATTTAAAAATATATATTTATCAAAATTGGAAAAAAATATATCCATGCACTAAAATTTCAAGTTATAAATACACACAAAAAATTTGAAAGAAAAAAAATAATAATTTACCATAAAAAGTTTGACGTCCCATGCAACTTCATTTTTTAACATTTTATTAGCAACTAAATTATAGTGTTAATTTATTAAAAACTAGTTTAAAATACACACTAATGAAAGGATAATTTTCGTGGGAGATGGAAAAAGAAGTGAAATTTGATTCCAAAAATTTTGAAAAAAATATTTTTAGAATCTACAGACAAAATTTGATGAGACTCTAGTTTGCACCATCTTCAAATTCCTCACAGTTTAGCCGCTATAGGTGCCCGAATGTGAAGATTTATTTAAAAATAATAATTTCAGTGTCTAGTTTGGCAAAAAATTGTAAACCACTATTATGGGATCACCCTTATATACAATTTATTGAACACATATATAATATATATATCTCTACATATATTGTTACAAGTATGTTGTTGGTGTTGTCATTGATGTCAACAGTATGGAGATGGTTGGTGTTGTCAAGTGTTTTTACTAAGATGTGTTGTGGTTTGATAAATAAGGTGTTGTGTTTCTTTCATCAGTGTTGTCATTGATGTCTTGATAGAAAAGAGTTGTAGGTGCAGTAAGTTCACTTGGTTTCCAAGAGATTTTGAGAAAATTTGAATAATTTAAGAATGTGTAGTGTGATAGAGGTGTGCTCAATGTTGTGCTCTGAATTTCTTCATGGTTAGATATGTGCTTGTGCGGTTTTGATATGATGATCCGAGTTGCTCAGAGGTTCTATATCCAAAGTTTTAGGTTTTGGATCATTCTACAGTGAAATATGTCTTTGGCATTTTATCTATCTATGTAGAGGGTTGTCTAGGAGAAATGAGATTGCCCTGCATTTCTCTAGAATAAGGTTTCTTGTATTGTATATTTGGGAACATTCTTATATTGTCTATAACCTCCTTCCCTTGAGGTTTTAGGTGTTGAGGTGTTCCGAAAAGTTGGTTGGTAAGTTGTGTTCTATGGTAGTGTGTCTAGTTACACAGAATGTTGGTGTTATCAGTTTTAGGTGGTTGTGGTAGAGTTGCAGAAGATTCTATTGATGTTGGAATATTATGAGATGTTGTGTGGATGATATGAAGTGTTTTTGTGTGGTTTTCTTGACCTGGATAAGTGTGTATGTGGTCACTTGTAGTGTTAGTTTAGGTTTGGCTGACCTGGCATGCTAGCACTATTTGTAGAGGTGCCTCATGGATTGTGGATGTATATTTGGGTCCTAGTTAACCCTTGGTGTGGTCATGCTTCACCTCTTTCCACCACAAAGTTGTTTGGTGTTGAACTATTTTATTGTTGCACATTTTAGGTGCATACATTTAATTACCATTGACCTAATTAAGGTCGTTTAGGCTATGGATGGTATAAATGTAAGGTGAATTATTATACATGAGTGTGGATCTATAGAAGGTGTATTAAAGATATGTATTTGATTAAAAATGGTAATTTGAGTGTGAGCTTAATGCCTATGACTCCAATCAGTGAGTAGAAGGGTCTACATTTTCAATTTTCTTGAAGTTGGTGGAGGTAGTGAGCCAAAGTTTGGTGATGGCATAAAGTTTTAGTGGTGGGTTTCTCCTATTTCCTTGAGAAAATGAATATCTTTATAACAATCTTCTTTCTTCTTTCTTCTTGGAAATGAGTTGCCAGACAATGAGCCTTTCTTCTTCTTCTGGGTAGTGATCCCTTGGTAGAGAACCTAATTGTATTTGGTGTTGTAATTCATATATATGTGATCTAATCCTCACCATTTTTTTTTACTTCTTGGGTTTTTCCCCACAAATCTAGTGTTCTCATGTGTTTGGATGTGTTTGCACTACTATTTCATATGCTTATACATTCTGCTATTGCAAAATAAGGGTTTAATGGTTGATAAGGGCTTGAAAAGATATTGAGGGTTTGAATTTTATTTAAGTATACAACTGATTCACCCCCCCTCTCAATTGTCATGCGCATCTAACAATTGGTATTAGAGCTATGGTTCCTTTGAGAAAGCTTAACCACTTGAGGTAGATCCAGATGGTGCACAAGAAGGGTGTCAAAGCTTCTATGTTTGATTGAATAAATTACACTTACTAAAAAGCCAAGATGGAGTCCTTTTTGGTCTCTCTTGGATTTGGTGTCTAGTAGTCGGTTGAAAAAGGATATACTATGCCTATTGTTGTTCTAACAAGTGATTATGAAATCAAGGAATATGAGAGAAATAGTAAAGCGAGGAATGTTATTCTAAGTGGTCTCTTTGATTCTAAACTTAGAAATGTGATAAGTATGAAATCTTCTAAAGATGTCTAGACAAAGTTGGAAAGTATTTATGAAGGAGATGATAAATTCAAGCAAGCAAAGATGCAGAACTACAAAGAAAATTTTGAAACCCTATGGATGTATGAAGATGAAGATATTACAACATACATGATTAGAGTTGATGAAGTTGTCAATGCCATCAATGGTCTTGGTGGAAAGCTGGAAGAAAGAAAAGTGGTGAAAAAGGTACTAAGAAATCTCCCTAAAACTTATAGTTCTAAGGTTTCTGCTAATAAGGAAGCTCAAAATTTGGATAATTATTCTATAAAATTTGGATAATTATTCTATAGATCAGATGTTTGGTGCTTTAATTTCTTATGATTGAGAGAGTTTGGTCAAGATGCTACAAAGAAATAAACCACCTTTAAAGTCTGCAAAGCAGAGAAGGATGATGAATTAGATATGGATGATCTTGATGAGGTGGAAGAAAATTTTGTAAGGAAATTAAAAAAGAGCACTGGAAAATACAAATGTAAGTTACCCTTCAAATGTTTCAATTGTGGAAAGATAGGTCATTATGGTTCTAAATGTTCAATCAAAGTTAAAAATAACAAACCTAAGGATCATAAAGGAAAATTTATCAAGAATTATTATATTGAAAGAGATAGTGGTGTACTTGATGATGATGAATGCTTGTTCATGGCTCTAAAAGTTGGGACTAATTTTTCTAATCCTAAAAGATGTGTGAAGGAAAGTGCTCCAGTAATAGGTCATACCATTGAGGTAAATATGGTGACTACTTTTCCTACAAGATAACAAAGAAGTTACTAGATAATTGATAGTCGATGCTCAAATCATATGACAAGATATAAGATTAAGTTTTTTAAAATTCAAAGGTATGATGGTGGTCTTGTTAAGTTTGGTGATGATACATCTGCTAATATTTGTTGAAAATATTCAATTAGTTTTGATGGAAAGCATAAAATAGATGATTTTCTTTATGTCGGTCTCCAACATAATATTCTATGTGTAGGAAAAATGTGTAGTAGAGGATATAATCTTGTGTTTCAGGATGATGTTTGTGAAATCAAAAAAAGGAAGATCTAGAAATTTGGTTGTTGTAGGGACAAGGACATAATGTAATGTTTATTAGCTCAAAGATAGTGGTGCTAAATTCTTTATGTCTCAAAAAAATGAAAGTTATCTATGGCATAGAAGAAGGGGTCACATAAATTTTGATAGCCTATCAAAGATCAACTCTATTGATGCTATGAGCTCAGTTGGTTAAGGTGTTCCCTGTAGCAGGGCGCCCACCATGGGTTCGAACCGAAGGGTCATAAAAAGTTTACAGGAAGTGGGGGGTTATATGGGGGGCCGTGCTGCATCCCCTCGTTAAAAAAAAAAAACTCTATTGATGCTATGAGATATATGAAAAGGATAGCAAAGCCTATCAATGCAACATGCAATGAGTGTCTATTTGGAAAGTAGACTAAGAAATTCAATACTAAGGAATATTCTACCATAGGTCCTTTGGAGTTGGTGCATATAGACCTATGTGGACCTACTATATTAACAAGCTCATATGGTGACAAGTATTTCATGCTATTGATTGATGATTATTCTAGAATGACTTAGGCAACATTTCTTAAGGAAAAATATAAATCCCTAGATAAGTTGAAAGCATTTAAGTCTATGGTTGAGAATGAAATGGATGTAAAAATAAAGTGCTTAAGGTTTGATAGAGGTGGTGAGTTTTCCTCCAATGAGTTTAACAAATTTTGTGAAGATCATAGAATAAAGAGGCATTTGCCAACTCCTAGGACTCCTCAACAGAATGAAGTTGTGGGAGGAAGAATAGAAGAGTTCAAGAAGGAACTATGACAATGATGAAGGAAGAAAATCTACCAAATGTCTATTGGAGAGAATAAATTCATAACAAAGGTCAATCAAGAGTGAATAGTTCAAAGACTCCCTATGAGTTATGATATGGAAAGCATCCTGCTATAAAGTATTTTAGATTTTTTGGAAGAAAATGCTATATCATAAGAGATGAAGAAAACTTAGGAAATTTTAATGCAAGATCTGATGAAAGAATATTCCTTGGATATTCTACAAGAATCAAATCTTACCAATGCTATAATAAAAGGTTGAAGAAGATTGTTGAATGTACAAGTGTTAAGGTGGATGAAGAACCACTACAGAGTTCAGTATTGGTAGAAGAATAAGAATCTGATGAATTCCCTTGCAATGAAGAAGAAAAGGATGAAGAGAAGGAAAATGAGATGACAGTTGAAGAGGAATAAGCTTTGGAAAAGATTCCTAAGATTCCTAAGTATGTACAAAAAACCATTATGAAGATCAGATAATTGGAGATAAGAGAAAAGGTGTGTTGACAAGGAAGAAAGTAGCTATGATAGAGGAACATGTAAATTTTTACATTTACATTTAGAGGTGGAACCTAAAACTATGAATGAGGCATGCAAAGATGAGAATTGGAACAAATTGAGAAAAAATAGACTTGGGAATCGACCCCAAGACCTGCAAACAAGAATGTAATAGCAACTAAGTGGGTTTTTTAGGAACAAATTGAATGAGGATATAAAAATTGTCAGAAACAAGGCTAGAATTGTGTGCATGGTGTCCTACATACTGAGGATATAAGGATATGCATTCATGGTAAATTGGAGGAATATGATCATTAGAAGATTGGTAATGTGTGGGAAAATGAGCTCACCGATGATGATTTCGCACTTAAGCCAGAATATCAAATTTGGTATCAAATAAGCTTGATGTGTGGGAAGGGTTTCCCAAAATTTTCCATGATAATGCTTGGGTAAGGATTGATTGAGTCGTATCCATGAAAAATTTGTGTGGATGTATATTCTTTGCTTGATTGCAAAGGAGGCAATTAGGGTTGTGACTAGTTTATGCTCAACCAAACTAGTTTTGGTGCTTAAATCAATGATGAATGAGGTTGTGATGGAGCTTACTGGTGCTCAATATGATAGGAGAGTGCTGACCATAAAGAACATAAAAAATCCTATGGTGAAATATACCACGATGATGATTGGAACTATAAAGTATACTTCTCTAATAGAGAAAATTTTGTTTTGACCACCACCATCAATATTGCTTATGAAATGGTAGAGAAAGGAGATGATTATGATTTGTGTGAGATATTGAGACAACAACTGATGGAAAATTTGTAAATGACAAAGGATTATAGGTATCCTTTCAAATATGGAACTTGATTATATGTTTGTTCTTTTGCTTCTTAAGAGAACTCCTCATAACAAAGAGTGTTGTATGGCTACAAGGTAGACCTATAGAACACTAGATTAGAGACTTTTTGAGAGGTCTTGGAGATGAAAAGACGCATGATGAGGCTCTTTTTGAAATTTTCATAGTATTTTAGAAGAGAATGCAAGAAAGGGAGAGGATTCCATGGAAGACGATAGAGAGATACAAAAATGATATTACTTTTCTGGTTACCAAGGATCAATGTGTTGCAAAAATGGAAAGATTAAAGGTTTTGTCATTGATGTCAACTGATCAATTGGTTATCAACTAGTTGTTGTTGGTTGTATATGATGAGGATAATGAGAAAATTGTAATTAATCTATATGTTGCAAGTGTTGAGTGGTTGCTTCAATTTTTGCTCTGGATTTGCTCCTATGTTTGTATGGTTCAGATATGTTGATCTTGGTTGTTAGAAGATGCTATATCCATATTTTTAGTTGTTGATTCATTGTATAGTGTGAGTTATGTTCACCACTTTTGAACTGCGGTTTTCTATGTTTCAAGTTGAGGTTCGAGAGGAATGTTGTTGGACCAAAGTTCTCTTTGATGAAGTCCTATGACTTGTTCTAGATTTGAGTTGTCTTGATTGTGTTGAAGATAATTTTGGCATTTGGAAATTCCATGCTTAATGGTTCTATGTTTTTTACACTGGTTTGGCTGACCTTGTGTTGAAAACTACTTTCAGAGTTAGTGAAGCATGTTGGATCTATTTGGGTCCCTATAAAGCATGTGTTTGGGTCACCCTCATTCTAATTCCACTGACCTAATTTAGATGGCCGACTTTGGATCTGTGTTTGGCACCGACCTAATTTGAATCTGAATTTGGATGGCCGACTTTGGATATGTTTCAAAGTTGAAGATAGTATAAATATAGGATGAGTTAGTGGTGAAAAATATACAAGAGCGAAGAGGAGAGATAAGCGAAAGGAAAAAGAGAAAATAGATGCGAAATTGATTCTATCTAGTGAGTGTGTGTAATACGAGTGTGGAAGATCAAGGTGAAGCCTAAATGTTGAGTTTCTGGATGTAGTGAGAAGAAGGTGAACTCTATCATTCATGCATGACTGTGAGTGATTTTGGTGGAATCATTTGTTGCATTGAGATTTTCTTCTCTCTGTAACAAGTCTTCTTTGTATCTCTATTGCAATGAGCCCTCCGGGTTGATAGCCCTGTTGGATAGTGAGTCCTTTTTTTCGTTGTGAGCCTTATTTCTCAGGTAGTGATCCTCTTGTAATCAATTTTGATATTCTCTATAGTGTGAGTTAATCCTCACTATGGTTTTTCCCTTATTAGGTTTTCCACATAAATCTAGTGTTATTGTGTTTATGTGTTGGATTTAAGTTTTTGCATTGGCATTTGATGATTAATCATTTAAGTAGTGTTAAGAATTAGTTCTAGTGATTGAATTAAAATATTAAATCAATTACAATTGATTCACCCCCCTCTCATTTGTCATGTTCAACAATTGGTATCAAATTTTGGTTCCTTGGTGAAGAGATTAACCGCTTGAGGAAGGTCTAGGATGGCTGGAAAAATGATTTATGATTATCTGAGGTTCGATGGAGCTAACTATGCTATCTGGAAAATATTGATGGAAGAATATTTGGAGTAAATTGTGGTTATGATGTGGAGAAAGCTTACAAGAATCCTTACACTCCTCCGGCTAATGGTCCAAGTACATCTGAAGAGATCAAAGAACATGAAGCGAACAATAAGGTGAAGTAGATCTTGAAGAATAGTTTGGTACATTCTGAATTGATTAAAGTTCAGAATTTGAAGACTACTAAGGAAGTTTGAGATGGTTTGGAAAGAGTGCATGAAGGTGATGAAAGAGTTAAAGAGGTGAAATTGCATAATTTGGTGACAAAGTTTGAGCTTCTACACATGTCTAAAGATGAGAATGTTAAAGCCTATGTACAAAGATTGGATGAGATAGTGGTCGGTATGCGAGGACTTGGTGCTACTATAGATGAAACCAGGATTCTGAAGAAGATTCTCAGAACTCTTATTGATGCTTATAGTGAGAAAGTGTGTGCTATTGAGTAGAGTATAGATTATAAGACCTGCACTAAGGATCTATTGTTGGGATTTTTGACATCATATGAGATGAGGAAGCCAAATCTAAGGAATGGATGCAAATCAAAGACTGCCTTTAAGGCTACAAAAGATGAAGATCCAGATGAAGAATACTTTGATGAAATATAAGCTAACTTTGTAAGAAGAATGAGGAAAGGCTCCAAGAAGTATGAAGTTACCCTTTAAATGCTTTAGTTGTGGAGAAATGGGTCATTATGTTGCAAACTATTCAAAAAGAGCTAAAAAGAATAAACAAAGATATGAGAAAGAAAAGAAAGGAAAGAAGATTAATAGAGCATATTACATGTGAATGAGAATGCTAGTATATCTGACAAATATTTTGAATATGAAGATCCTAATGACAATGAATGCTTGTTCTTGGTGATTAAGGATGAACCTACTTCTACTAATTCTGAAAAATAGGTAAAGGAAATCCCTTCGGAGAAGGGGAAAAATGAAGGTATGATTATCTCTACCCTACATGCTAAAAAATAAAATAATTATTGGGTAGTTGATAGTGGTTGTTCACATCACATGACTTGTGATAAAATTAAGTTTTTTAAACTTGAAAAGTATGATGGAGGCTTGGTTATGTTTGGAGATGATACTGATGCTAAAATATGTGGGATATTTCAGTAAGTTTTGATGGCAAGCATCATACTGATAATGTATACTATGTTAAGGGTTTAAGGCATAATATCATGAGTGTCAGTCAAATGTGCAGTAAGGGATACGATCTTGTGTTCAAGGATGAGAGATGTGAGATCTGGAAAGGATCTGGAAAATTGATTGCTGCAGGAAAGAAATCTGAAGGAAATATCTATCAACTTAAGGGTGTTGATGGACGATGTTTTATGACTCAAATTAATGAAAGATGGTTATGGCATTAGAGAATGTGTCACATGAATTTTGATAACTTGGAGAGGATTAGTGCTATTCAAGCTGTGAGAGATTTACCAAGAATTATAAAGCTTGTTAATGCTATGTGCATAAATTGTCAGTTTGGAAAGCAAGCAATAAATCATTACAGATCAAAGGAACAATCTACTACCAGACTACTAGATTTTTTTCATACAGATCTCTATGGTCCTACAAGAGTGAGAAGTTTTATTTTTGAAAGGTACTTTATGATTTTGATTGATGATTATTCTAGATATACATGGGTTACATTTCTTAGAGAGAAATCAAATGCATTAAACAAATTCAAGACATTCAAAGCTATGGTTGAAAATGAAGTAAACTTGAAGATAAAATTCTTAAGGTCTGACAGAGGTGGAGAATTCACCTCCCATGAGTTTAATTTGTTTTGTAAAGTGCATGGAATAACGAGACACTAATCTTCCTTGAGAAATCCTTAGAAAAATGGAGTTGTTGAAAGGAAAAAATAGAACGGTTGAAGAGGTTGCTAGATCAATGATTACTGAAGTTGGGTTACCAGAAGTTTACTGGAAATAAGTTGTTCATACTACTATTTATGTATTCAATCAAGTTCAAGCAAGAGAAAATAGTACAAAGACTCCCTATGAGTTGTGGCATGGAATAATTCCTACTGTTAAGTATTTCAAGGTATTTGGAAGAAAATGTTATATCAGAAGAGATTAAAAAACTTTGAGAAAGTTTGATGCAAGAAGTGATGAAGGCATTTTTCTTGGATATTCTACTAATAGCAAGGCATACAAATGTTTCAATAAAGTACTAAGAAAGATTGTAGAGAGTGTAAATGTCAAGGTTGATGAGACAATGAAGAATTATGTTTACATTGATGGATATGTATCTGATGAACCTGATTGTGTAAGAATAGAAGAGATTGAAGAACATGAAAAGGATGAGAAAGAGAAGCAGGATGAACAAAATGAAAGAGAAGAAGATGCTTCGGTGATGTTTCCTAAGAAACCATGACAAGACAAAAGTTGTATTAACTAGAAGCAAAGTTGTTACTGAAGTGAATCTGTGTTTACTTTATGAGATTGAACTGAAGACTGTAAGTGAATCTTGTAAAGATGAATATTGGATGGAATCCATGAAAGAAGAAATTATGCAGATTGAGAAGAATCAAACTTGGGAATTGGTCCAAAGACTAGAAGATAAAAAAATTATTTGATCAAAGTGGGTGTTCAAAAATAAGTTGAATGAGAATCGAGAAGTTGTTAGAAACAAAGCAAGGCTTGTGTGTAAAGGATATTCACAAGTATAAGGCATAGAATTTCATGAAACATTTTCCTCGGTAGCAAGAATGGAAGCTATAAGAATGTTCCTAGCATTTGTTGCTCATAAAGATTTTAAGGTCTATCAAATGGATGTCAAGTTAGTATTTTTGAATGGTGAGCTAGAAGAAGAAGTCTACATGGAACAACCTGAAGTATTTTAGTTGAAAGATCAACTAGATATGGTGTGTAGATTGAAGAAAGCTTTATATGGATTGAAGCAAGCTCCTAGAGCTTGGTATGCAAGGCTAGACATGTACTTGATTCATCAAGGTTTCAACAAAGGTACGACATATAGTAATCTATATTTTAATATTTAAAATGACAAAATCTTGATTGTAGTTGTGTATGTTGATGACATTATCTTTGGAGGAAATGAAAATATGTGCAAGATGTTTGCAGAAAGAATTTGAAATTTCTATGTTTGGAGAGATGAATTTCTTTCTTGGGCTACAGATTAATCAAATAAAGAAAGGAATTTTTATTTCATAGTCTAAGTATGTGAGAGAGATGTTGAAGAAGTTTGGGATGGATGGTTCCAAATCAGTATGTACTCCTATGGTGACTGGTTTAAAATTGGGTAAAGATGATGATTCACCTAAGGTAGATCAAAGCAAGTATAGATCTATGATTGATGGAATATTATATCTGACTGCTACTAGACCATATATTATGCATCATATTGATGTTATTAAAAGAATTTTTTAGATATTTGAATGGCACTCCAAATTATGGACTATCGTATCCTAAAGATACTAACTTTACACTAAGTACCTATACAGATGCAGATTGGGCTAGATGTGTAGATGATAGAAAGAGTACAAGTGGTGGTGCATTCTTTCTTGGATGTAGACTAGTTGCATGGTTGAGCAAAAATCAAGATTCAATCTCCTTGTCTACTATTAAAGTTGAATATATTATTGTTGCATCTTGTTGTACACAAGTTCTATCGATGAAATAGACATTGAAAGATATCCTTGTGGTGTATGATGATCCTATATCTATTTTCTGTGATAATACAAGTGAAATTAACATTTTGAAGAATCTGTGATGCACTCGACCATGAAGCATATATCTATCATATATCATTTCTTGAGAGAGAAGGTAATGGAGAATGAAGTAAAGCTTGAGTATGTTCTGATGAATGATCGGGTGGCTAATATTTTCACAAAAGGCTCTTCCTAAAGATACTTTTGAGTATCTCTGAGAGAAGCTAGGGGTCATTGCCCCTCCTTTCTTGAACTAGATGCATATGGAGATGCATCAGTCTAGTGGATCTATGGATCTATCTTTCTTCTAGACTGATGTCTTGGTGGCTACTTTTCACAGGTAGCAAGTAGTGCCAGGGGTTGTAATTGTGAGTATTTTACTTTCTATGTCAAAGGAGAAATCAATGTAAAATATATTTTTCCTTTGCCATTGATGTCAAAGGGGGAGAGGAAGTATGTGAAAATGATAAATTTAAAAAAAAAGGAAAAAGGAGAGGAAGCATTTAAAGAAAAAGAGGAAGAATATAAAATATTATCTACTAAGTGGGGGAAAAAAAAAGATAAATCTGGAGAAGTGTATTCAAAGCTAGTATGTTGTCTTTGATAGTTTTTCACATCATGTGTTGCCACCAATAAAAAAGGGGGAGTTTTTTGCAAGAATGTAAAGATTAAAGGTGTTGTCATTGATGTCAACTGATCAATTGGATATCGACTGGTTGTTGTTGGTTGTATATGTTGAGGATATTGAGAAAAGTGTAATGAAGATATGTTGCAAGTGTTGAGTGGTTGCTCCAATTTTTTCTCTTGATTTGATCCTATATTTGTATGGTTTAGATATGTTGATCTTGGTTGTTAGAAGATGTATATGTAGATTTTTAGCTATTGATTCATTGTATAGTGTGAGTTATGTTCACCAGTTGTGAACTGTGGTTTTCTGTGTTTTCGGTTGAGGTCCAGGAGGAATGTTGCTAGTCTGGATTTCTCTTTGATGAAGTCTTATGACTTGTGGTTCTAGAGTTGAGTTTTCTTGATTGTGTTGAAGATAATTTTGGTATCTGGAAAGTTCGTGCTTAATGGTTCTATGTTTTTTACACTGGTTTGGCCGACCTTGTGTTGAACACTCTTTTAGAGTTACTGAAGCATGTTGGATCTATTTGGGTCCCTATGAAGTGTTTGTTTGGGTCACCATCATTCTAATTCCACCCTAGGATGTTTTGGCAACACCTAATTTAAATATGAATTTGGATGGCCAACTTTGGATATGTTTCAAAGTTGAATATGGTATAAATACATGATGAATTAGTGGTGAAAAATATACAAGAGTGAAGAAGAGAGATAAGCAAAAGGAAAAAGAGCATATAGATGTGACATTGATTCTATCCAGTGCATGTGTGTGATGTGAGTGTGGTAGATCAGTGCGAAGCCTAAATGCTGATTTTTCAGATGCAGTGACTAGTGTACTCTATCATTCATAAATGAATGTGAGTGATTGTGGTGGAATCCTTTGTTGCATTGAGATTGTCTTCTATTTGTAACAAGTATTATTTTTCTTCTTTGTATCTCTTTAGCAGTGAGCCCTATGGGTTGATAGCCTTGTTGGACATCGAGTTCTTGTTTTGGTAGTGAGCCTCTTGTAATTGGTTTTGAAATTCTCTATAGTGTGAGTTAATCCCCACCATGGTTTTTCCCTTATTGGGTTTTCCACATAAATATGGTGTTATTGTTTTTATGTGTTGTATTTAAGTTTTTGCATTGGAATTTGATGATTAATCATTTATGTAGTATTAAGAATTAGTTCTAGTGACTGAATTAAAAGATTAAATTTGTGAAAACTGATTCAACCCCCTTCTTAGTTGTCCTGTTCAACACAATGCATTATACAGGATGTAGATCCTAGAACAGTATGGATCCCTACTATGGGATATGAATTCACTAAGCAAGATATTATAGGGTATGTAGACTACATGCTAAGAAAACCAAAGCACACCTCCAAAGAGAGGTATGGAACATATGAGGAAAATTCCATGCAAATCCACATGGACTAGAGGCAGAACATAACAAAAACTTTTGATAAGATGACTACACAATTTGTAGAAGCTATGGGGCCCACTAAGGAGCAAGTTGAGGAAGAAAAGGCTAAGTTTGGCACTGCTATAGGAGGTTCATCAAATGTTGGGAGATCCGATAGAACAACTACCACTCCTTCATTTTCCCATAATTCCTTTGGGACTAAGCCTGTACCAGGAGAGAAGAGAAAAGAACTTGTCAGCACTTTGGTGAAGGAAAAGATCTCTTTAGTCAAACAAAAAAAGAGGAATGAAAAAGAAAAGGTTGCTCTAGAAGCATAATGAACTCCAGCCTAGTGAAAAGGAGAGTGAAGACCAAGGCAACAAGGGATTAGTTTTTGGGTGTGAATATTGAGCATGAAGAAGAATAAGAAGGACCGCAATTAGTCTCGAAGAAAAAATCAGAAGCTTCACAAGGTGAATTCGGTGCAAAGAAATTGAAGTTTGATATATTGTTGATATGGACAGTGAGGCCAAGGTAGAAAAGGAAAAGGAAAGATTCAGAATGGAATGTGAGAAAAGAATGCCGAGTTTAGAAAAGAGAAAAAGATACTGGTAGATGAGAAAAAGAAGAAGAAGAAACCTTAGGTAAGGACTCATAGTCCTATGAAATTGGATGCATTATTTAATGGGATTGTACATAATGAACTTTTAGAAGAAATTGTTGTATTATATGTTGATGTTGATGAGCTGGACAAGGCCACCATTATAGAAGCTATTGTAAAATACATTATTTTTTTTGAAGTAGATATGAGAAATATTGAAAAGAAATTTCCTACAAAACTTTGGAATGTATTGATCAAGAGGAGACAAGAGGCTATAGAGTAAGAAGCTAAGTTGAAAGACTATTCTTCAAAAAAGATTAGTGCACCTCTTTTCTAAGAGAATAAAGCCACTTTGGCTACATTGCAAAGTAAGGAATTTAGAACAAAGAAAAGGGTAACCACCTCATGAGAAGAGATCAAAATGATCTTGAGAGGATTTTGAAAGTGTTTGTAGAGAAGGTTGCAAACTTAGCTCAAGGTTGGGAATGACTCCAAAAAGTAAAGAAGAAATGCAAGTTGAGATGTATAGCCTACTCCAGATATGAATGTTGAAGAAGATGTATAGCATGATGCTCAAAATGAGCATGGATTTGAAGAAGGAAATGTATAGAATAATGTTCTTGATGTGGAAGAAATTGGAGAGGATAATGTAGTAGTAGAGGAAGATGTTGGAGAAGAAGAAGCCACTAGAGAAGACATTGCAAAGGAATATATATCTACATATCATCAAACACCTCCCCCAGTATCAAAGTGAAATGTTGAGAATGTTCAAGACCAACCAGAGATAATCACTTCTCTAGATAACAAAGATAAATCTACTTGTGAAGATATACCTGAGAAGAATGTTGAAAAGAAAAGCGATGATGTAGAGGAGAAGAAGGAAGCAGTTGATACTAGTGATAAAGAAAAGGACTTGAAGAAGAAGGATGAAGAGGAGAATGTGAAGGCTACGGTGAATCCTCTAGTTCCTCTGGAGATCCTTTAAAGAATTTACTGAGCATGCAACTTATTTTCCAGCTTGTAGTGCATGCTTAGTTGTTACAACTACCTATGCAACAGGGGATTGTGGACATGGAAAAGATATCTCATCTTCACAAGCTTCAATTGGGAGATTATTTACATGCATCTACCCAAAAAGAGATAATAGAGACATGTTAGAAGAGTGGAGAAATGATTGATGAGGTAGTGAAGGTTTTGCATGAGGCCATACCCAGTGTTATAACTGATAAATCCCTCCTCAATATAGAAAATTTGAAGTTTTTGATTGATTATTTTAAATAATAGCTACTAGTTCAAAGGGGAAGTTAGAGAAAGAAGTAGAGAAAAAGATAAATGACAAAAAATGATGGATGTAATAGAGAAGTGTGCTAGTGCACACTGTGTGTGAATAAATGTGATCAATAAAAATCTGCAACACACCAATGAAACATTAAATTGAATGAATCTAAATTAGAAGAACAAACCAGTGTAACTCAGTAGATTCTTCAAAAGCATTCCATTTTCCTCTATCTCCAAGGATTTTTTTGATGTCTTTTTTCTCTCAAATTGCATAGCAAATAAGCTTAGCAAAATAGACAACCTAGAGAATGAGATTAAATGCAAGATGCAAGAATACTGGATTTCTACACTAAATGATTACTTGATAAAATAAATGGTATGATTCTAGAATGCTTATGCTAAGATTAATCTAACATGATTGCTATGATGATTTTATGCTAAAATATATGATAATGAAATTAGAATGCTAAATGCTCAAAATATTGCTAGAATGCTTGTTCACAGTTTATGCAAAGTTCTCTCACAAATTGCAAGATAATCTAGAGTAGCTTTGATAGTGCACATGAGGCCATATTTATAGATTTTTTTCGAGGTTTGAGATTAGTTGGCATAGATCAATGGTCAAGATTTGATCTAGATAGATGAATGGTGAGAGATTGAAAAGCTAGAGAAAAAGGATGAAAGCTGGAAAGAAAGATGAAAAAAATCTTTTAAAAAGTTGGGAAATCTTCTAAAAAGATTGGAGATGCTTTCCTCTAAAAAATCCATTTTCATTCAAAATAAATAAAAATGCTAATTCATTTATTTTTTAATTTAATTGAGAGTTGAGGATAAATCTTCAAATTAAATATTAAAAATATTTAATTATGTGTGACATGAAGATTTTATGAAGATTTGATGATGTGGAAAAAGATGGGAAATCTTCTAAAAAGACTAGAGATGCTTTCCTCTCAAAAATCCATTTTCATTCAAAATAAATAAAAATGCTAATTCAGTTTTGATTTTTGATTTAATTGAGAGTTGAGGATAAATCTTCAAATTAAATATTAAAAATATTTAATTATGTGTGACATGTAGATTTTTGATATTTCAAATTAAATATTAAAAATATTTAATTAAATGTGACATGAAGATTTTTGATATTTCCAATTAGATATTAAAAATATTTAATTAAATGTGACATGGATATTTTATGAAGATTTGATGATGTGAAAAAGAATTAATTTGAATTAAAATTCAAATAAAGGGAAAGATGATAATTAAATTAAATAAGTTATTTGAACCTATTTAATTAATTAAGATGAAATGATTTTAATAGAAGAATTTAGAAAATGAACAATATAAATAAATTATTTAAATTTATTTATATGTAGGATGAATTCAAGATTAATTAAGTAACTTGTATTTAATTAAATGCCAAATCATGTTTAATGTGACCAATTTTAGGTGTATACACACGCAAAAAAAATCAAGAAAATCTTAAGGGTGCGCAAGCTTGTGTGGCGCAAGCCAAAGCTTTATTTCAGTTTTGTATGAAGTGGCTTGGATCCACAAAAAGCATAAAAGATGAGATGGACTCAATTGAGTCCTAGATTGATAAAGCTTCCAATGCCTGTGACTTGGCACATGATCTAGATGGAAGCACAAGGGCATCAATTGAGAGTTTACATGAGAATTTCTTCCAATTGCATGAGAAAAAAGAAACTTGATCATTATGTGGTTTGGCTATCTCAGGGATTTAGTAAACTCAAAGTTCATACTTGTTTCTAGTTCCTTGATGAGTGTTGATAAAACTTAAAAGCGCAATCTGATACCCAACACTCCTGATGAAGGTGAAGAAATATTGATGGAGTTGGAAACATATTGCAAAATTCTAGGAATTATGAATATGTTTTGGGAAGAAGGGAAACAAGAATGAAAGATCACCTTGAGAAGCTACAAGGGCAAACCTCTTCTTCTGGTTGATAGTATTTTTATTTCCTTTTATGCATTAAGTTTATTGTTCAGACTTTTGTGTACATATGTGGATGGTGCAAGCTATGTTTCAGTACAAGTTTTTAATCTAGTTGTGATAGATAGCACCCTTAGGGGGATTTAGTTAAGTTCTCAGTTTATATATATGTATACTTTAGGTAGGGGAGATTACAAAATCATGTATAGGAAGAGAAGTTATGCAAAGATCATAGTATATGTATGTGACATTTTCCCTTGATGTCAAAGGGGGATAATATTTTTGGAGATAGTTGAGGCATGTTGGCATCAATGACAAATGTGTAGATTGTTGGAAGAATAAGGAGTTTGACATTGATGCATTTTTTGACAACATGAGCATGTGGGATGAGCATAAGTTGTATAGTATGCAGTTCAGTGTTGTCATTGATGTCTTGACATTGTATTTTAGTATGAAGACCATTGTGCAAATCAGTTTGTATAGTTTGGGAATGTTTGAAGATATTTATCTGGTGGAAATTTGTAAAAAGGTTTGATTTAGTGAAGACAAATAAAAGAGAAATCGATTGAGTGTCCTTATAGGTAATTATGTGTATAGGACATCCGATTTTTGGGACCACATTGGTCCACCATATAAGATCCTACTCTGTGCTTCTGACATAATTTTATTGGTTGTTAGAGGAACCTAATTCCACAATCTCATATTATTCTAGCTCCTGGTGTTGAATTTATGAGTGACAATATATTGGTCTAGAAGTAAAAAGTGTTTTCCAATTCAGTCCATATATTTTGGTAGATCCACACTTCTCTGCGGATTGGAATTTGGCTTTACAATTTTGTGGACATGTTGATAGGTGTTAACAGAGTGTGTATTCCAAATGGCATAGAGTTTGGAGGTCCAAATGTCCTAATGTAGTTGAACAGTTGGAAAATTTTCTTATTAGGTCATTACTGATGCTAACCTAATAAGTTTTGTGTATTGTGGAGTTTGAATAAGTGTTGATCTGTTATGTAGGAGCTATTTTGGGTCCATTCTGACATATTTTGAATTGTTATGAGTTTTGAATCTTGGCATGAAGCGTTCATGAATGAATATTGAGTTGACAAGTTATATTTTGTATAATACATCTAATTAGGCCGACCTAATTAATGTTGTAGGTGTTTATGAATGAAGCAGATATAAATATGTTTTGAGGTCTTTCCCTAGATTTGTACACTTTAGTTTGCAAGTCCTTTGTATCTTGACCTAAGGTTGTGTGCCTTAGTTTGCAAGTATTTTGGTAGTGAGCCTTATTTTGTAAGTAGTGAGCTTCATATACTTTGATTTAACTCTCACCGTGGTTTTTACCTCATTGGGTTTTCCATGTAAATCTAATGTCATATTGTGCATGCGTGTTCCTTGTTTTATCTTTCATTGCTTATGATTTTTTTAAGGGTTAAATTGTTAAATTTTTCATTGTTGCTAATCTACTTAAGTGTTTCTAGTTTAATTAAGAAGTTTGAATAGTGTTGAAGGTTTTAAGTTTTGGAGGGGTTTAAGTTTTTGAAGATACTAATTCACCCCCCCTCTCAGTATCCAGTGTGTTCCACACTATAGTGGAAGTAATTCTATGCTACACTCTTTCATTGAAGTGGCTTCAAAGAGATATTTTTCTATCAAGTAATTCAAAAGTAAGGATTTTGATGTGCATAGGAAATTGTGTCTACATGTTCTAGATGAATGTGCATGAGGAAAAGTTCCTATGAAACACTTTTTAACGATGTAGAAAAACCCATAGAGCTTGGTATATAAAACAAATCCATGCAAATATACTATATTTTATAGTTTGACCTATTATGAACTTCAAATTTTTATTAGTTGATTTTGCAAAGACATTACCAATTGTGGTTAATAAGATCTTTAAAAAGATACCATGATATTTTGAGTTAAATTTGGTGAACTTTAATCCCACAAACTTTTTCACATTATCTAAGATTATGGTTTAGGGACCACCAAACCAAGTTACAATTTTTCCTCTAAGAAAATCATGACTTGATCCTCCTTAGAATCCTTGAGAGCTACTACTTTGGTTGATATTTTAAAGTAATATAATATAATCAAGATCTAGAATCATGTCCCTCACTAGAAGGAGGTTGATGAAAGCAATTAAATCAATTCCTCAATGGAAAGAATTGCCATTGTAGAGATGAATTTTAGTAGGAAAGACATAGTTTGTTGTATTCCAATGAGTTTATTACAAAGTTTACAAGCTTGGATGATAAAGTATACACCATCAAAATTTATGGTATAGAAATATCTAGTCTGATTTAGATTTGTGGTCATATTTTTTCCTAAGTGATGAGTATATGTGAGCCCCTCATGGAATTCACACACAATTATATTATTAATTTTTTGCTCTTATACACTTTAACAAGACTTTGTTGAATGTTTAGTTGAATATAACCCCATTCATGAGTCAATAGCTAACAAAAGAAAGAAAAAAATGCATCAAATATGTTTTATCAAGTCCAAGTGGAACATGTCCTTCATCATGAGACACTTTTGGATTTGAGAAATATATTCCTTTTTAGATACAAGTAGAGTAGGTAGTGATTCCTATATTGGAAATTCCACTAATCTTTCATTGGTTTTAAGGAACTTGAGATGGATAGAATCTTCATGACGTTTTGAAATAAT
The DNA here is from genome assembly GCA_007258455.2 of Sequoia sempervirens. NCBI lineage: Eukaryota > Viridiplantae > Streptophyta > Pinopsida > Cupressales > Cupressaceae > Sequoia > Sequoia sempervirens. Next base: position 386,765,092 of record VDFB02193867.1, read on the forward strand.
GTTTTACCTTGGAATAACTTTCTTGGTTGGATCTTGATGTCAAAATCCATTATTTGGGTTATCTAACTTTACCTCTTTTCATTTACCTCCAAGTGAATGAGGTAATCCTTGAATCATGAGTGAAATAAAAAGTATTGCACCTTAACATGTGAGACCAAATGTAAAAAATATTTTGAAGACCTCATGGGAGCATAGACCTAATTTTTAGAAACATTTGGCTTTCCAAGGACCTTGACAATAATACTCATGAATGCTATCAAACACTCATATACATCTACATACATATCCTATGAAATAGTCACAATTGGGAAGTAATGGAGAGTAAGAGAACAATATATGATGGTACTGGCCAGTTGTGTTGATGGGAAGGAAAAATAATTGTGATTTATTTGAAAAAAAACTTATACATGATACTAAATATATTAGAAACTAACTTCATAATTATATTCACACATAAAATTTAATCATGTAATTATGAACCAATTTATCTTTAAAAAATAAAGTTAGAAGGGATTGGGTTTAGGTCTCACCATGTTTCTTTTATATCATGGTGGTTACCTAAAATCTACTACACATATATTTGTAATGGGGAGGTTGTTGCATATATGTTTGTGAGATTGTTGCACATATGTTTCGCATTGGTTTTCATTGATTTTGGGTTGTCATTGATGCTTGTGTGTACAATTAGTTTGGGCTATCATTAGTGCTTATAGTTGTATGTTTTTGATACTCTATGATGATTTGTTGCTGCTCTATCATTGATGTATGTATGATGATAATGTTCATGGTTGGACGTCATGCCTTGTTTGGTGACACTTAAAGTTGTATTAGTATGGTTGCTATTAGCAGAGGTGATATCATGATGTTGAGGATTAGAAGCATTAAGATGAGGATTAGAAGTAATGTTGAAGTTGGAGAGATGTTGTTGATGGTATCTAGTAAGTTGTATGATGTCTTATGTTGTTCCTAAGGAATTATGTGTTGGTAAAAGAAATTTTTGGTCTCCATATGTTAGTAAAAGTTTTTGCTACATGAAGTTGCTTTGAAGACTATTTAGGAGAATGCTCTACATTCCTCCACCTTTGGAGACATGGTATTTTAGTTTGGGATTTAGTGTTTATGCTCTGTGGATGTTGCACTCCTATATTTTTAGGCCACCAGTGTTTCTGAGGTTTTTGGTAATTGAAGTGGTTTGGTAGTTTTATTGCTTGTCAAGACTGGTCAAGAAAATTCTCTAGATACGTTTATTTGCATTAATGTTTCTACTCCTATGTCTTTGTGAATGTGCTCTCAGTGTCTGTGTAGTGTCTTAGTTCAGATTCCATGTAATGAAACGTATCACAAGTTGGTTTGTTAATGTTTTGTCTCATGGTTGTGTCTTTTGGGATTCTAGGATGAAGTATTTTGTTTCTAGTTGATTTGTGGTGGTTTCTTGTGGCATGATTGTGTGGAAGAAGCATATGGAAGTGTTTTTGTATGTTCATGGAATATCCCTTTGTAATTCACACATTAGTGCTTGTTCTCTTTGGTGTTGCATTGTGTTTTGAGTTGGTTTTTTAGGAAATTTGTGAATGTCTAGCCGATATGGCTTGTCCTCTTTCTTGTGTTGTGTGATTGGGGGTTTGCACCAAAATTTGAGGTTGTGTTAACATGTATTTGTGTCTTAACCTATCTTGTTATGAACCTCATTGAGTAAATTTAGTTGAAAGTTTATTTTTGGGTCGAATGATATCATGAGCTACATGTTTCTTCTTCATGTTTCCTTGTTACCAACTTGGGATCACATTAGAAGTTGTAATAAGTTTTTTTTTATCCCTTCTATCTCTTGGATAGGACCACATTATGTTTTTGAGGCTGACTTATTGAGGTTATTATTTATCTTCTATTTTGGCTGACCTAATTGGTGTTTTGAGATCTTACAAATGATATAAATGAAAGAAAAAATTAGTTGTAAGTTGAGGGAGTATGTGGTGGTGTGTGGATATGGAATAATGTAGTGATTTGTGGAAAAGAAGAGTCAAATGTGCTTTAATGCCTCAGTCACTAGAATGTATTGTTGACATATGAATTGTAATTTCCAAATCTTTATATATCCTACCATCAGATAGTGAGTCTCTTCAGTAGGCCCTTGTAATGTGTATCTTCCCATGGGGTTGTGTGCTTTAGTACTACAAGTCCTTTGTATCTTTCCCTAAGGTTGTACACCTTATCTTGCAAGTCCATTAGGTAGTAGTGTGCTTCCTTTGATAGTGATCCTTAAAACAAACTACAATTCCATAAGCAATGAGCTTCCTATATTGTAGTATTTCTTACCATGGTTTTTCCCTTCTTGGGTTTTCCACGTAAATCTGGTGTTATCTTGTGTATGCATGTTGATTACCCTATCTTTAATAACTTTTGATTTCATTAAGTGTTGCTGATATGTTTATAATTTTTTGATCTTGTTGAAATTCTAAATTTTCATTTCATTAAAAGGTTTAAGATTTGAAGGGTTTGAGTTTTTATAGATACTAATTCACCCCCCTCTCAGTATCTAGGTGTGTTCAAAAATATAATAATGGTTTATGGCCCTGATGTCTTTCTATATTACTCAAGTTGTTAGTAATTCCTCATATAATGTCTAATTGGGATTTATTGAAATCAACATTTTTAGGACTAGTTAATGAAGATGCTTCCCTTAGAGTTGCTAAAGGAGTAATTATTTGGCTGGGGGGAGGGCATTATAACTACATAGGGACCACAATTTATAAAAAGGGAAAAGGGAGAGCAATATATAAGAATATAGGGATGGATGATTCCAAATAAAATTTTCCAACTAGAAATATGCCATTTTCAATTCACATGGTTTGATCAAACATTCCAATATCCTTAATGGCTTCTAGGGACTAAATTATTAGAGCTAGATTAGCATTGATGGATCTAAGATAGTAGATAAATATTATGCCAATTGATAGATAGATCTTGAGAGGAATACTCTCCCAAGTGTTTCAAAAGTGTATATTGAATTTAAAAAAATATTCCACAAGAAATTTATGGATACTCAAGAGATTTTCTCTAATAGTGAGACATAGTCTCCTCTTTCCTTGAAAATTTTGCATACAATCCTCTTGATCTTATCTCAACTTTGAATGGTATTAGGTTAAAAAATGAAGAAGAAATATTTGGCCTTTCTCTTGAAATAGGTGGAAATGAATCATAAAATATTATTCTCGTCAACAATATTGTGTAGCAAATAAGAGTTAGCTACATCTTTGAGGTGCTCATTAGGTGTGAAAAAGAATTTCATATTTAATAGAGGAAGATATTTTGTAACTTGCTAGGGGTAGTTTGAATCCCAATTTATAATCATGAGAGAGCCATCATTGCCCCATGAGATAAAATATTCATTCTCCACAAAGGTTTCCATGATTGGAAGAAAAGGAATAGAAAGGAGTAGAGAACCCGAACTCTAAGGAGATATTTGTACAAATTTATTCTAGGATGAGGAAGTTGTTCTTGTTCAAAAGTACCTAGAAATAAGTCTCTCACTTGAGACCTACCAATATTTTGTCTCATGGAAGAGCACAAAATCTACAAGAGTGTACATGAATTGTGTAGTTACTAGATGAATGACTACTTATTAGAAAGAGAAAGATCTCTTGATCTTTGTTGGCATCCTCTAATGGTTTAATAACTAAGCCCTTAGAGATGTGACTTAGAGATTGAACATCTGCACTAAGTAGCTATCTCACTCATCATGAAAGTGCATTTCAATTGTCAACCCAAGGACATAAAACTGAAATGGGTTAGCATTGTATGTGCATTAGGACTTCATTGCAATCATCCATAAACTAGGAAAGAAACAATGCTGGAAATAAAATGCTAAAAGGAACTTAACTTAAACACTGAACAAAAAACATCTGCACTAAGCATTAACAACTAGAATGGAAATGAAAGATAGAAATGGAGATCTCAACAAACAAAGAAGAAACTACTATGTCTTCCTTGGCTAGAGGAACAAACACAAAATAGAATTTTAGTGGCTGTAGGAATAGATAGTTCCTAAAAGTGAAACTAACTACTGAGCAAAAAATAACTTCTAAACTAGATAGGTGGAATTATCACCAAGTGGGCCCCCTTGGGTGAGTCTCCCTTAAACTAATCCCAAATGCAGCAACTCAAAATATCATATTATTTCTTGAAAGTATAAGTACAACATCTGAGTAATGGACCATATTACTAAAACTAGAAAATGCAAGTACAAAATCAGAATATCCAACCTTATCAAAAGGAGTATCTGACCATTATTTATAGAGAGAAAAACTACTGACTAAATGTTGTGCCTATAGCACACACACCCCGTTTGGAATGGGGACCCTCTTTTTTCACCTTCTACCAAGTCATTTTTTCCTTCACCTCTTTTTGTGTGCCCCCTGTTTTGAGTCCTAAGTGGTCAATGAATCATAAAGCTAACCTCTTGAGTTGACCAAATTTCACCACCCTTCAGATTTTTCAGGTCTTCTACCTTCATGGAGTTCCTTTTGCATTTTTCCTTAAGTCCTCAAAATTGTCGTCTTTTTCTTGGTGTAGGCCCACCCTTGTTGGTTTCCCCTTGTGGAATTACATTCATATTTTGCCATCCCTACAATGTCTGAGTCAGGGCATCCACCCGTGTTGCAAGATCTGCATTCCTCATAGTCATTCTCCCTTTGTCGGTCTTCCAACAAAAAAATGCCTAGCTGTTGCCCGCCCCACAGGCTCAACCGTTCCAGCCACCTGTTGTTTTGAAAAGTGTGCCTACCAACCCTACCGACTGCTATAATGGAATTAAATGTGGGCATTTAATGGCTAAAATCCTATAAATAGTGAAGTTGACATGTCATTTTCATTGACATTCCTTCTAAACTTGTTAGCACTCTGCCTTTTGTCCTTGCCTTCACGCCCGCATGATCCCATTGCCATTCAAACATCTCAGCCTTCAGATACTTCATAGGTTCTTTTGGGATATCTAGGTAGGTTTTCCACCACCGCCCTGGTCATTTTTTTTTCATTGATTTTTGAAAAGTTGTTAAAATCTTGAAAAGGAAAACCCTAGAATCGGCTAGAATACTAAATTCCACAAAAAACCCACATTTTGAAATTTGAAAACCCTTTGAAAATCGGTCGTTTCGGGCCACGTGGAATCTAGCACCTTTGTCGCCATTCTTGACCAAGGCCTTCATGCCCTTGCATCCCATAGATTGCCCGCCGCTGTTGCCTTAGCTTTCCAAGCAACAAACTTCAAATTGTGGCCGTCACCATTGTTGAGCCCACATATGCAGGTAGATGCCACCTCCTTGCCGTCACCATGGAACCAGATGAAAATCCTAAGTTAAACGGGGATCCTCATGACCCCTGCAGGTCTATGAGTGTGGGATTTTGCATGTAGATGGCCCCTTCCTCTCATCGTTTCTCAACGACTATTTGACCCGACCTTCTGCCTAGCGGGTCCCGCGGGACCCTTGTCTATCGCTCCAGTGAATCATTAAACCTTTGATCGCGAGACATTTGACACGGGTTTTTTCCGCTGCTTCGTTGTCATTTCAACAACCATCCCAAATGGAGAAACCCTTGCTTCCCTCTGCCTCACAGACTCCACTTCCTCTGTCGTCCTCCCAATCGACAAAAATTTCCCTAAGGCTGGACTTCATTATGGATGAAGCACTATGGGGGTCCGTCTGTGGGCTGCCCCATTATCTTCACCATTTCTAAATGGCCGACTACTGTCACCCATCCACTTTGCGGACTTTGCATCATTTTTCTCCCTTTGGTTTCCTTCACATGAAAATCACTAAGTAAAGATTTGGGAGTGGGAACTCTATTATGGGCAGTTGTTTGCAGGTCGCCAACCTTCGACCTCCATTTCCGAACATCTAAGCCTAATCTGCCTCCTGCCTTGTGGGGTCTAAACCTTCTGCGGTCATTTGACTCTCCTTGAGTAAATATTGCATGTTGATGTTTCGTGTGAACCCACCAGTGTGGGTTGTCATCTCGTCTATGCCTTTTCCAAACGTCTGTAAGGCCCTGATAGTCTGCATTCCAGACCCCGCACCCTACATCTCCCCTTCGGCCCAGGAAAGTGAAATTGACTAAGTAAAAGCTGATGCATACTTGGTAGTGTGAACCAACATCCCATCTCCACCATCCCCAAATAGACGCCACCCAACTGCATCCTGTGGGTTCCTTCCTGTAGTATTTTAAAAGACTTGAAATTTGAATATTAATGGCGTCATCCTTCCTGCTTGCGAGTTCCGCATTTCAGGACTCCATTTGTAGGTTTCTGCTATGACAAGGTTGTTTTCAAATGGAAGAGCTCCAAACTGTCTTGATGACCTCTGCTCCCGAACCTCTAGAATTGCATGCCAAATTGACTAAACTAGCACCCCTAGAATTTCATGAACAATGGACCCACATGATTAAACACCTTAGCACCTTGGTGGGCCCTAGTAACAGTGCAAAAATATTGATGCGGGTGGCTGCATGCAGGCCACATGCCCTCTTTTCCGTCTCCCTACTGCCTCCTCCAAAATGGTTGTCATCCCAAGGAAACCCACATCCCTGGGCCTGCATTACCATATCTTCCCTGAACGAAATCCAAACGATGAATTTTAGCAAATTTGATGATCTTTGGAAGATGAACTACTTGATTTAACAGTTGTTTTGCACGATCCCACTAACGCTCCCCTCATTTATACATGAATATGACTAATGCACCTTTTCTTGCAGGATTTATGGAATCATCTATAGGACCATCAAAGGCATCTGCATAAAAGGACAAGGGGAGGAAGTCTGCCAAAGTTCCTAGAGGAAAGGAAGATAAAGACCAAATGAAGTACCAGTTTCCTAGGGTGGAAATCACCTCCAAGGTCACATCTATTTGGGACTCAATATCAGATACCAACCTTGAACAAGTTGATATAGATGAATTTGGATAGAGGGTCATCATCAACCCAACCACAGAGAATGCCAAGAAAACCAAAAAGAGTGGTTTGGCTAAGGTAGCTAGTTTCATGCCCGCTCTTCTAACTCCAGAGCTGGTGATGGCTTGCAAAGAGGCCTATAAGGAAAATACCAAAAGAATCATTGATCGTGATGGTAAAGTGTTGGTTGACCTATCTACCAAGTCCATAGGGAGAACATTCCACATTCCTACCTTTGATCCTATGGAGGAAATGACAAGAATATGTAGAAAGTATGTGGAAGGTCGACCCCTTAAAATGAAAGAAGCTAATCAACCAATACTATTTGAAAGAGAAGAGGGGAAGTGCTAACAAGGTGTCCCAAGAGTTATTCAGAAGTGAATTTTATGAAGACTATCACGACTTGGTCACCTTGTTCAGAAGGGTTATGAGAATCCCTACTATAACCTTCTTCCAAGACTGGATGTTTTATTTCATAGAGGAGATAATCAGAGGAACAACTAAGTTTCACTGGGCAAGAATGATTAGCAACTATTTGCATCAGCAATTCCTAGTAGTTAAGAAGACCTCCCAGTTTTATATGACCTCTTATTTGGTCTATCTATTGGTTGACCCATTTCCATACGGAGGATTGTTTGTTGTGCAGAGCCTGACTCTGGGTAGAGAGCTAAAAATATATGACCGACATCCACAACTCCAATACTGCAATTTCAAGAAAGACTACTACAAGGTGAATGATGCATTTATTGGGCACATTATTAGACTTCTCGAAGGGGACTTCAAGAGGAGAGTCACACATAGTACTCATGCATTCATTCACTGGTTTAGATTCCTATTCATACAATTCCCTAAATTTACTTACATCTGAATGTAGGGCTTCTCTGAGAGGCCATATAAGCTACCTCGGTATCCAAATGACTGGTGGATTTTGTTAGAAGTCTCTAGGCAGTTGTAGAATGCACATACTCTTCTAAGTGACAAACACAGGCCAGGAATTCCTTACCCTCTCACTTTTAGCCAAGGCATGTATGCTATTCCTGCATCCCAATGTGTAGAGTATTTAGAGAAGGAGATCATTGAGTACAACTTGGACCTTCACACTTCTCAGCCAAGGATGGACCCTTAAGGTAAATTGAAGAAGATGGTTAGGAGAGAATATTCCCACTTGCACAAAAATATCAGGATGAAAAAGAGGTACGCATGAGGAACTATATGTGTATGACCGCATACATTTTCAAGACATTCAAATTATTCCCAGTGCAGGATCATATCATAGCAGATGAAAATACCATCATAGATTCAAGGTTTGATGCTATTTCCAACCTGCCATTACCCTTGATAGACTGGAAGGAAAATGAGGTCAATGACCTCAACATCTTGACAAATCCAATACAACATAGAATGAGGCAATGGATAGATGAACAAATCGCTTATTTGAAGCTCCAAGGAGCTACATTAACATATGGCGAGCTCAAAGATGAGTTCAAGAGTGAAACAGATAGTGGGACTACTGCTACCCCAACTGAAGAAGCTCCTAAGTCTCCTCCAGCCAAAAGGTTAAGGAAAAGAAAAGAGGTGTCAGAGCACCAACCAAAACATAAAGTATATTCATGAAAGGCTTCAAAGGGTGAGACATCCAAGAAAGCTAAGAAGTCAGGTGGCTTCTCCGAGATGCCAACAATTCAAGAAGAACCATTGCATGAGGGAGAAGAAGAAGAGGTCAAGCAACCTAAATCACCATCTTCCACCTCCATGATTTCTATAAGTGTTGTTGTCACTGCCACTACTCCTCCAACATCTCAATTACTTGTCTCCTTTCCACCCATGGTGGAAATCTTGATTCACCTTTCCTCCACCTCATTGACTGCACCCATTATGGTGTGAGATTCCTCCTTTGCCACAACCTTCCCGCTCTCATCCTCCTCAATATCTCCCTTAGCTACAGTTCCCCTAGCTTCCATGGTTACAATGCTTACTCTAGCTCTTCTAGAGGCCTTTTCTCAACACATGCATAATATACCTATGGAGCTCTCTAGAGTACTAATGAACCCTGCAATACAAGCTGCCCTAGCTCAAGCTGTTGTTGGTCTCCCTATCCCTTCTCTGACGGAACCACCCAAAATGGAGGCGGCCATGCAAATTTTAGAGAAGCTGGAGACACAAGAGAGGGAGGCAACCAAAGAGGGAAATGATGAACCCAAGGATCCATTGAAGGATGACTACAATGAGCATCCAAAACATTAAAACTTGACCATTGATGAGGTGGTGTATGAAGAAGAAGGGTCGTAGTCATCAGAGGAAGATGTTGAAAACCCTAGTTCCAAATATGTGGTAGACTCTTGTGATCAGGAACTCAAAGAGGAGTTGTCCTAACAACTCAAAGATGTCAGGGAGGAAGTTGAGAAGCAATCTTCTGAAGAAAAGGAAGAAACTGGTGATGACATGGAAGTATCTATAGGGCCTCTAGCCAAGGATCAAGGCAAAAGCCCTGATCAAGAAGAAGAAGTATCTCTTGAGAAGGAGGAAGAAAAGAAAGAAAATGAAGATGGAGAAGAAGAAGACAATCCTGAAGAGGAGGTTGAGATGAGAAAGAGCCCCAAGGTAGAATTCCATACAGAGCTCTGGTAGGAAGAAGAAATAACGTCTAAAGGGGAAGATAGTCCTAAAGAAAACATAGCTGCTACTGGGCCACAAGAAGAAAGGGCTATATTCATTAGGGATTCAGATAAAGAAGAAGAAGAGAAAATAGAGTAGGAAGCTTCAGACCACGAGGATAGAGAAATTCAACAAGCTCAAAGGGAAGAAGGTGGTCATGAATCACCAAAGGAGATATCTTAGATGCTTGAGTGGTTAGAGAAAAAACTATAGAAGAAGACTCCTACTCTCATGGACCCTAAGGAAAGGCTAGAGGCTATCTTTGTATGATCCCAAATAAGCACAAATAAGGAAAAGAAGTTGAGGGCTTGCTCCCACTTAACAATGGATTCCTCTAGATCAAGAATGGTGCAAATTTCCACTCTGGTCATGGGAAAAGGGGAAGAGGTAAGTTATAATATCTCTACCATTGACTTGGGTACAACCTCAAGAGAACAAAAGATTAATTATCTCCAAGGATCAGTTGCCACAATCGTCCATCAGATGAACAAGGAGCAATCCTCCAAGGAGGAATTGAAGGAACAGGTGGTGAACCTCACTTCCTACATAAAATAATGGTCTTCTACTGAGGAGCTTCCAATGAAATCATCGGCCCCACCCATGCTATTGTCCAAGTATCACATAAGAAAACTGGAAAGGAGAAAGAAGTGGAAAAAATCCACTAAAGAATGGTTCTGACAAGTGCTCTATAATGGTGGCATGGGCATAGGACATGCCGTTAGAATGATTAATAAATTTTGGAGTGTGCAACAAAAACTAGAGGGTATGGAGGAAATATGCCATCATGTCACTAAGCTATACAAGACTACATATCCTAAGCTCGAAGCCATCCTTAAGAGACCCGAGCGAACATGGGAAAAGGAATTGTCCATTGTCAAAGATGACCATTGGTTGGTTGAAATATGGAAAGTAGGCTTGGACCATCAGAAGGAAGTATTGAAGAAAGTACTACATGAGGTTGAACTAGACCTCGAATGGGCCAACAAGCATAGAACCGATGGAGAGGATTTCCTCAAGCTTGTGATAGATCGGATGCACCCTCCGAAGAATCAGATGCGGAAAAGATTAGGGTACATTCTCATAAGAAGATGGAAGAAGGTGTAGCAGATGATCTATTGACTGAATTCATGGATTTCACTACAAGGGCTTTCATTTAGTTAGAGAAAGTGGTCCAACACATGCCCAAATGCACAAAGAATTGGGAGCTGATCGCTAGTCAATCCAAGAAGCTCAAATTCTAGATCCTCTAGTTTGACATTCGAGAATGGGACAAATTCCAAGTGCTAATCAAAAAATTTGTGGAGCACATAACTATCTAGAAAATTAGGGGAAATCCCATTATTGATGATGAGTTTCTCACTAAGTAGCTACAGCCAAAAGGGCAATCAGCTAGAAGAAAAAAGTGTTACAGTAACAAGGCACTAGAGGAAAAAATAGGGATAAGACAAGAAGTGTATTTTAAATTGTAAAATATTGGGGGTAGATGAAACCCTAATTTGTAGTGAATCTTTGCCACACAATGAGATTGAATCATGGCCATTCATTTTTCTTTTTGAAAACTATAAATAGGGGGTCTCCTCTCATTTTCAAAGTGGAAGAGTTGAGTTATTGTAAAGACATGCTGCTGAAATTCTAATAGAAATTAATTTCTTTTGGTGGATTCTTGAGTTTCTTTCATGTTTCATGATTCATATCCTCATAGTTGATATATTTTCATAGATTTAGTTTGTTGTTCTATGTTTTTATACATGCTTTTGGTAGTTTAGTGAATGTTGTTCATTGATGTTGAAGAATACTATTGTGTTGATGCCTTTCCTTGTTCATGCTTTTTGCTATTGGTTGATGATAAACAATAGTGTAAAGCTAGTTTGAACATAGATTCATTACTACACTTAAATTTCATGTTTTATTCATGCTTTATGGTGAATGAATAGTTGAAAATATGGAGACCTTAGAAGATATCACTAGTTTCATGACACTGCTAGCTGATTTGGTTAAGTGGAACTTAGTTTCAGGAAGGTTTTCCACTGTAGCATCCTCCATTGTCATTGTTCATTGGTAGTTGTAAGTCTAGGAACTTCCTCCTTCCCCTTCCCTTTTGAAATTTCTTTGAAATAGTAATTCAGGAAAAGTTCTAGCATCATTGTAAAGCCAAATTTGATGATAAAAGTGGAGTTTTAGACTACAATCTTGAACTTGCAACAATAGAACATCATTTTAGAATTCCATAAACTCCATATAAAGAACCAATTCCCCTCCAACTTAACATACGTAAGGTTTCCTTGTGATCACCATAAAATCACATGAAGCAATTGAGATATTCCAAACAAGTCATGACCTGACACCCGAGAGACCTTGGGGTAGTGATCTGGGACTTGTTTGTAGGTTACTACCTTTCAAGAGAGGTAGCATACTTGTGTGATGCCTGTGTTGAGAAGGTGATAAAACACCCATTAGTAGAACTAGTGCTAGAAGGAGGGCCTTCCTTGTGTTAAGCTAGATCGAATCAGTTCATTCTCCCCTAAAAGATTTCAAAGAGTCTTAAGATCCACACCCAATAAAGGGTAATTTCAAGAGTTACAACCCCCTACCAAGGCTAAGATAGTTAAAAGAAGGGAAGCAACTTCATCAACCTCATCTTCTCCGTCCACTTCACCTCCATCCTCACCCCTCCTTTCCATTCCTTCACACCACACTCATCCCTCCATTCTCACATCCACCCATTCTACCTTCTAGCTACTCACTCCCCATGGCCAAGGCATTGTCCCTGCCCCTGGCCCTCAAGTCCAAGGTGTAGTCCTAGCTGCTATTGCTCTTGTGCAGCCCCAAGTTACTATTGCACAACAAATACAACCTTCACCTCCCTCCATGGTTTGGCTGGGTATCAATCTTTCTCCCATGTCCTTAAACGATTATCATGATATGCAAAAGAATCTGGAGGGATTTTGCACGAAGTTTCATCCACGCGATCCACAGAGGACAATAGAGGAACATATCAAAATATTTCAAACAACATTGAAAGACATGTAAATTGATCATGAGGATGTGGCTTTCTGAATCTTTCCTTATTCCTTTGGGGAAGAATCCTTCTACTAGTACATCAACTTGCCAACAAGGTCCATCACTTCTTGGGACCTATTGAAGAACTCCTTGTAGAAGTACAAGATCCCAATCAGCCCTTCAGAGTTATACCAACAATTTATGTTTGTTTGTAGGGAATTCAACAAACCAATCAGCTCCTTTAATGATCAGTTTCATCGGGCGTATGTAAGATTACAAGCTCCATACATGCTCAAAGATGATTTATCCCTGTCAGTTTATTATTCTGCCCTAGACAATCTCACTACCACATTAGTAAAGTGAATGCACCCACCACCCACCAAGTTGTGGGGGAAAAACATTTCTAGCCCATTTCCTTCTTTAGAATTGGTAACTCATCCAATGCAATTCCAAGGGCTTACTCAAGCCCTATCACATCAAACACCTATTATGAATCAAGTTCCATAGCTGCCCATAGTTCCTCATCCAAGACCGCCAATGATCCAAGCACCCACAATGCCTCACTACTTGCAGCCGCAGTAGCAACAAGTCTATCCTTAACTGTCCCAAGTACCTACATACCTACAAGGGCCCAAGTTTCTGCTAGCTAAGAAAAACCATCCTGCAATACAATTGGTTTTTCTTCAAAACCAAGCATCATAGCCGAGTAATATAAAGAAGGATCAGATAGATGAATTGATAGAGATGATCAGGAAAATGTCTATAGAAATGACACATTTAAGAAATAAATAAAACCAACTACAAGCTTCTCAATGCAACATTCAAGCCAACCTCAATCAAGATAATAGAGACAACAGTGATGTGGGTACCTCATCTGGATAGAATTATGAAAGAGGACCGAATTCCAACCAGAAATTTGAAAGGAGACCTTCACAAAGGTAGAACTGGATGTGGAATACAAGACCCAATAATGGAGGCATTCCTACTCCTCTAGACCAGCTGACTAATGTAGCTAAAACAACAAGTGGGGTATACCTAGATGAGGCGGCTCTGTCCGGATGGTGTTGGATCCATAAAACAAATAGGCACTCTGAATTGGATTTCCTTGAGTTCCAAATAGCTACAAAAATATTTCAAATGAAGGTCCAAAATGTTGTGGACAACACAGGCTGTAGAGATATAGTGACATCATAACCATACGACTCTTATGTTCTCATATTCAATCAAGCTTTGTTCCCTAGAAGTGAAAGCAATGATCTTGAAAAGGAGGTCGCTCCCTCAAAGAATGAAGAAGTAAAAGAGGTAAGTAATGAAGAAACTTTATCTCAACTCTTTACTTTAGTAGATAATGGTCCAATAGATGAAGAGGAGTCACATAGGGATGAAGTCCAAATGTTTCACCAAAGAGAAACCCCGTATAACTTAAGAAATAGAGAAGTAGGAGGACCTTTTACAAACTCTATTCCAGTTAATAACTTCAACACCCCGCCTGATCCCAATGCTAGCAACAATCCAGGTTACCCTCATGTGCCCACTCAATACTTTAACATGAACAAATAGCCAAATCAAATGCAAACCAGTCTGCTAGTTCTTCCCAAGGAAAATCCTTTGAGGCTGAAATTGAGCAAATGGGTGAATATGTCACTGAAGAATTCAAGAAGGTAAAAATAAGCTTGCTTACCTTCAAGTTGCTTAAAGTCCTAGCAGTCAGAAATGCTTTCTTTAGAATGATTAATGGGACTGCCTCTTCTAAGTCAGCACAAGAGGTGTCTGCTAAAAGGTTCTCTTTTGATGAATCACAACATGAGCCTGTAATCCAAGAAATCATGGGAAAGAAAAGGGATTCCACCTCAAATTATCAAAAAAGGAAGCAACCCGCCAAAGAATAAACTCAAGTGTAAACTAAGGAAAAGACCAATGAAAAGGATAAAAATTAGGTAGCTCAGGTAGATACACCCATGGGTCTGTTCCAAGGGAAGTTAGAAACACCACCCTTTCTCACTACCATCAAAATATTTGGGAAGAACCTACACAACTTCTTGCTTGATTTAGGAGCATCAACCAATGTCATGTCGTTGGTCGTATGCAAGGCTTTGGGAAAAATTTTGACTCCTTCCAGACATAGTGTGACCCAACTAGATAGAACTAAGGTGAATATAGTTTGGGAAATTAATAGGATTCATATGCAAATTTCTATTGACCCAAGGGTACAAGTCATTGATATTTAGGTTGCGAATATCCCAGACACATATGACATAATATTGGGATGATATTTCACCAGAGCATTGAATGGGTATGCTACAACTAATTTTTCTCACCTATGGTTGCCATGGAAAGGACTACCAAATTAGATCCGCATTGATTGAGAACCATGCATGAAGTTCATGATTATAGAGTACAACAACAACAATGACGTGTTTTTTGTGGAAACAGAGTTGGGTAATTACTCTCTCATAGCCTATCAAGATGAATTAGACTCTCAAGAAGAGGAGGTGACTGAGGAAGTTCTTTTGGTGTTGTGCAGCCCCCCTGTTGATTTGACTTATACGCCCCAAAGCATCAAGATGTTGGTTGATTCTGATGATGTGGAATCTCATGACGATGGAAATTTAGGATTCTTGGATGGATTCCAAGAGTTTATTGAAAAATGTGTGCAAGATTAGCTCAGCCTAGGATCAAGGATGGACTTCTAGGGGCTCCTATGTCCCAGTTGGTGCAGGGTTAACAACACTACCCACTCATAATTTGAATGTTGTATTTTTCAAATAACAGTTTCTCATATCAGTAGATAAGTTTCACCAAAGGAGGAGCCCCGAATGGGACAACTTGACCAAAGCAATGTTAAACTAGTGCCCACCCCAAAAATTGCAGATGCAAGCATGCAACCCAAGAAGGTGAATGTATGAACAACCTTGGAGTTAAAGAACCCTCCAAGTTTTGGACATTGCACTTTGACGGGTCTAAGTCCAAGCAGGGAGCGGGAGTTAGATTTGAACTCATCAGCCCCATAAGTAAGACCTACTTTTTTTCTCATAGGATTCAATTTTATTGTACAAATAACGTAGCAGAGTATGAAGCATTAGTCCATGGTCTTTTGATGGCCCTAAGGAAAAAGGTAAAAATGTTACAAGTCTTTGGTAACTTAGAGTTAGTAGTAAAGTAGGTTAGAAAGTTGTATTCTTGCCATGAATGAAGGCTAGAAAATTATAGGCATAGGGTTTGGGATCTTTTAGAGAGTCTAGATGCATTTAACATTCAATTGATCCCTCACTCCCAAAATCACACTACTGATGCCTTAGCTCAAGTAGCCAACACTCTTCAACCTTTGTCACTATCTGGCCTCAAAAGGTTCACTATTGAGCTTACCTCCACCCCATCTGGGACATATAATGTTACCAACTCTTAGGTATTCAATGACGATAAGCACATCTTGGATTTTATCACTAGTTCTGATGTGTTTGCAACCAAAATAATTGATGAGGTTGAGCTTGAAGAAGTTGAATTGGATATAGAAGGGGTTATCAACCTCAAGACAAACATGATGCCGATGAGTATGGTTCAGCTTGAGTGGATATTTGATTTAGACCAGATTAGAGACCAAGATCAACAATCAAAGAAGGATTCCATTAATAATCAGTGCAGCACTCACAATCTTGGAAAAACCAAGGACATTAAGAATGTGTTCATTGGCAAGGTGTGCACACTAGAAGAGAAGAGAGGGATCCTTGATGCCTTACGAAAGTACCATGATGTGGTTTCTTGGAGCTATGAAGATTTAAAGACATATGACACCTCGATCATCACACACACTATCCCTCTCAAGCCAAACGTGAGACCATTCTGACAACGGCAATTCCCAATCAATGCTTTATTGGAGCCCATCATCTACAAGGAAGTTCAAAAGTTACTATCTTCTAGAATTATATTTCTAGTTAGGCACTCCATGTGGGTTCCCAAATTTCTCCCGGTTAGGAAAAAGAATGGATAAATTAGATTGTGTGTGGATTTCCACAACCTGAATAGAGGCTCAGGGAAAGATAATTATCCAGTGCCCTCATTTGATGAAGTGCTATAGATAGTCAATGGTTTGAAAATGATGTCTTTCTTAGATGGGTATTTTGGGTACAACCAGGTAATGGTGCAATACAAGGATAGGAACAAGACAACATTCACCAGCAAGTGGGGAGCCTTTGCATACAGAAGGATGTCATTTGGACTCAGCAACGCTGGTGCAACATTCCAATGTGCAATGGATATTTCTTTTAAGGATATGATCAGAAAGTGCATCATCATCTACATGGATGATCTCACAGTATTTTCAAAGAAGTGAGATGATCATATTGCTGATTTATGCAAAGTTTTTCAGAATTGTAGGGAATTTGGAATTTCCTTGAATCCAAGGAAGTGCATTTTTAGAGTCACAGAGGGAAAGTTGCTCGGGTACGTGATCTAAGAGAAAAGAATCTCAATAGATATAGAGCATATTTAGTCCCTCCTGAAGATTCAGCTACAAGGCAGCAAGAAAAAGTTGAAATATTTCTTTGGAAAGATAAACTTTGTCAGAAAATTCATCACTAGCTTTGTCGAGATAGTCAAGCCACTTAATGCTATGCTGAAGCAGGACACCAAGGTTGAGTGGACTCGGGAGGTGAGGCAGGCCTTCAAGGAAATCAAGAAAGCAATTGTTGATGCACCCATACTACTTAGTCCTAATTACCTGAAGTCGTTTTAAATTTACTCGTTTGCTTCATACCATTCTTGTGCCAGCATATTGACTCAAAAAGATGATGAAGGAAGTGAGAACCCTATCACCTTCATGAGTTCTCCATTAAAATATGTCAAGATGAGATACCACAATGTGGAGAAGCAAGCCTATTCCCTAGTTAGGGGAGTCAAGAAATCTAGACATTACATCTTACGGAACAAGGTGTTTGTTATTGTACCTGACCAAACAATCAAAATGTTACTGATGCAGAATGAGTTAGGAGAAAGAAGAGAAAAATGGGTCACTTTGCTACAAGAATATGACATGGAGATTCAACCCATGGAGTTAGTAAGGGGGAAGGCCTCACACATATAATAGCTAAAACACTAATTGAAGTAGGACCCAAGCTTATTGTCCAGCAGTACCAACTTGAAGATGTCTCCCCTGGAGAATGGTATGATGACATCTTCTATTATCTATTGCATAACAAGTGCCCACCTCGCCTACAGGGGGTCCAAAAATTTTCTCTTCGATTGAAAATCAACAGCTACATGTTGTGGGGGTCTATACTGTACAAGAGGAATCATGAAGGGATCTAGCCTAGATGTCTTGGAAATGAGGAGGCAACACGAGTGTGTAAATAATTTCATGAGAAATTTGGTACCGGTCATGGGTTTGGTCCTTCTACCACTCATCATATCTTATGGGTTGGGTACTATTGGAAGATGGTATTCAAGGATGCACATAGGCATGTTTGAACTTGCCACGTGTGTCAGACTGTTGCAACCAAAGAACATAATGTTTTTGTCTCGTTGCAACCAATCTTGGAGGTAAGGTCATTCGTGCAGTGGGGTTTGGACTTCATTGGTCTGGTAAGCCAACCATCCTCTATGGGTCATAGGTACATTCTAACTACCTATGATTATTGTACTCAATGGACATAAGTGATTGCATGTAGACAATGCACTACTGAGGTAGTTAGTAACTTCCTTGAAAGCTCTACTCTGAATCATTTTGGTTGCCCATATGCCCTTGTTTGTGATAATGGCCATGCCTTCTCCTCACTCAAATTCGGTAGTTGGACCTTTGATTATGGTATTTCCCTTAAGTTCTCATCTAATTACAACCCTCAAGGCAATGGCCTAGTTGAATCCATGAACAAGAACTTGATCACTGTAATCAAGAAGTTGCTCGATAGGAACCCCAAAGATTGGCACACTCAGTTGCACTTTTCCCTTTGGGTAGATCATACACACCACAAGGCCTCCTTGGGTGATTCCCTGTTCTATCTCATTTTTGGCTTGGAACCTGTTTTTCTCATGCACTTAAGAATTCCCACCCACCAATTTATTAACACCTTTTATGAAGAGGGGGATCATTGAGAAGCCCGTTTAGCTGAGCCGCTCCACTTAGAAGAAGTCTGTGACTGAGCTATTAAATTTTTTTCCAAACATCAGGGCATAGTTAAAAGGTGGTTTGACCGACGAGCCAAAGTTAAAACCTTTAGAATTTCTGATTTGGTCTTATATTGGGACAAGGCCCATGAAAAGAAAGGGGGACATGACAAATTCGACAAGCTCTGGCTTGGCCCCTTTCAGATCTCTAAAATTTTAGGAGACAATGTTTTCCGCCTCAAGACACTAACCAGTAAAGATTTCTCGTTGCCTTTCAATGAGCAACACCTCAAGAATTATTTCCTTGCCTGAGCTCTTCTAAGCTAGTCTCTATAAATACATGTATATAGGTTAGTTTATGGTTCCCTTTTGTTTGATGTCATGCTTTGCTGTGGTTTTGTTCATTCTCCCAGCCATCTTATTTTTCTAGAGATGTTCCTTTGTTTTTGATACAGTGGTCATGCTCAGTTTGACAAATGGTTCACTTTTTTTATCGCCCTTTGTGTTCTCTGGATAAATATTCATTCCAAACTATTGATATTTGATTACTTCTATGAGGTGGTTTCCTTATTTGAACTCCGACATGACCTAGAACACAACCCTTAGTTGAATCTTTTCACAATCATCTTAGATCATGCACAAAATGCACACTAAATTATTTTTGAAGAACTATATAATGGTTGTCATGAGGACTAGGAAAGTGAAAAATCTTAAGTTTGGTCCAGTGACCACTATGATTCCAAACCCACGGTAAGCCTTGATGCTTACACAGTTGATAAAAGGAAAGAGCACTAAAAAGAAATATTTGAAAAGAAAAAAAAGGAAGAAAGAAATGAACATAAGGCAATTGTTTGGGTGTGTGAACATCAATATCGAGGCTATGGATGCCCAGCTAGCAGTGGAGCAATGTTCGTGGGGTCATAGTGACAACTCTGTTGGGGCTATGGACACCTAACTGGCAATAGAGCAATGTCTAGGTTACTTTTGGGGTTAGATCATTTATGTAGCTTTCTTTGCCTAATTAATGGTCGTTTGTCATAGTTTCCAAGGAAAGGGAATGAATGCATCATGCACACACTCCAGAGATGTTTTTGTGATTTGATTCAGTTAAGGATCCCATCCTCCTTCAAGTTCCTCAATTCACTTATGGAAATCAACCCCTCATCTTCAGAACCAGAGATTCTAGGTTTTGAATAGGTTTTACATTTCCCCAGAAAATTCGCCATTTGTTGTGCCTATAGCACACACACCCCGTTTGGAATGGGGACCCTCTCTTTTGATCTTCTTCTAGGTCACTTTTTCCTTTGCCTTGTTTTACGTTCCCCTTGTTTTGAGTCCTAAGTGGTCAATGAGTCCTAAAGCTACCCTCTTGAGTTGACCAAGTTTCACCACCCTTCAAATTTTTAGGTCTTCTACCTTCATGGAATTCCTTTGACAGTTTTCCTTAAGTCCTCAAAATTTACACCTTTTTCCTCATGCGGGCCCGCCTTTGTGCATTTCCCCTTGCAAAATTTTGTTCATATTTTTCTATCCCTGCGGCATTCGAGTTGGGGCATCCACCCGCGTTGCAAGATCCACATTCTTTATAGCCGTTCTCCCTTTGTCAGTCTACCCAACAACAAATGCCTGGTTGTTGCCCGCCCCATAGGCTCCGTTATTCCTGCTGCCTATTGTTTCAAAAAGTGTACCTACCAACCCGGCCAGCCACCATACTAGCATTAAATGTGGGAATTTAATGGCTAAAATTGTATAAATAGTGAAATTGACATGTCATTTTCACTGACATTCCTTCTGAACATGTCAGCACTCTGCCTTCCATCGCCGCCTCTAGACCCACGTGATCTCGTTGTCGTTCAAACGTTGCAGTCTTCAAATTCTTCATAGGTTCTTGTGAGATATCTAGGTAGGTTTTCCTCTGCCACCCTAGTCATGTGTATTCCATTGAGTTTTGCAAAGTTATTAAAATCTTGAAAAGGAAACCCTCGAAACCATATAGAATACTAAATTCCACACAAAACCCACATTTTGAAATTTGAAAACCCTTTGAAAATCAGTTGTTTCAGGCCATGCGAAACCTAGCACCTTAGTTTTCATTCTTGACCAGGGCCTTCATGCCCTTGCAGCCCACAGATCGCCTGCCACCATTGCCTTAGCTTTCCAAGCAACAAACTTCAAATTGTGGTTGTCACCTTGTTGGGCCCGCATATGCAGGTAGATGCCAACTCCTCGCCATCACCATTGAACTAGATAAAAATCCTAAGTTAAGTGGGGATCCTCATGACCCCTGCGGATCCGTGAGTGTGGGTTTCTGTATGCACATGGCCCCTTCCTCTCACTATTTCACAATGGTTGTTTGACCCCGACCTTTGTTGGAATTGTTGCCTCAATCTTATAGGCTGGAACATCTGGAAGAGCAAAGTTGGTGTGACATTTCTTTGGTCTAGCCGACTGGTAGTTTGGGAACCTTGTGAAATATTCTGGTCACTGTGACCTTGCAGAAGTCTTTCTGAATGCTTTCACTTTGGAGTCTATCACTGTGACATAAAGCAGTCATTATAACTTCTCACCACGTGGAGATCTCTGGCTGACAGGCCATTCAATGGGGCGTCGGGAAGACTCATAGCAATCGGGGGCTTCGGAGTGACTTCAACACTCAAGAAGAAGTCCTAGCGACATTCGAAGGTCTTGTCAATAGGGATACGTGACTAGATTTCCTTACAAGTGGTATCAGAGCCATCTTCTGGTTGTTGGTTCTGGATATTTCTCCTATGAAGATTTCTTAGCTTGATAGGCTGGAAGAAATCTGGAGGAATGGACTGATGTATTGATCCTTTGATGAGTGGAAGCCTTGTGGTATTCTGAGACAGCATGCAGCTTGAAGGATGGTCAAGATGGAAAAGGGAGTTGATCATGTTGTGATCTGTGTCTCCTGGCTGGTAGAGGTGTAACCTTGGAGTATGAGGTGGACTTTCCTACTCTATGGATGTGTAGCAGTAAAGCTTTCATATTGGTGTTGTGTGACAGGCTCCTGGGTGATATGGAGAAGCCTAGATTGTTTCTCAGTCATGGAAGAGAGTGCTTATGCTAGGTGGTGGTTCCTGGTGTTGGAAAGCACTATTTCCTATTAACCTCGAATGCTTGAACGCTATGGAGTTAATCACTAGATGATTTGCAAGATTCTGAAATAGCCTTTCTCTCTTTCTCGGATGCATGTACATGGTGGTGGTTTAAAGTTGGCCTGAAAGGGGCCTGGATTCTCTTGAACTAATGTTTTCTTTCTAAGGATGATTTGTACTTACATGGCTCTTGTGGTTTTGCAGGTTTTACACGGTTAAGCAAAACTTGCGATTATGTGGAGTTGTTGTTAAGCTATTGTCTAGACACTGGCCTTTTAGGGTGTTGCTGGATGAGATAGTTGCAGGTCTGCATGCATACTTGGTGCATGGTTTTGAGGAGGTATGACTCTTTCTTTGCATGGGAGTGTTGGTAAGTGTTTTGTCACTCAACATTCTTGTGGTAATGCTTGTGGGTTCCTTGATTATAGTGCTCGTTGTGGACATGATTGGCAAATCAGATTTGACATGATCTGGTGTTTGAGTCATGTTGTCCACGTGGTTATTCTCTTTGATATCTCAGTGTTGCAGTTTTCAATGTGATAATGGGTTTGCATGTTCAATGGTTGTGATCTACGAGTTATGTGGTTGATGGATTAGCTACCCATTGGCTGCAGTGAGATAACTTAGATGTGGACTGTCTTTATCCACGAGGTTGATTCATTGATGGTGCAGATTTGTTAGCTAGCCTTGTCTGTGGTCACTTGTGCATTGGTGTGATTGCTTTGAGATGAGAGGATGGATATTATTGAGTACCTGAATAGTTAGTTATGGGAACCTGAAGTAGTTGGTCATGATGCTTGGAGAGCTCGGGTGTCACCTTTTTAGTGGGAGCTCTAGCAGTGACTGTGGATTCATCACATTGTGGTGAATGGTCTTCTTTAGTGTTGCAGAAGGGTTCTTATGCTTTTTCTTTTGCATGGACATTATTTGAAGATGTACAACATCTTGGAACCATGGAGGACACTTGGAGTCTTTGGCTAAGGTGTAAGTGGTGCTTGACAGGTGATGTTGTTCTTAAGTCTATTTGCTTTATGTCATGTGGAGTTTTGGCATTGTGAATTGTACTTGAGACAATGGTGGAGTCACTTGAAGCATGATATCTCCTATGGGGATGTGTAGATCATGGTGTCATGATAATTTCCTGATTCAGATGATTGGAGCTTTGATAGTGATCTAGTAATTCTTTATGTATTGAGTGCCTTGATTACTTGCTTGATACTTCATGATAGTGCAGTAATGCAGTTGAACTTTAGCATGAGATGATTGGTTGCTAGTACTCATGGATATATGAAGAATAAGGTGAGGTTGTACTTCTCTTATGAGAGATGTGTTCCTGCTTTTTACTCTTGTTAAAGTTTATTAGCAGAAAGTCCGAGAAGCCTACACCTAGGTTGAACGTGAGTTCAATAAGAGACCTATGAGGAGATTGCTCTTGGATTAGTCATGATGGCTTATATATCTTGAAGTAGTTTTCTTGTTCCCACTCTTGGTCTACTCGACAGTTTATCTGAAAGGTATTTGGCCCATTATATTTTTCAGATGTGTTTTATTAAGCTCACTTTCATGATATGGATCTTCAATTACTATTTAACATTTGGTTCTAGAGGATTCATAGTGGAAGTTGTACAGTTTGTTTTATCTCCTTGAGCTTTTGTGTTATGTCATTTACTGATGAGAATTGGTAAGAGATGATGTATGGGCTGATTTCCTGAAATGGGAAATGTTTTAGCTTGATCTTTTTTGAGAAGCTTACATCCATATTGATTACATGATATTAGAAGTTGGTTTTGGTGATTGAACAGATGGATGTTGTTAATGCTTTCTTTTGGGATGTGAAGAAGATCATTCTTGACACAGCTGGTTGTTAGAAGTGTGTGTAGGAGGATTTTCTATAGGAAGATGATGGACAGAGTTGCTCTCTATGGCCATGAAGGTTTGTAGTGAGAGAAATGTTTCTTGTAGCAGTTTGTTGCAGGTTGTGCATGTCATTGTGGATATTTCCTTGGTACTACATGGTTACATTTTCTATGTGCTGTTATTGGTAAACTTGTGATGTCTTTGGATTACTCAGACAGTGGGAGTTCCTATTGTGTTTGGTCTTTTTTGACTAGTTGGCACCTGGAGCTTGCATTCGCTATTGATGGGTTGGTTTTGGAGCAGTATGAATTTACTAATGCTTATACCTTTGAGGTATGTAAGATTGGATGGTATAGCATGAGCTGTGGGTGCTATTTTCAGTCGTGTGGGTTTATCAGTTGGATGGGAGCAATCAGTCAGGATTTTTGTTCTAACTGATGTTTTGTATCTTGTTTCTAGAGAATGACTTCACTGTTGTGTTCTGTTTGAAGCTTTGAAGTTGATATTGCTTCTGTATAGCATTTGAGCATAGTGAAGTGGTAGCATTATCTTTTTGGAGATATCACTAGGATCTTTTGCTTGTGTACGTTGGAATGGTGCTTATACACCTTGGCTTTGTATCCTTCTTCCACAGGTGGCATGTTGGAAGATGACAAGATTGTTGCCTGAATGGTGAACATCTTAGATGTTGGAGCAGAATTCTTGATGGAGCATGAGAGCATGTTGAGATCTATGTGGTTTCCTAGAAGGCTGGGATTAGTTCTTTAGTTGGATAGTGAGTTGCAGTTGGATGCCTGGTCTTTGTTGCAGATTATCTAATGGACTGTTATTTGTGGAATCATGTTGATTGGGTGTCTTGAGTATTGCAGGGTTTGAACTGGAGGAGCTAGTGTGGTCCTAGTTTCTGTTTGCTTTGAAGGTTCCTGTGTGATCTTCATCAAGTGGGAGATTGTTGGAATTGTTGCCTCAATCTTACAGGCTGGAACCTCTGGAAGGGAAAAATCGGTGTGACATTTCTTTGGTCTGCTCGAACTGGCAGTTTGGGAACCTTGTGAAATATTCTAGTCGCTGTGACCTTGCAGAAGTCTTTCCGAACGCTTTCACTTTGGAGTCTATCACTGTGACATAAAGCAGTTGTTGTAACTTCTCACCGTGTGGAGATCTCTGGCCAATAGGCCATTCAATCGGGCGTCGGGAAGACTCATAGCGATTGGGGGTTTCAGAGTGACTTCAACACTCGGGAAGAAGTCCCAGCGACATTGGAAGGTCTTGCCGACAGGGATACGCATTGAAGTCATCAGGATAACCTATGGCAGCTCAGTGAGAAGTCTTACCAAAAGTAACATGTCTCAGCGACAGTTTTGGAGCTTTCGGGGAAACCCTTGGGTGGTCAGTAAGAAGTCTTACCGATAGTGATATGTCTCACCGACGGACACTCAGAGTAACTTAAGGATCTCGGTGTGAAGTCTCAGCGATGAAGGATTGTCTTGGCGGCAATGTAACACTCGAAGACATAGGGGAAACCCTTGGCTGAAAGACTTGTTTCGATATGATGTCTCATCAAATATCATAAGTCTCGCCGACAGCACGTGGGGTCATCGATTCAGTGTGACTCTTGGCGAGCAGTGGTTTCAGGATAACTTGGAAGCCTCATTAAGAAGTCTTGTCAAAGGTTGATTCTCTCGCCGATAGTGGAACACATCAATATGACTTAAAGGCTTCGGTATGAAGTCTTGGAAAAAGATGATTGTCTTGCCGACTCGGCATGACATGTTGTGCTTGGTGTGATGTCTTGGCGAAAGACGAATGTCTTGCCAACTATCGAGCACTTCGATGTGACTTGAAGGCATCGGTATGATGTCTTGGCGAAGAGTGATTGTCTTGCTGATGGAAATCCTGATGTTGGTATGACCTCTCAGCGAAAGTGATAAGTCTTGCCAACTGTTGTTTGGTGTTCGGTATGACTTGAAGGCTCGGTGTAACCTCTTGGCGATAGCGGTATGTATTGCTGGTTGATGAACATTTCAGAGTGACCTTTGAACTTCGATATGATGTCTCATTGAATGGCGATTGTCTCGCTGATGAGAATGTTGAGGTCAATGTGAGATGGATATCAGTAAGATGTCTTGGTGACAAGGGGAAGTCTGAGCGACAGCTTGTGAACTCGATGTAACGTCTTACCGATGGGGGTGACTCTTGGCGATAGATGTGCAATCGGTCATGTGGCATCGGAGAGACACAGTTAGTGTCTCACCAACATGCCAACACAGTTTGAATGCCCTTGACCGTTTGGATAACTGTCCTACGTGGTGTGACCTGGACGTATTATCTTCCATGCAAGGAAGTGGAAACATCTACGATGCTGAGCTGGATGATTCGACAGTTGTGATCTGGTAGTTGGAAACAAACCATTCCATAGAGCCAAAGCCAAAGAGAAGGTAATGAGAGCTAACAGTGCGAAGGTTGAGAGGCTGGTTGTATGACCAAGGGCCTTGAGGCCTAAACAGAGGAGAAGAGAGAGCTCATGAACAAGAAGCATGTTTCTGATTTCTCTTAAGTTGATCTGCACTGTATATGTGATGATATTGTAACAATGCGAAGGTTGTTTAGTTTGAGAGGGTGATCAGAAACTGTACAAGGATATCTATTGCTACCAGTTGTATCCAGAATGAACAAGATGTAATCTCTAAAAAGGCTAAGAGCCTAAAATTGTATTGTAACCATTTTGTTGCTAAATAATACAATGGCTCGATCTTTGGAGTGTGGGGTTTTTTATCTGAAAGGATTTTTCCCACGTAAATCTTTGTGTTCTGGTTTTTTGTTTCATCTTTCATGTCTGTTGGTTCGTGTAGTAGAATTTGTTAATGCTTGTTATTGAATTTACACGTGTTTCTCTCAGATGGATCAATGTGGGAAATAAACTATGTCTGTTCCGCATTAGGACATAGTTGTTCATGTCTTTGAGGTATTCTAATCGAATTAAAGTTACCGAAGGCACTACTATTTGGAGTTTTCATTAGATGCGCTCCACTAGATTTCCTTACAACCTTCTACCTAGGGAGTCCTACGGGACCCTTATCCGTCGCTCCAGTGAATCATTAAACTTTTGACCGCAGGACATTTGACATGGGTTTTTGCCACTACTTCACTATCGTTTCAACGACCATCCCAAATGGTGAAACCCTTGCTTCCCTCTACCTCGCAGACCTTGCTTCCTCTATCGCCATCCCAATTGCTAGGAAATTCCCTAAGGCTGGACTTCATTATGGATAAAGCACTGTGGGGGTCCATCTACGGGCTGCCCCATCCTCTTTGCCATTTCTAAATGACTGACTTCTCTCACTTGTCTTCTTTGTGGACTTCGCTTAATCCGTCTCCCTTTGGTTTCCTTCACATGAAAAATCACTAGGTAAATATTGGGAGCGGGCACTCTCTTGTGAGCGGTTGTCTACGGGTCGTTGACCTTTGACTTCCATTTCTAAACATCCGAGCCTAATCTACCTCCTGCCTTGCGGGGTCCAAACCTTTTGTGGCTGTTTGACTCTCCTCGAGTAAATATTGCATGTCGATGCTTCGTGTTGACCTACCGGTGCGAGCCACCGCTTGTGGGCCGCAGTCCTATCTTTTCCTTTTCCAAACATCCATAAGGCCTTGACAGTCCACATTGCAGACCCCACACCCTACATCTCCCCTTCAACCCAGGAAAGTGAAATTAACTAAGTAAAAGCTGATGTGGATTTGGCAGTGTGGACCATCGTCCCATCTCCACCATCCCCAAACGGTCACCAACCAACTGCATCCTACGGGTTCCTTCCTGCAGTAATATGAAGGACTTGAACTTTAAAGCTTAATGACGTTGTCCTTCCTGCTCACGAGTCGTACATTGCGAGACCCTGTCTGCGGGTTTTCGCTATGCCAAGGCCATTTTCAAATGACGGAGCTCCAAACTACCTTAATGACCTCTGATCCTGTAACCTCTAGACCTACATGCCAAAGTGACCGAAATAGACCCCCCAAAACTTTCTAAATGATGGACCCACATGATTAAACACCTTAGCACCTTGATGGGCCCCAGTAACAGTGCAGAGATATTGATACAGGTGGTTGCATGCAGGACATCATGCCCTCTTTTCTGTCTTCTTGTTGCCTCCTCCAAAGTAGCTGTTAACCTAGGGAAACCCGCATCCTTGGGCTTGCATTACCATATCTTCCCTGAACGAAATCCAAATGATGAATTTTCACAAATGTGATGATATTTGGAAGATGAACTACTTGATCTAAGAGCTCTTTTATAGGATTTTTCTAACACTCCATTCATTTATAAATGAGTATGCCTAATGCACCTTTGCTTGTAAGAATTATGGAATCAGCTGAAGGAGCATCAGAGGCATCCACAGAAATGGACAAGGGGAGGAATTCTTCCAAAGTTCTTAGAGGAAAGGAAGATAAAGACCAAATGAAGTACCAATTTCATGGGGTGGAAATCACCTCCAAGGTCACATCTATTTGGGACTCAATATCAGATACCAACCTCAGAAAAGTTGGTATAGATGAATTCAGACAAAGGGTCATCATCAACACCACCACAGAGAATGCCAAGAAAATTAGAAACTGTGGTTTGGCTAAGGTAGTCGGTTTCCCACCCGCTCGTGTGGCCCCAAAGCTGGTGATGGCTTGCAGAGAGGCCTATCAAGAAAATGCCAGAAGAATCGTTGATTGTGATGCTAAAGTGTTGGTTGACCTATCTACCAACTCCATAGGGAGAAAATTCCACATTCCTACCTTTGACCCTATGGAGGAAACGATAAAATAATATGCAAAAAGTATGTGGAAGGTCGACCCCTTAAAATGCTAAGGTTATGGGAATCCCTACTATAGCTTGTAAAAGAATATTTAGGAGTGACTTTTATGAAGACTATCATGAATTGGTCACCTTGTTGAGCAAGGTTATGGGAATCCCTAGCATAGCCTACTTCCAAGATTGGATGTTTTATTTCATAGAGGAGATAATCAAAGGAATAGCTAAGGTTCACTAGGCATGAATGATTAGCAATTGTTTGCATCAGCATTTCCTGGCAGTCAAGAAGACGTCCTTTTTTTATATGACCTAGATTATTTGGTGTATCTACTAGATGAACCATTTCCATATGGAGGATTGTTTGTTGCGCAGAGCCCAACTCCGGGTAGAGAGCTGAAAGTATATGAACAACATCTACAACTCCAATACCGCAATTTCAAGAAAGACTACTGCAGGGTGAACGATGCATTTATTGGGAAAATTATCAGACTTCTCAGAGGGGACTTCAAGATGAGAGTCACACACAACTCCTATGTATTCATTCACCGGTTCAGATTCCTATTCATACAATTCCCCAAATTCACTTACATCTGAACGAAGGGCTTCTCTGAGAGGCCATATAAGGTACCCTAGTATCTAAATGACTGGTTGATTTTGTTAGAAGTCTCCAAGTAGCTACAACATACAATACTCTTCTAAGCGACAAACACAGGCCATGCATTCCTTACCCTTTCACTATCAGCCAAGGCATGTATGCTATTCCCACATCCCAATGTGTAGATTATTCAGAGAAGGAGATCATTGAATACCACTTGGGCATCCATAATTCTCAGGAAAGGATGGACCCTTATGGTAAATTGAAGAAGATGGTTAGGAGAGAATATTCCCACTTGCACAACATTGAATATTTTTGGGCTAACTATTGGGATGACAAAGAGGTACACATTAGGCACTATATGCATAGGACTATATACTTTGTCAAGACAATCAAATTATTCCTAGTTTTGGACCATATCTTAGAAGATGAAAATACCATCATAGATCTGAGGTTTGATGCTATTTCCAACCTGCCTTTTCCCTTGATAGACTAGAACGAAGAAGAGGTAAATGAACTCGACATCTTAACAAAGCCAATAGAGAACAAAAGAGGCAATGGATCGATGCACAAATCACTCAGTTCAAGCTCCAAGGAGTTACATTGACATATGGCGAGCTCGAAGATGAGCTCGAGAGAAAAATAGATAGTGGAACTGCTGCCCCAACTGAAGAAGCTCCTAAGTCTCATTCAGCCGCTAGGTCAAGGAAAAGAAAAGAAGTGCCAGAGCGCCAACCAAAACATAAAGTATATTCATTAAAGGCTTCAGAGAGCAAGACATCCAAGAAGCTTCACTGAGATGCTAACAATTCAAGAAGACCCATTGCATGAGGGAGAAGAAGAAGAGGCCGAGCAACCTAAATCACCACCTACCGCCTCCGCGATTGCTATGACTGCTACTATCACTGCCACTACTCCTCCTCTAACAACTCAAGCATTACTCATCTCCTCTCCACCCGTGATGGAAATCTTGGTTCACCTTGCCTCCACCTTTCCAACTACACCCATTATGGTGTGAGATTCCTCCTCTACCACAACCTCCCCTCTCTCATCCTCCTCAATGTCTCCCTCAACTACAGTTCCCCTAGCTTCCACGGTTACAATGCCTACTCTAGCTCTTCTGGAGGCCTTTTCCCGCCACATGCAGAATATACCTATGGATCTCTCTAGAGTACTAATGAACCCTACAATATAGGCTGCCCTATCTCAAGTTGTTGTTGGTTTCCCTATCCCTTCTATGACAGAACCACCCAAAATGGAGGCGACCATGCAAATTTTGAAGCATATGGAGAGACAAGAGAGGGAGGCAGCCAAAGAGGGAAATGATGAACCTAAGGATCCATTCAAGGAGGACTACCGTGAGCTCTGGAACATCAAAACATGACCATCGATGAGGTGGTGTATGAAGAAGGGTCACAATCATTGGAGGAAGATGTTGAAAACCCCAGTGCCAAATATGTGGTAAAGTCTTCTGACCAAGAACTCAAAGAGGAGTTGTCCTAGCAACTCAAATATTTTAGGAGGAAGTTGAGAAGCAATATTTTGAAGAAAAGGAAGAAACTAGTGATGACATGGAAGTATCTATAGGGCCTCTGGCCAAGGAGCAGGAAAAAAGCCTCGATCAAAAAGAAGAAGTACCTCCTAAGAAGGAGGAAGAAAAGAAAGAAACTAAAGTTGGAGAAGAAGAAGACAAGCCTGAAGAGGAGGTTGATATGAGAAAGAGACCTGAGGCAGAATTCGATACAGAGCTTGGGAAGGAAGAAGAAATAACATCTGAAGGGGGAGATAGTCCTAAAGAAAACATAGCTACTATTGGGCCACAATAAGAAAGGATTGTATTCATCAGGGATTCAGATGAAGAAGAAGAAGAGAAAACAAAGCAAGAAGCTTCAAACCACAAGGACAGAGAAATCCAACAAGCTCAAAGGGAAGAAGGTGTTCATGAATCACCAAAGGAGGCATCTCAGATGCCTGAGTGGTTTGAGAAACAACTATAGAAGAAGACCCCTTCTCTCATGGACCTTAGGGAAAGGTTGGAGGCTATCTTTGTATAAGCCCAAATAAGCACGAAGAAGGAAACGAAGCTGAGGGTCTGCTCCCACTTAACAATGGATTCCCTGTGGATCAAGAGCAGTGAAAATTTCCACTCTAGTCATGGGAAAAGGGGAAGGGGTAAGTTATAATATCTCTACCATTGACCTAGGTACAACCACAAGAGAATAAAAGATTCATCACCTCCAGCGATTAGTTGCCACAATCGTCCATCAGATGAACAAGGACTAATCCTTCAAGGAGGAATTGAACACACAGGTGGTGAACCTCACCGTGTACATATAGCAATGGTCTTCTACTGAGGAGCTATAAACGACATCCTCGGCCCCATCCATGCTGTTCTCCAAGGATCACATAAGAAAACTGGAAAGGATAAAGAACTAGACCAAAACCACTAAATAATGGTTCTGGGGAGTGATATATAATGACATCATAGGCATAGGACATGTCGTTAGAATGATTAATAAATTTTGGAGTGTGCAACAACAACTCGAGGGTATGGAGGAAATATGCCATCACTTCACTAAGCTATACAAGACTACCTATCCTAAGCTCAAAGCCATTCTTAAGATACCCAAGTGAACATGGGAAAAGGAAGTGTCCATTGTCAAAGATAACCATTTGTTGATTGAAATGTGGAAAATAGGCTTGGACCATCAGAAGGAAGTATTGAAGAAAGTACTACATGAGGTTGAACTAGACCTCAAATGGGTCAAGGAGTATTGAATGGATGGAGAGGATTAGCTCAAGCTTGTGATAGATCAGGATGCACCCTCCAAAGAATTGGATGTAGATAGGATTAAGGTGCATTTTTGTAAGAAGATGGAAGAAGGTGGAGCAGATGATCTATCGATCGACTTCATGGATTTTACTGTTAGGGCCTTCGTTCAGTCAAAGAAAGTGGTCCAACACATGCCCAAATGCACAAAGAATTGGGATTTGATCACCAGTCAATCCAAAAATCTCAAATTCCAAATCCTCCGGTTTGACATTCGAGAATGGGACAAATTCCAAGCATTGATCAACAAATTCATGGAGTAAGAAACTATCCAGAAAAATCAAGGAAAGCCCATTATTGATGATGAGTTTCTCACTGAGTAGCTATAGCCAAAAGGGAAATTAGCTAGAAGACAAAATTTCTACAGTAATAAGGAACTAGAGGAAAAAATAGGGATAAGACAAGAAGTGTATTTTAAATTGTAAAATATTGGGGGTAGGTGAAACCCTAATTTGTAGTGAATCTTGGCCACACAATGAGATTGAATCCTGGCCATTCATTTTTCCTTTTGAAAACTATAAATAGGTGGCCTCCACTCATTTTCAAAGGGGGAGATTTGAGTTGTTGTAAAGACATGTTGCTGAAATTCTAATAGAAATTCATTTCTTTTGGTGTATTCTTGAGTTTCTTTCATGTTTCATGATTCATCTCCTCATAGTTGATAGATTTGCATAGATTAGTTTGTTGTTCTATACTTTTTTACATGTTTTTGGTAGTTTAGTGAATGATTTTCATTGATGTTGAAGAATACTGTTATGTTCATGCCCTTCCTTGTTCATGCTTTTTTCTATTTGTTGATGATAAACCACAGTGTAAAGCTAGTTTGAAGCTAGATTCATTACTGCACTTAAATTTCAACTTTTATTCATTATTTATGGTGAATGAGCAGTTGAAAATCTGCAAACCTTAGAAGATAGCACTAGTTTCATGACACTATTAGCTAATTTGGTTAAGTGGAACTTAGTTTCAAGAAGGTTGTCCACTGTAGCATCCTCCATTGTCACTGTTCATTGGTAGTTCCAAGTCTAGGAACTTCCTCCTTCCTCTTCCCTTTTGACCTTTCTTTGAAATAGTAATTTAGGAAAAGTTCTAGCATCATTGTAAAGCAAAATCTAATGATAAAAGTGGAGTTTCAAATTGCTATCCTAAACTTGCAGCAATATAACATAATTTTAGAATTCCATAAACTCCATCTAAAGAACCAATTCCCCTCCAACTTAGCATACATAAGGCTAACTTGTGATTACTAGAAAATCACATGAACCAACTGAGATATTCCAAGAAACTCATGAGCTGACACCCGAGAGACCTTGGGGTAGTGATCCCAAACTTGTTTGAAAATTTCTACCTTTCAAGAGAGGTAGCATAATTATGTGTTTCCTATGTTGAGAAGGTGCAAAAACACCCATCAACACTAACCCTAACTACTTGGGCAGTCGACTCCATCAAAATAGGAGAATGCCACTTATTGGAAGCATAGTAAATGATGGAGGAAGTTATGCATGCGGTAAATTGGTCAAAGCATACTTTGTTCAATAGGAGTCTAGCACAAGGCACTCCCTAGAATTGATCAACAACAAATATGACCATTAAAAAGGTAATTACATTCTTTTTATTCAAATTAGGAATTTCCCTCCATGAGAGTTTTCCTTCTTTGACTTTTTAATGATTAGCTTCTTGACTTCTTAGCTACTGACCAATTGGCAAGAATTTCTCCCACACAGCAGGATTTGTTGACATCAACATTTTAGTGGAAACCTGCAAAATAGCATTAGCATGCACAAATAAATGTATATCTATAATTACCTCAGTAACATTCATTCAACCACTTGTATATTCAACATAGGTAATTTTCATTGCATGATAATGTCATTAAAGTCACATAGATAAACTTATGCCCAAGGCGTATGGTTTTAAGGAAAATATCAACAACCAAGTGTCAAATTCTATGATAGAAACAATAAACATATAATAGATCCTATCAAAACTGAGCCATTAAATGGGCTCATCATTCCCCCCCAACCTAACATTTTGTTGGTCCCCTAGCAAAAGGGGCACTATTCTTTTGCCTAGTTAATGCCCTGAAATCAACAACTGCTCGTTGTCCCACATCAGTCTCTGCAGTGTCTGAATTAGGATCCCAGTAGAATCCTTTTTTTTTCTCTAGTCTGTTCCATCTTTCCCTTTGTGCAGGTATGTCATACTGGTAAAACTTGTAATCTAGTACATGCCACAATAGTATAGGTGGCTAAAATTTTAATGGAAGCCAAAACTGTTGCTTTCTTCAACCAATCTATATGTACATGTCAAATCTTTTGCATGCTACAACATAGTTCTGTAAAGAGTGGGGTTCAGCTTGTTTCAATTCCTCAGGAAAACCATTCCACCTCTATGATAGGTACCCCATTACTGATTTTCTTGTGGTTTCAGCTACCTTCTCATATTCTTTGTAAGTTTCTTCTCTAATAGGCATAATCCTTTTGTTAGAGCTTGGGTGGTAAAGAAATCTACACCATGTTTGGAAAATTTCTATAGGGTTACTATATTCAGCTCCAATAGGTAAGGGAGTATGGAATTATCTTTCCGTGGATTCTAAACTGCTACCCCCAACTAATCTCATTCTGAATCCAGGACATAAATTCCCTTAAATGGAGGTCTCCAATATACAGTAAGGGATTCCAACCATGATCATCAGGCACGACATAATTATGCAGATATAGTTCACACAAAAAAAAATTAACATTAGGAGGGGCAGTTTGATAAGCCTAGAAAAATTCATGTGGAGTGTCAAGAGGACTCAAACCTGAAATAATCCTTGATAGTTTAAAGGAAATATTTGTCTCCTCAAAATACAGGGCATACACCCTTGGAGGATTCTACATGCTATCATTTTGGGTACATATTAAATCTACCACATTATCTACCCTTTTCTTCAAGGAAGCAATTTTTGTATTCTTTTCTTTAATCTCTTCATTCTTCTTTTTAATCTCATTCTACAGCTTGCGCTTCTCCTTTCTTCATTCTTCCTCTTTTATCTACATCTCATTCCATAGTTTTGGAGCTACATCATTCCATGAAAAATTAGGAAGTTTATGTGTTCCTATCAAAATCTTCTTTTGCACTGATTCTTGTTGTCCATACAACACCAGTTGCATTGATTCCAGCTACTTGTTCTACTCATCCTGCACTAGCTGCAGGAATTCTTGATTCACATTTTGTTCTTGCTTCAAGGGTTCTTGATTCTCATGTGGCTCTTGTTCCTCATCCCAATCTTGATTCTCAACCTATTCTGCAATGGTAGCAAGCACTTCTAGTCTGATATTTGTTTGTTCCTCAAAAATATCTTTTTCCTCAACATTCACCTGCCCCATTGGGGCTTCTGTTTCCTCCCTATATGTTTTTCTAAGCCTAGGGATCCTCTTAAGAGGTACACTAGTGGTTGGACCAACTGGCTTTGATCTCTTAGAAGGGTTTATGTCTTTTTCTTTGGCTGTAGTAAGAATAATGTTATCAACCTTTCATTTCCTAGGGCTTGGTGTTGCTTTTTCTGCCATTTGCTTCTTCGTGTTCCCCTTTCTCATTTATGATTTTTTCATTTGTGCTTCCTCTCTCATAAGGGAATCCCTAGTTCAAATTGGGGTTTTGGAAGGGACATTCTCATCAAAATATGAAGATGAACTTTTGTCATTTGAATATTCTGACTTAGAAGAATCAATTTCTATAGCTGGCTCGGTTGCAGGAAAGTTTGAACTAGGGTTCGTTCTAGATGTTGAAGCTCTAGGAGTGGCTTCTACAACCCTCAATCTCCTACTAACCCTACGAGGGTGAGAATGACCTCTAGGATGTACATGTTCTAGTTTAAATTGTTCAATATTTATAAATTCCTCCCACATCATATCAGATACTTCTTGCAAAGATTTTCCACCAATAATTTTATTAAACAATGGTGCGAGACAAAATTATCCCTACCTTTCTGTGTTTCATCCACCATGATGGAAAGGAGGTGATAGAGCACATTGGGAACATTCATTCTTTGTCCATGCTTCATATGGTTCAGGAGCTTGAACTATACAAAATGGAGGCATGACTGACGGCCCTCACAAGTAATGTACTTAACAATGTGGACATCTACTTGTTTCCATGGTTCTGGTAAAGAAGTTCCCTTCGTACCTTGTTTATCCACCACCAACGGGGGTCACTGGGTTCAATAAATTCAGCCCTGATTGACCTTACATCTCTAGTAGTAGGGTATGGCTCACCATCAGTAGGTAAACCCATTACCTCTGCAATTCTTTCCTCAGTAGTGATATCCTCCAACCCTTTTACCATTGTCTTCCCCTTAGAGAGTATCTATGCAAATTCTTGTGCAATATCCTCATTGTAGCTATCGAGTTTCAAGAAATAATCTAGCCAGCCATAGTTTCTAAATTCTACCAAAGAAGGTGCATCTTGCATTACCATGTCATGAACCATGGGTTAATTCCTGATTAGCTGACCTCCCATTATTTTAGTTGACTGCAATCAAACAAGCACTCTTCTAAATTTCCTTTTCCTGCAATTCTCTTTCTATAGTGTTGACGTCAATGTCATGTAGCTCATCAATTTGCTTTTTTTTGGGTGACATTTGAGATTATGACCAGGCAATAAAGATTCATTAATGGAGGGTATCATCAAGAAAAATGGTGATGGTTTAGTAACATTTTCACACATGCAAGCTGTCATTTCAATTTATCATTCAAGTTGGATTTTTTCCAAATTTGTCTATATGGATGACACACGGACTTATGAGTTGACACTCCCCCCCAACCTAAATTACAACATGTTTCCACACAGTTTGGTTGATAATTATGATTGGATGAGGCGGAGTATAATTTCATGCTATGAAAAATATCTACATTTAATTATAGTAATTAAAGATATGCACTAAAGATAATAAAGATATAACAGATTGTTTCGCACATACCTAAAAACTTGGAGAATCTTTGTAAAGAATGTGGAGAAAGTATTGAATGCCTTTAAGAAGTACAGTTGAGTAATTAATGCAATGGTGACAGAATGAAGTGATGGTAGAGCAGAGTGATAGTGGAGTTATCAAAGAGAGAGAAGATGGAGATGGGTGGAAGGATGGGTGGATTAATGAAGAAATGGACTCCCACAAAAGTGGAAGTCTTTATTATGAAGTGATTGCATGTGTACTTGAATCAGTCAGAAGGAGGGACACTAGGTCTACTTCCTTTGGCTGCAGGAAGTTTGGAGGCTAGGTGTTGATTAAATTGTTGCATGAATTCTTCCTTGGACGTTGGCTTGTGATACAACCTTAAACGATGACTGTTGACCAAAAGTTTGAATATGATAGGGTCAATGGTGGTGAGTTGTATAGCTCTATTGGGAAAGACTTTTGTTATGGTCCCAACCATCTAGTTTGAAATTTTCCTGCATTGTCTTGATACCTCAAGTCATAGAGGAGTTCCCAGTCACCAGGTTGGAACTTCTTTTCCTTTATGTACTTATCATTCCATTTGACCCTTTGATTCTGCACTACCTCAGTATGATGCAGGGCTGTCATTCTCATCTCATCCAAATTATTTAGCTGCATGATTTTGTCCTTTTGTGCTTCAGAGATATCCATCCCTAAGTTGAGTGTAGTCATAAGAGTTTATGCTCAAATTCAATGGGCATCAGAGCTATCTTCCCATATAGTAATTCAAAAGGAGTGAATCCTATGGTTGTTTTCTAGGTGGTCCGATAGGCCCAGACAGCTTTTGGAAGCCTATTTTCCCAGTCTTTCTTATGAATAGCCACTTCCTTGGTCATAATCGCCACAATTTCCTTGTTGGTCACCTCAATCTAGCCATTGGCCTGAGGATGATAAGGGGTAGAATTCTTGTGCCTCATATTATATTCATTAACCAGTGTTGTAACAAGGGTTGATGTAAATTGAGCCCCTTGATCAGCCACTATCTCCCTTGGAACCCCATATCATGTGAAAATTTCCTCATAAAGAAATTTTGCAACCTTATTATCTCTTGCATGATTCATTGCTTTAACCTCAACCCACTTGGTCACATAGTTAGTGCAGACCAAGATGTATGATTTACCATTTGATGGAGGATCAATTGGACCTACAAAATCTAGTCCCCATTTATCAAATGGAGTGATGGCTACTTGTGGGTAAAGAGGCATCTCATCAGATCTAGTTGGCCCTCCCATTCTATGGCATCTATCACACTTCCTTATATACCTACTTGCATCCTTATGAAGTGCAGGCTAGTAGTATCCTATATTAAGGATCTTCATTACTGCCCTCTTGGCTGCAAAATTCCCTCCATAGGTTTCATTGTGGCATTCATGCAATATATCATATGTCTCATCTTCCCTGACACATCTTCTCATGGCATGGTCTGGTCCAATGTAGAATAAACAACCTGCAATCCATGAGAAAGGAAAGGTTTTCTCAATGAGTACCTTTTTCTCTTTTAGAAAGAAATGAGGAGGAACTCTCCCTATAACCAAGTAATTGGATATTTTAGCATACCATGGTGTATGCACATTGATGGAAAAAAAATGTTCATCAGGGAAGGAATCATCAATAACTCGATTATCTTTTGATGTAGTCAATCTAGAAAGAAAGTTTTCTGCAAGATTTTCCTTTCCTAGTTTATCAACAATGGTGATGTCAAACTCCTGCATTAGCAACAACTACCTTGCTAGCCTACCTGAAATCAAGGGTTTATTCATGAGATATCTTATTGTTGCATGATCTATATGAATAAAAATCTGATACCCTATTATGTAGTGCCTGAATTTGTTAAGGGCATAGATGAATGCCAACATTTCTTTCTCTATCACTGTGTAATTGAATTCAACTCCTTGTAAGGTTTTGCTAACAAAATAAATAGTATTCTCAATTGCTCCTTCTTTCTGTCCCAATACAACTCCTACAACATAGTCTTATGCATCTATATGGATGTGAAAAGGAAACTCCCAATTAGGACCGTTGAGTACAGGAGTATGGGTTAAAGTTGCTTTTAGATCAGAGAATGCCTTATCACAGTCCTCTATCCACTGGAATTCATCATCTTTAGTGAGAATATTGTACAGTGGTGCTGCCATTTTGCTGAAATCTTTGATGAAATGTCTATAGTACCCTGCATGACCCAAGAAACTTATAACATCTTTTTGTTTTGTAGGAATATGCAAATTGGTAATCACTTCAATCTTGACTGGGTCTACTTGAATTCCTTTGTGAGAGATGTAGTTGTGAAGGACTACTCCTTATTGCATCATCATGAAGCATTTCTCACTGTTTCAAGACAAATTATGGTCTTCACATCTCTATATTACTTTTCTAAGATTTTCCAATGCTTCAGTAAAATCAACACCATAAGTAGCAAAATCATCTATATAAATCTCCATGCAATCATGTGAGATATCTGAAAATATGCTAATGACTACCCTCTGAAAAGTTGCAGGTGCATTGTATAAGCCAAATGGAAGAAATGAGTAGGCATAAGTCCCCCATGGATAGGTAAATGTGGTCTTCTCTTGATCCTCGGGTGCAATTTGTATCTAGTTATAGCCACTAAATCCATCTAGAAAAGAGAAATATTGTTTTCCTACAAGGGAATCCAATACTTGGTCTTTGAAAGGAAGGGGAAAATGATCCTTTTTGGTGGCAGAGTTGAGTTCCCTGTAGTCAACACAAAATCTCCATTTCCCTCCCTTTTTAGGTACAATCACCAATGGGTACACCCACTAACTTTCTGAGATAGGGTAGATAAATCTTGCATCCAATAATTTCTAAAATTCTCCTTTCACAATCTCCCTCAATGCAGCGTTGGTTCTCCTTTGTGGTTTCCTTACTGGTGTACAATCATCTCTGATATATATCCTATGGGTGCATATCTTAGGATCCAATCCCTTCATATCATTGTAATCCCATGCAAATGCATGTTCGTGGGTCTTCAATAGGTTTGTCAAAGATAATTATTGCTCTTGACTCAGCTTACTGTTAATATTTAGATTTTTTCCTTCTGACACTTGCACTTGTGTGGTTAACTCTATCATAGTTGCTTCACTAATAATTGGCACTTTCAGTTCATGTGGTAGCAATTTATGGAGCATATCAGTTGCTACAGGAAGTTCAGTTGCAAGAAGAGCAGGAAAAAGTGACTTCACTAAACTGGAAGAACCAAATTCATGAGTAGATGACTCTTCGTGCACCTCACAACAATTTTGAATGATGTTGGATAATACTTCATCTTCTTCCTAATGCTGCATGAAAGAGCTTTTGCCTAACATCATGAGTTGTGCCACAGAATTGACTTCCTTGGCCTCTTCTCCAACATGTGGCCATATGGTGTTATCCATGTCATGGGATGGTTGAGTAGGGGGGTATAGAACAAGCTTTTTGGTACTCTTCCCATCAAAAATGGTCATGTCCCCTAACCGACATATTTTGTGCCCAACCATGGCCTACCTAGAATAATGGGATACTCGCCTAGTGTGGCTTTAGGAGAAATAATCATAAAATTTGCTGGGTTCTCCCAAGAATCTAGAGTTACTACAAGGTCCTCTACTATACCATTAGGTCTTGTAGTGGAACTATCAACAAGCTGCAAGACAGTAGAAGTAGGTCTCATGTTAGGAACATTTAGTTGTTGTAGGATGTCCTTGGTCATTACATTTATTGTTGCTCCCAAGTCAATTAGAGCATTCTTGATTTGGATTCCATTTATAATAACTCCTACCACAGGACTACCTAGGTTAGTGTACTTAGGAACTATAACTTTTCCAAACATGATATTTGCCAACTATCCCACCACATGAACTATGGTGGGGTCTTTCTTTTTCCTCCCTGGCTTTTTGAGGCAGGCTTCTTTGATTTCTTTTCCATATATAGGGACATCTTAGATGGCTTGAAATAAAGGTATCTTGACACATATATGTTTCAACTGATCCAAAATTTCAAAGGTTGTTTCCTCCTCTTCCTTTTTTTAATAATTTCTAACCTTTGAGGAAATGGTGGATGTTGGGTAGTCTGTTGGACTAGAACTGGTTTAGTATTTTTAGGCACACTTGGTTGAATGGGGACATTCAGATTCTCCTCTTATTCCATAGGAATCTCAGTGATGATAGGAGTGGAAGGAGTTGGAAAAGTAGTTCTTGAACGCAGATGGATGTCACTCACACTCACAACATATGCAAGGAATTGATTAGGATTTGCGGAGTATACTAGTTTTTGTTATGGTTTGTTATTTGGTTTAGGTGTCGAATGAGTTGGTAACTAAGTAGGTCTAGGTGTGTTTGAAATTTAGCTAGTAGGAGGAGGCATTATAACAGGTTCTTGGGGCTGAGAAGGTGGTTGGATGTAGCCAGTAGTCTAGTTTGGCGATTGTTGTCCTCCCCTCCATTGGGATGTTTGCTGCCAGTTTCCTGGAGGTGGTTGCCAAGTCCCCTGAAACTGCTACCAATTCCCCTAAGGTTGTTGCCACTGGGGTGGAGAGTTTTTGTGATTGGTCCACATATTTGGTGGTTTATTCCAAGGCTTAGGTGGATATCCTCCATAGTTGGATGGATAATGGGGTTTCCATTGGTTACCAAATGCATACAAGTTGAAATAAGGCCCAACAAAAGATAATGGATCTAGTGGCATACCTTGTCTTGGACCCATGGCCTCCTTTGTGCAATGTAGTATACTTGATCATCATCATCATTGTGGATTGGCTTGAACTCAAGTGGAATATGCTTATTGTCAATATTAGCTACCACTTTGCATCTATAGTCCTTCTTTTGTCTGCAATGAGGGAAATATTCTGTCAACATGGCCTTTGCCTCCTAATGTTTCTTCTTTGCTTGTAGTGTGTCCAGCTGAGTATCCAGATTGTTTATAATGTCTTGCTTGAAATCTGTGAACAAGTGAGTAATCTCTATCCTTGATACTCCATTGGTGGATGATTTACCCATAGAAGATTGGTAGCCTCTTCCTTTCTTTGAAGCTTCCCTAGAATAGTTCTGACATATCTTCTTAATATCATCCCAAGGGACTTCAGTGATATCTCCTCCTCCCATCAAGTCCAAAGTATCATTGAAACTATCATTGATTCCTCTCAAGAAGAGTAGCTTTTGTGACTCTTCATTGAGTGTATGATGTGGAGATTTCTACATGAAAAACAAAAACCATGAAATGTAATCCTCCAAACTCTCATCTTCCTTTTGTTGCATCCTAAAGATGTCATCTCCTCTCATCTCACTTCCCCTAAAATATTCCTTATACTTCTCAAGGAAATTTGTCTTCATGTCATCCTATGTCTCCATAGTATTCTTGCCTAAGCTCATAAACCATCTTAATGCAACTTCTTTCAAAGTGGTAGGAAACAACTTAAGCCTATGGCAATCAGTGGTATAGTCATAGCTTCTGCAGAGGATACCAAACTCAAACAAGAAAGTATCATATTCTTCTATGACAAGCCAATAGAACTTTGGAAGGACTGAAGTAGGGATATTTTTAATGTTGTCAACTTCATTCTAATGATCAATGGGAAATGGAAAAGCTAGCTGGTTAGGTCTATTTCTATTTGCATCACCCATGCCTACCTAATGGAGTTCCAAAGCAAGGGGATTCTGAATCAGATTTTCGTCTTCAGAGGAAGTGTCAGAACTGGTTAGATTGGGAAATGCATCCACAAAAGGGTTTTCCTTTTCTTCTTCTTTGTCTCTTGGTAGATTTGGAAGCTCTTCTAGTTGAATTGGATCAGGGTCATTAGGAAGGAATCTCCCATAAGCATCCCTTCTCCTTCCTCTATGCATGCGGTATCAACTTAGTATAAGCCAATCACACAAAGAATTGGTGAAAGAATAGCATGTCACTACTTTCCTAAATGAGGGGTATACTAAGATCAAACTATCAGAAATACTACAACAAGAAGAAAACTATCAATGACTCCAAAGAACTTCCTAGTTTGACAGCATCCCCGACAACGGCACCAAAAATGTTGGCCTCCTCGAATGGTTTAATAACTAATCCCTTAGAGTTGTGACTTAGAAATTGAACATCTGCACTAAGTAGCTATCTCAATCCTCATGAAGGTGCATTTCAATTGTCAACCCAGGGATGTAAACTTGAAATGGGTCAACACTGTATGTGCACTAGGAATTCATTGCAATCATCCATAAACTAGGAAATAAACAATGCTAGAAATAAAATGTTGAAAGGAACTTAACTTAAACACTGAACATAAATCAACATCTACACTAAGCATTAACAACTAGACTATAAATGAAAGAGAAATGGTGATCTCAGCAAATAGACAGGAAACTACTCTATCTGCCTTGGCTGCAGGAATAGACACAGAATAAAATTTTAGTGGCTATAGGAACAGACAACTACTGAAATTGAAACTAACTACTGAGCAGAAAATAACTTCTAAACTAGATAGGTGGAATTCTCACCAAGTGGGCCACCTTGGGTGAGTCTCCCATAAACTAATCCCAAATTCAATAACTCAAAATATCATATTGTTTATTGAAAGCATAAGTACAACATCTCAACAATGGACTATATTACTAAAACTGGAAAATACGAGTACCAACTCAGAATATCCAGCCTTATCAAACAGAGCATCTGACCATTATTTATAGAGAGAAGAACTATTGACTAACCCTAACTACCTGGGTAGTCGTCTCCATCAAAATAAGAGGATGCCACTTATTGGAAGCATAAAAAAAGATGGAGGAAGTTATGCATGCACTAAATTGGTCAAAGCAGACTTGCTTCAATGGGAATCTAGTCTGCTTCAACATGAATCTAGCACAACGCACTCCCTGGATTTGCTCAACAACAAATATGACCATTAAAAAATTAGTTACATTCTTTTTATTCGAATTAGGAATTTACCTCCATGAAATTTTTCTTGCTTTGATTTTTTAATGATCAACTTCTAGACTTCTTGGCAACCGACCAGCTGGCAAGCATTTCTCCCACATAGTAGGTTTTGTTGACATCAACATTTTAGTGGAAACCTACAAAATAGAATTTACACACACAAACAAATGTATATCTATAATTACCTTAGTAAAATTCATTCAACCACTTGTAAATTCAACATAGGTAATCTACATAGCATTATAATGTCATTAAATTCACAGAGATAAACTTATGCCAAAGGTTTATGGTTTTAAGGAAAATACCAGCAACCAAGTGTCAAAGTCTGTGATAGCAACAACAAATATATAATAGATCCTTTCAAAATTGAGCCATTAAATGAGCTCATCAATCTTTATAGAAGCTAGAGAATATCCAATTGAAACATAAGATAACATGCACTAATATGAATTCAAGTATCAAAACCAATTGAAAGACTAAGTTGATCCTATAAGGTATGCCAAAAAGTTAACTACTTGTGGTGGATTTTAAAATTGTAGTAACTAAGGGAAATTATCTTAAGAAAGAGGGAATGAGAAGGGGTACTTTCAATCATAGACAATCAAGGGCCATTGAGTCACCTAATAATTTTGATTTTATATAGTCAAGACCATTATTTACCAAATGCAACAATAGTATAAAATATGTGAGCTTGCTAATTTTAGTTGGTACTTGAGAAGCCCCAATACACAAGGATCTTGTGCATCAATTGTTTTCTTTTGATTAAGCACATGAGAGCCTTTGAATATGTTCAAATTTATTTTCCATTCTACACCTAAAAGTAAGATAAACTAAATGCATGATATTGTGACCATCAAGAGACTGATGTAGAATAGAACTACTTTAATGTTTAACCTACCATATACTAATTGATTTAAGGAAAATGGGTAGGAGGATAAGGGTTTAGAGACAAAGAAGGTCGAGAGGAGTAATTGAAAAAGGGTGGGTGAAGGAGCACCAAAGAGATATGACTTGTAAACCTTCTCTAGAATACACAACCAATCCCCCTTTACAAACAAGTGGGCATCTATTGTAGGGTTATCTCAATTTACTCTCTACAATTTCACTTGTCATAAAACAACATTAACTAAAATCTATGGTGACTAGATACTTAATGCATACAAGTAATCTAGT
The DNA here is from genome assembly GCA_007258455.2 of Sequoia sempervirens. Classification (NCBI taxonomy): domain Eukaryota; kingdom Viridiplantae; phylum Streptophyta; class Pinopsida; order Cupressales; family Cupressaceae; genus Sequoia; species Sequoia sempervirens. The sequence continues at coordinate 386,810,037 of VDFB02193867.1, forward strand.
TTAGTTTGAGGGTCATAAGTAGACATACACACACTTTCTCATGAAATTAAACTAGGGGGCCTTCTCCACTTGAGACAAGTAGTAGAAAAATATTAAACACTAGAACACATTGAAATTGCTTACAAATTTGCAAATCATAATCAATCAACCTTTTAATATAGAGAGTCAAAAGATGATTCTATATTAAAATTATAAATGATATTTACAAGAGGGTGGAGCCTTTACAAAGCCAAAATAGTGTTCATAGAAATTTAAAAAGAATAAAGAATAGAAAAACCAAGAAGGAGCATATGCCAAAAGGGCGGAAACATCTAAAGGATGATCTTTGATTAATATAAGATTGATAGATAAGAGGTAACATGCATAAAAAGTCAAGGATGTTAACCATAGATAAATGGAACCATGATGAATTCCTTTGGATGTAGACACCAACTATAACTTTTAAGAATAAAGAGCTCGTGTAATCCAAGAGACAAGAAATCTGAACCAACAATCATTGAGGCAAGTGGGACACATCCTAGACATGAGATGAAGAAGGCCATCATAGATTTACTACCAATCCTAGACACGATATGAAGAGGGCCATCATAGATTTTGTAATCAATCAAAAAAAATTTATAATACTCTAATTGAAATACAATTAAAAAACTAAAATGAAATTATATAATATTGTAAAACCTAAAGTGAAATAAATTATTTTGTTTACACACTTTTTTAGGCTAAATATAACCATGGAGATGGTTGCATAAATTTTACAATGGGAACATAATGGAAATATTTCTCTCCCGGGCCCAATGCTTTATGTCACTTTGAAATTATGGTGTAGGAAGATTTTCGTTAGGAATCTACTTTCAACCTAACCATATATTTTTAGCGTAGGAACTAAATGATTGATAAGTAGGGGGCGTAAATGTAAGATTTAAAAATTATATTGGATTGGCAATAATGGAACGTAGTAGGTTTAAAATGTTGACAATCATTCACCTTGCCTATATAACTCGATTTTTTGATATGTTACCAACCAACAAGTTTCACTTTTTTACGTCGTGTAGCTTAAATTTATTATAACTAGATATATTTGAATATACTTTTTGTCCTCCAATTTTTCAAATTATCTTCATAGTCAATATATTAAATTAGAATATAAAAATTGATAATATAAAATAGTTAGGTATAAGGAATTTAAGTATAGATCAAGCATAATATAAGAATTGATATATAAAATATCTTTGTAATGATGAGAAAGTCAAATATATGTAAATCAGGTAGATCTCAATTATTAAATAAACTTTATCACGATATTGACTTTTTACAAAAAATAATAGTTCAAATTTTTATTTTATTTTTTATTTATTTACTTATTTTGACTTCAAACATGCAGAATTAAGTACAAAGAATCATGTAGCCTTTTCCCTAATCTTTGAGATAGAGAAAATTAAGCAATGATTTTTGTTTTGTTTTGTGCATTTTGTAAAATTTATTCACTACAAAAAATGATACTTAAGTAGTTTGATTGAATGGATTCTTGCATAGCTCATTCAAAATCCTTAGCTCTTTTATCTTACACGTGGTGAAAAGGATAAAGTGATTGGTTGTGATAGGCATCTTAAAGAATCAGACATTCTAAATCTACACTACTTGGTAGTTATTTATAAGGAAGGCTTCCATAAGCACCCTTCCATTCCACTTAGCCTACCATAATTCTATGCAAAACTTTTCCAACTATTTGGCTACTACATACCCAAGGACACTCCACTCATGGTAAACATATGGGGTATTATAAGGGAACCTAAAATATAGGACAAGATGCTTGAATTTAATATGAACAGGCTCATAGGTGGTGCAAGAGCGCCTTGTTCACAAAATGCCTTCAAAGGGAAAATTTGCAAAATTTCAATTTTCAATTGTAAAACCTTGTGAAAAGGTCATGTAATGGTCAATTCCTATGTATTTGAGTCATTTAAAGGTTTCTAGGAGGTCAAAATGAGGAGAAAAGCAAGATTTGTAAAAATTGCCAAATTTGTAAAAAAAAAAAAAATCGGGAATGTGAAGAGTCATATGTGGAAAAGGAAAGGATTGGTCGAAGAAGTTGATGGGGAAGTTACAAAACTGATTTTGAGACATCTATAAAAGCATTTGTGAGGTGAGCAAGAGATCATATTTTTGTATTCTTGAAGACTTATTATCAAATAAAGCACCCTGTTTTTGAATTTCAGTGCTTTTTTTTCATTGTCCATTAGTTTGTATGTTTTTTATAAAGGTTTAAGACCCTAAATCTCATTGATTTAAGTAGTGCAGTGAATTATCTTTCTTTTAAATCTATTATCAAGGAGATATATTGAATACAACATTTGTGAGAGCCTATTTACTGCAGTTTAGTCTGCAACCCTATATTGGGGTTTTGAGAGTCCTTTAAGGAATCATTCCTGCATCCCATCGAATATAGGTTATTTGGTCAATCAGATGGGTTGATTTTGTTATGTGTATGTTCTGTTTATGTTGAATAGTGCAAGGGAAGAAGAGAATACAGGTTTAAGGTTGCAGTCCTCACATAAAAACAAAGTTTTCCTCATGAAAGTGAATGGTTACAATTTGGTGTTTGTGAAAATATCATTCAATGATGCTGGGAATTGATTTTAGGAGCATAAGAAAACCTAATCTAGCATGATGGAAGTGTTTACAAAGATGTTTGAGGTTTGTAAAGGTTATTTGCAATAAACCCTTGTTTTGTTTGGCCTAGAATGGTAAATAATAAGGGTTTTATGGTATAGAATTTTGTGGAGCCTTATAGTCCCTAAAACTAATTGAATCTTAAGTTTTGAAAGATGATAAAATACTTTTTGTAGTTATTTAGTGTTTTGGTGAAGATTAAAGAGGACCTCCTTTGTAATTTTGACCTAATTAGAGTAATTTGGCAGTGTACAGTCAAGTTTTCTCATGATTGTTTCAAAAAAATGGTATATGAAATTGTGGCATGTTAAAATAGGTAGAAATGGGTCTCTAAACATGAATTGGGTTTGTGTTGTTGCATAATGGTTAAAGATGAATCACCCATTTTGATGGTTTGTTGACCTACTAAGAAATGGAGGTTTGATTGCTATAAGATAGAAATCTATTATAACAAAGCAATGAGTGGATGATTATGTTTTTTTCTACTTTTATGTTGTTGGTAAAGTTGTCTAAATGCACTGGTAGAGGTTTAGAAGGCATGTTTGATGGTTTTGATGTATTGAGCAAGGTGAACCCTATTGTGGAAAATGGTGTTTTGGCTACAAAAAGGTAATGGGTCTGATAATACAATGTTATGTGAATATTTTCATAGTTTTTTCAGTTAAATTGATGAGGATTATAGTGATGTGAAGGTCTAGATAATGGTCTATTTTCCTTGGGAAAAGAGTTGTATTGAAGAGTGAAAGAATGGATAGTGAAAGAGATGAATGGCTTTGTTTGTTTCTAATTTGGTTTTGTGTTAATACAGTCATATGACACTGGTTAAGTTGCATTTTGTATCTAATAATTATGTAGTTTATTGATTTTGTGAAGTTGATGACTAAAATACTTGTGAATGGCTAGAGAATTTTTATGGATAAATAAGTGAAATTGATGAAATGTATAGTGGATTTTGGTGATGTGTTCAATTTGATCTTCTCAGTTGAGTTTGGGTCTTGAGTACCCCTAGATGATTGGTGTTTTTGATAGATGCCATTGCATCAATAGGATTCAAGATTGATCCATGCCATAATTACTTCCAACTCATATATTTTGGTGCAAGTAGGAACATATGTGTAGGTAGTATGATGAAGTTTACCATGGCATAGTATACTTTAGGTTCATTAACCCATGCCTTTGATTGGAAAATTTCATCAAGGAATGAGATCCTAAAAATAGAGGAGGTTTCTAAACTAGCATTGTAGAAGAATGAACCCCTTGTGACCAAGGCTACCACATGCTTGGCCCCCCACTTATACACCTTCTAGTTGAATATTTTTAGAATAATATCCTAAGGTTTGTAGGAATACACCAATAAAAATTATATATTTTTATTATTAGTAATGATCATAGTGGTAGTCCTTGAATTAAAATAAAAGTTATTTGAAAAACAATTCTTCTATTTTACACATTTATAATAATATTAATTATATATTTAAGAAAGAGGGTAATCTTTAGGGTAAGAGTAGGGTACCCAGAACTCCTGCAATGTCGTACCCTCACCCATTTCATCCTCAGGTAAAACAGGTCCTCTGGGAGGATGATGCAAAGAATGCTTGGCCCTCTCTGTCATCTCATGGGAAAGAAATGACCCCATGGCACAGTCATGGAATCTTGAAGACCCCGGGCCCCCATTTTCAACACCCTCAAGATTCCAAATACCCATCTTGCCATGGTTCTCAAAACCCTATTTTTTCCCATAAAGGTGTCTTTCACTAAAGGGACTCTTTTCAACATCATCGCACTCACCCTATGTCAAGGGAAAATGAGAGGGTTTCTAACCCTTCTCTATGAAGGGAGTCTAATGGGGATCTTCCATGGGATCAAAAGTCTCGCAAGTGCAATGACACCCCTTCATGACACACTTGTAATTGTCATTCTTAGAAATTCTCCAGTAACATGGGGAGAATAACAACAAAAAGCTTAGTAAGAGTTTTCACCAGTCGGTAGTTACATCTAAAGACAACTAAAATGTGGGACCTTTGAAACCTGAAATAGAGAATTCCACACTTGATGATGTGCCTTCTTCACACCTTGACCTCTGATGGAAGTTGATTCCAACAATTTCCTTGAGCCTGGAAAACTAGATATTAGAATTTGAGTTGAATGGGTTGTTCATTCAAATCTAGGGGGAGGACAAGCCACTATCAAAAATTTGAACATGGGTGAAAGAAAACTGGTATGAGTTCTTTGATCTCATTGTAGTTTTGGTTTCCTCTTTCTTTGTTATTTTCAAAAACCCTACTATTAAGGAAAAAATATTTAGAAAGGGCCCATTCTAGAATAGAAATATGTTTTTCAGGCCATTCGACTAGAAACCCAACATCTCAATGAGTTCCCTTAGGTAGCCACAATAGGCAGTTTTTCTGATATTTCCACACCTTACTATGGAATTCTTGGAAACGACCTCTGTTAAAAAAATAGCATCCCATTTTGGGATTTTTTTGAAGAATGAATTTGAAATGGTGGAAGGTCTACCCACCCATAGGGTTTGGGCTCTAGTAAAAAACTTAAATTTCATTCCAAGAACAATTAAACTTCTCTCATGCTAGGGAGAATCACGCCAAACAATATATCTTGATACCTCTTTATGGAAAGAGGTAAAGATTTTAATTGACTCATATATTTTTACTTGGGAAGAACCAGTGGACTATTCCTCTCTAACAAAACATCTAGGGGCCATTTTCCCAACCAATAGCTAGTTTTTTAGTCATTCTACATCTTCCCCTATCCACCAACAAAATTCTCCCAAGCAAGGGACATCAGTGGGTTCCCCCCGACATCCAATCTTTTAACATGATCTAGAGATGAAACTTGCCCAAGTCAAATGGAATTTCAAATTTTAAAAATATTTTAAATGGTCCAATAGAGGATGAGAATTTAATGAACATGGTTAACGAAGTTTTAGTGAAAGTGGGGGAGGAATTTATTGAAGAAGTTGTGGACGAGTTGTTTAATGAGATGGAAACTAAAAAAGAAACTCCCATCTCACATACTAATTCTAAAGGGAAAATTATTTTGGATCAAGATGGCCCCTAGAATTAGGAAAACATTGCCTCCTCCCTGGCCCATATCTCATCTCGGCCAATATCATAAATGGATGCAGAGACTAAGGTTTTGGTATCTCCTAAGAATAAGCAGGGAAGGAAACCAAATAGTGAAAAAACTAAAATTGAAATTGCAATGGGTATTCAAACAACACTAGAGAAATATCTTCAGGTCTGCCTCAAAAAAAAATTATGGAATGGAGGGCCCTATCTTAACTTCTCAAAATGGATAATCATATTTAGCTATAGAGGGTAAAACCTCTGAAATGAATCAACAAACAAGGGGATACATAATCTCTCCTCGAACAAAATGAGGATCTTATACTGGAATGTTAAGGGCTTAAATTCCCCTAATAAATGACACATAATCAAGTGTCAAATTCTAAGTACTTATCTAGAAATTGTACTCCAAGAATCAAAACTCTCATATTAGTTGGATTTTGTTGTCTTTGCATCTTGGGTGAATTAGGGTTTATTTGCTTCTCGTGCACAAGGTGCCTCGGGGGGACTGATAATCTTATGGAACAAATGCAATGCCATTGTAGATGTTCTTGAGGCTAAAGACAATTGGATTAAAGCATCGACTAGATGTTTAAAAACAAATAATTGCTTTGTGGTTTTCAATGTATATGGGCCATGTTCTACATATAGAAAGAAACTACTCTGGAAACCATTATCTTCTAACTTGACATCATTTAAAACCGAACTCAAAATCCTTGCTGGGGACTTCAATACTATTTGTAATACCTCAGAAAAATCTAGGGGGATCATTCCTCTTGCAAGGGTGATGGAAGATCTCAATGACTTCATCCTTTGTAACAAATTGAAAGATTTCCTCTTGAAAAATGGAAACTTCACCTAGACTAATAGGTGAAAAGATTTATCTCAAATTGTAGAAAGAATGGATTGTTTCTTTTTGTTTGAAAACTAGTTAAATACTTCATGTGATTTTTCTTCAACCATTCACACAATGATTGGTTCAAATCACTTCCCCATTTTCTTATCTATTTTTGAGGACAAAACAACAAACAAAAGTTACTTCAAATTTCGAACCCATGTGGTTTAGGGACCCTAATTTCAGGTCTCTATTGAGATCTTGGTGGACCAATAGTCCTTTCATTGAGGGTTCTAGAATGTATCAACTTTTTCATAAGTTAAAACACATCAAGAAGAATATAAAAGCTTGGAATACCAACCATTTTAAGAATATTTTCTCCGAAAAAGCAAGGGGGAGTAGGAACTAGCTAATATTTACAAAGTAATAATCAAAAATGGCATGAATGCTCTCATGTATGAGAGGGAAAAAATATCAAAGATGAATTGGAAAATATCCTTGCAAGATAAGAGTGTTATTGGAGGCATAAGTCACAAGAAACTTGGTTAAAAGAAGGGGACAAAAATGAGAAGGAAATTTTAATAGGATTATTTACATCTAGTCTTTTTTGAGGGAAATAATCCAAAGCGAGAGAGATATTGGTGGGGAGTCTATTTCCTTCTTTAAAAACCTTCTTGCTCCTAAAAAGAAATAGAAATCCCTAAAGGATAACAACATTATAAATAACATTCTGACTCTAGTTAAAGAAGAACATAATAAATTCCTTATGTTAGATTTCATGTTGGAAGAAATCAAGGCCATAGTTTTTTCAATAGCTCTTGAAAAGGCTTCCAGCCCAAACAACTTCACAACCTTATTCTTTCAAAAGTGTTGGGAGTTTGTGGACAAAGATATTCTTCTTTCTCTTGAAGATTCAAGATGAAACTGAAACATCCTAAAAGAATTAAACTCAACTCTCATGGTTCTAATTCCAGAAAATTGGATCCTTCTACATTTAAGGACCTAAAACCCATAGCCTTGTGCAATATAGTTTATAAAATTTTTACCAAGGAAATAGCTTCAAGACTTGTAAAATTGCTCCCTTCCATTATTCTGGATGAACATGGTGGTTTTGTTCCTGAGAAAGACACTTCAAAAGGAGCCATCTTAGCACATGAAGTCTTGCACATAATAATTCTTGACAAATCTCCTGCTATGGTTTTGAAATTATGCATGATGAAAGCATATGACAAGGTAGATTGGCAATTTATGTTTGTTGTTCTAAAAAAATTGGCTTTTTCCATAGTTGGTGCAAATGGATTTCCTCGTCTTTCAGGTGCTAAGCTATCAATTTTAGTCAATGGTACTCCATATGGCCTATTTTCTCCAACACAAGGTGTGTGGCATGGTGACCCCCTCTCTCCATCTCTTTTTATTCTAATGGATGAAGGTCTGAGTAGATCCATCATTGCTTTGCACAATTCTAGCATATGGAAAGGAACCTTTGTTAGACATTTCCCATTACCAGTCTTACATTCCCTCTTTGCAAATGAAACTTTTATTTTTGTCCAAGCTTGCATGAAAGAAGAAAAATTGATAAAGCGGGTCCTATCCAACTATTGAAGCTTCTCAGGATAGTCTTTGAACCTAGATAAATCCAAAATATTCTTCATCAATGTCAACCCAAAGATTAAAAGTTAGATTTTAAAGTTTTGGGGCTTCTAGTGTGAATCTCTCCCTTGTAAATATTTGGGCATCCCCTTCTTTTTAGGAAAGGAAAAATATGACTTTTGGGATAGAATAATTGCTTCTGCATCTAATAAAATTCTACTCTGGAAGTCAAAATGGCTTTCCTTTGTAGGAAAATTAGTGATGATCAAATTTGTACTACATTCCCTTCTAATTTACCTAAAGTCGGTGTTGAAACTTCCAAATTAGAGATTTCTTATGGGAAAAAAATGTTACTCAAAAGAAAAAAAATACCACTAGTGGCACTTTGTGTAAATCTAAAATGAATGGGGGGATGATATTAGAGATCTCTTCTTATAAAACAAGGAATTAGGTGTCAAGGTGGCCTGGAAGATTTATTCAAAACCTAACATGAAATGGTTTCAAATCATGCAACACAAATACTTGGATTCTTTGTATAGAGAGAGAATCTTTACTCAAAGGGATCTCCCTTCGAGCTCAAAAATTTGGAATTTTATATCTTCTTGTAGATTTGTATTCCTCCCCCACCTTTTTTGGCTAGTCAATAACGAAGAAAAAACCCTCTTCTAGGATGGTGCTTAGAATGGATACAAGCCTCTAAGACTTTTGGGAAATTGGGATCAATTAGAAATTGCACTAAAAAATCTATAGGGTAACAAGGCTAGAGACTATCTAACCACAATTCCAAGGCATGGTACAAAATGAAAAGACTTTAGCTCTATCTCATCCATGAAACATTTGAAGGATTTACTCATGTGTGAACTTGAAAAAAGATAGGTCTTTTTGTTGGATAAACAAGATGAAATAATATCGACTAAGGATAAATCTAGAAAATATAATGTTAAGGATGGGTATATTTCCTTATCCTCCTTGGAAACTACCCCATCTGGCTCAAATCAGTGACCTTCCAAACTTTTTTGGGGTCCTGATGTCCTTCCCAAAGTAGGTGATTTCATGTGGATTGCATAGAAAGATAAAATTCTGATAGGCTTGAGATTGGATAGATTTGGTATAGTTCCTTTCTTCCAATGTGTCATAAGTGGGAAATCTTACAAATCTACAAACCACCTTCCTATTGGATGTGATTTTGCTTACCAATGTTGGAATTGGCTTTTGAATAAACTTGGTTGTATGTCTCCCCTTCAAAATACTATTCTTCAGCTCTTTCTAAGTTGGCCTCATCTTCATCCAACTTCTATGTTTTCTTGTTGGAGTCACCGAAAAAGTAACCCTTTTAGTTTTTATGACTTGTTTGGGCCCTCCTTGTGATTTTGGCTTAATGTTGCCTTGATTTAGTGTTGTAATGTGGATAACACATTCACATTAGGTCTTGGACCCTTGTGAACTAATAGGATTTTAATGGTGCCTTGCAAAAGTGTTGTGAAGTGTTGTAACACACTTTCACACTTTTCTAGGGTTTTATCAATTAACTAAGCATAATAAACATAATTTTAATCATGATTAATCTTAATCTTCCCTTATTTGGAGTGTTGTCAAGTGTTGTAACTCACTTTCACATTCTTCTAGGCTTGTCATTAATAATTTGGCTTTCTTATGCTTTAATTGGCCCTATTTTGCATCCACAACCCTCATTTATTGCATCTTTTTGAGGATAATCCTGACACAAATTAGTAACCAATAATAATTTAGGTGTTCCTGACTTATGTGGCCTAGATTTAGTGTCTGAGACTCATTCGCCACCTTGGGTAAATGATTCCCACCTAGGTCTTTTTGGTCTCGATGCAGGTTTTACAAATTTCTAGACAATTTTGATTTTGGGTCCCATACATTATGTGTGATGGGACTCATTCGCCATCTTGGGTGAATGAGTCTCGTGTGACCAAAATTCAAATTTAAATCAAATTTTCAGTGGGATTTTATTCTCCTAGATCTAATGTCAGCTTGTAGTGTTGTATTTTTAGGAATTCTTGCCTAATTAAGTATAAATACAAGGTTCTTTCACTCATTTTCATCCCAAGCATTCAAGTATTCATACCTAGCATTCAAGAGTTCACAAGAGCATTTGAGCATTCACAAGAGCATTCAAGGCATTTCAAGGGAAAATTATCAAGCATTCTAGAGAACCTTTCAAGTGTAAATCATCATATCAAAGGTTGCATGAATTGTGTTGTTTTAGAGCTAACAATTGTGTAGGGTTTGTGATTCAAGCAAAATATTGATTCAATATCTATCAACATCAAGCAAGATTCCAAGTCCACATCCATTGGAGCGATCGCTTACATGTTTGCAACACTTAATTACAAGGTTTTGGTGAGTTGCAACATTGCTATTTGTTCATTCATCATTCTCTTTCCATATTTCATTCTATTTCAAGGTTTAATTACCAACAACGGGTTTGACCAAGGAAAACCCCTATTCACTAACCCCACAACATTTTTCCCTCTTCTTGTGTGTGATTTGCAGGGCTAGATTGTAGATTTTCCAAGAAGCAAAGGTGGAGAAAATTCATCAAGTCTCTAAAAGTTGTCAAAGTTTCCATCAAGCCTTAGAGAAGCTTGGAGAAGACCTACAGGTGCTATTTTGTAGTTCTAGGTCCAAAAACTAGTCAAAAAGAGAAAAGTAGTCCAAGACGCACGTAATCCACTTCAGAATTTCAAAAAAAGTAGAAGTGGATTGATTTTCCATGATTGGTGAATGAGTACCACTGTACAGGCCTAACAAATATTTTTTTAGATTTGGATACCCTTTTAGCTGAAACCTATTCTGGAGCATTTTCCCCGAAACTGGATTGATTCACCCAGATTGGCAAATGAGTCCCATTCAACATTAACATCAGATTTTTTAATGATCTAGACCTCCATTCTTCCTTCTTCAATCTCTCAGGTGCACATTTCCTGGTTCATAACCTTTTACTACATTTTGTTTATCTTCTTAGGTCATTTAGTATTTGTTTGCATATCACATTATGTTTTCCATTGGATTGTCTTTTCCAAGTTTACACTTGGTGGTGAACTCCTCATTAGCTATTATTCAACCCCCTGAGATAGCCCTATTGCTAGATTTCAACCTCTTTTGCATTGAAATATCTAGGGTTATCCTTGAGTGGAGCCTCTTTGAAAGTTGGCGTGAATACATTCATACACATTCCCCCATTTTACTAGGTTCCATTTTGATGAGCCTGCATTTAGGACATCGTTATTCTGATTTGGAGTGCATTTACATCCTAGATTTAGCTTCATTAACATTGCATTAGGTTTTGCATTGGTTAATTTGCATTCTAGGGTTTCAATTTTTGCATTAGTAAAATGCTCATTTAGCTTGCATTATTGCATCTAATTTCATTTGAAAATCAGTCAAATTCTTCATTTACATCTCAGATTTGCATCAAAAAACATAAAAAGCATAAAATTTAATTCTAAAATTCTAAAAATTTCAAAAAAAAATAGTACTTGGACTCATTCGCCACCTTGGGCGAATCAATCCCTTTGCATATTTTTCACTACATTTTCTAGAATTGACAATCCAATTTCTGAGTTTTTGTTTGTTGTTTCTGCATTTTAGTTTTACTTTCCAAAATATTTAGTTATAAGCATTTCATTCTTATTAGTTTACATTTCATTTGCATTCACCCTGCATTTAGTACCTTTGGCATCAGTGTTTGGTGTCCTATTGCTAATACATTAATGAGAAGAAGTTTGAGACTCATGTCATCCTACGATAACATAATCGTTGTGGATCTTGGGTTATCTAGAGCTTCCACTCCTAGTATTGACACTAGTACACTAGGAATGGATAACACCCTTAGTAACTCTTTGCCTTTATATTGCATGCAAGTTGAAATAAGGAGTGATACAATCCTGCAAGAAAACGTAATTCACATCCATGAGGATCTAGTAAACTTACAAAATGAAATAAGTCTTGAAAACATTTCAACCACTATAATTCCTAGCATAGAAAACATTCACCACATGCTTGAAAGGGATGATAGCCTTGACCTCATGAAAAAAGTAGTTCAAATCTTTGGCAAGCATATTTCCCCAACCACTAGTTGTCCTCTACCTACAAGCAATGTTACAAGCCAAGGAGGAATTCAAATTCCTCCTCCCTCAACAATTTCCTCAATACCTACCTATACCAATTCTCAAGTCACAACAACAATGCAACAAGTTAGTAATGTGATTCCTTCCCTGGGTATTCCTGCTAGCATCCCTAGTTCCTATGTAGCATCGCACATTATATTTACTACCGTACCACCTTTAAGCATTCCATTCACTTGTCCTACAACCACATACACTCCATCACCACTTTCACTTCCATCTCATAACACAAGCAATGACCCTCTCATAACACAACTTTTCCAAACTGTCTCATCAATTCAAAAGAAAATATCCACCATAAACCAGAAAAAAATGGCCCACCCACATATTATGTCAAAAGTAGTCCATTGTCCTTGGAGATATTGCAAACACCAATGCCACAAGGTGTAGAGGTGCCTAGATTTTAAAATTATGGAGGGAAAGACGATCCTTCTAACCATGTTAATTCCTACACTACCTTATGTAGTGACTTTTTCCTTGATGATAAATTGTTGGAAAAACTTTTTCCTGGGTCCTTGAAAGATACTGCCTTGGAATGGTTCTCTTCTTTATCAAAAAACTCAATTCATTCATGCAATGAACTTGTTGATGCATTTGTAAACCATTTCCAAGTGCATATGACTCCCAAGATGACCTTGGCTGATTTGATGAGATGCAAGCAAAAAGAGGATGAAAAGATAACTGACTTTATCTCATGCTACCAATCACTTTATTCCCAAATTGATTTCGAGATCCCCAACCCACACCTTCAAAATATGTTCATAAAAAAAATTTCAAAGTAAAATCCAAGACAAGTTGACCAGGATGAAATTCCCCTCCTTCATGCACCTATGCACTACCCTCTGTGATTATCAAAATTTGGTTAGTAGTCGAGATACAAGGTCCACTTCTAGCCGAATTGATATATTTGAGCCCGCAAACCAAAACAATCCCCAACCTTTTAGAAAATAAAATAAAGATTTCCTTCAATTTAATCCTCCTTGACAAACCACTCAAAATGTTAATAACCAAGTAGCTATTGTCAAAGCCTCGATTCCCTTTAGCTATGGAGACCCCAAAAGACAATTCACCCCCTTTCCCAATACCCTTCAAAACACAATGTCCCAACTTTTAGAACAACAAATGGTTACCTTGCCACTCATCAAAACACCTAACCCTACTAAACCTTTAACCCCAACCTTCAAATCAAATGCTTATTACCATATCATCGACAAAATGGACATGACATGGAACATTGCAAGCATCTTAAACATCTTGTGCAAGACCTCATTGATTCAGGCTGCCTATCCATTAGAGGTATTGGTGATCAAGGAAATAAGCCTATTGCCCCTCCTAACCAAACTTGCAAATTTTCACCAACCCAATGCCCAAACATAATATTTCATTTGTCAAAGCAAGAAAAACTACAAACAAGGATGTGATGAATTTGTTGATATAGATGATGAAAACAATGATTCTATTCTAAATAATACTATCAATGTCAATACTATGGATGAAATGGTAGGAATGATAGACACCATCCCTCATAAGGGCCAACCTAAGATCTCTCTTGACATTGATTTCTCCTCCAAGGATATACTTAAACATTTTCCCGACATGGTCCGCTTTACATAGCTAACTGTATCCATGATAAGTCCACTAATGGGATATTAATAGATCCCGCCTATGGAGAGAACGTGATCATCGAGCAATTTTTACTTTTGCATGAACTTTATCAAGATGAATATGATAAAATGAAATAATGGATCAAGACACACAATGGTTTTTCTTATCCTATGATAGGATTGATCACCTTACCATTGCAAATAGGACCAAAAACATTATATGTCACATTCTCCAGCATCCTACAGTTCGACCAATTTCATGTGAAGCTAGGCCACCCATGGCTTTTCTCCATAAAATTTATCCCTTTGGTTGTGCATAAATGTTTAAAGTTTCCCTTTGAAAATGAAATATTCATTTTCAACCATAGTGGCTTTAATCCCTTGTCTTCCAAAGGAAAATTTTCCCGAGATTCCTTTTGGCCATAACGCATGGAACCTATAAATCCTAGAGAGGACTTATTTTTCTTGTCCTATCAAAAGTCCAAGGAAAAGAAGATAGAAGAACTATCTCTCTAAAACATGTACCCATCCACATCTGAACCTACCATCCTTGATGAAACCATGCTTGAATCTAAACAAGAACCAAACAACCAAGACCAACTTGAAACAAAACCTTCACCTACATCCTCCAAAAGACCAAGAGACAATGAAAACAACCATGTAACACCTCCTAGAATAATAAAAATTTACAAAGTCAAAGAGAAAGTGGTTGAACAACCTCATGTGGTTCCTTTTTTTCCTCCCCTCAAGGAAGAAAAGCAACCTATGATTGATCAACCTGCTCGCAAACAAACACAACTTTAAAAAAAACCAAAAGAAATAGAAGTGCTAGAGAGCATAGGTGAAAACATCGTGCCTTTGCTCACAAGTTACACAAAGAATTAAACAAAGAAAATCCAAATCCAGACTTGATTGAAGTAATGCACAATGACCCTCCTCCCTAGCCAAAACAAGAAAAATCAATGCAACCTCCACAACAAGATTTTAATTCTTCCATGAACATTATCCTTCAACCTCCTATTGTGATCAACTTAAATGATGATGATGAGGTTGCTAAAATTGATGAAGAGGTGCATAATGAACTAAATACATTGTTTTCCTCTTTGATGAGCTTAAATGACAAATCTCTGGGTGCTTCTCCTATTTCGACACTTTCTCTTGTCCCTTTTGCTAGTTTCCTACCTTCGTATACATAGAACATGATTAGGAGGTGGATGACTTGCACATAGGTTGACTCGTATTTTCCTCACTAGCCTTTTTGCTTTATTTATTTTTCATTTTTCTTTGTATGCAATTGCATGTGCGTGATGTGATCCCCCGTGACATTTTTTTTTATGTTCTCTCTCTCTTTGTGACATTCCTCTATTTATACCTTCATTCTTCTCTATGTCATGCATCGCTTTCACTTCTTTTTCATCTCTATCTTTTTCTTGTTTTTTCCCTTTGGGGATTATGCAAGGCATTGATACACCCTATTTCTCTTCCATGTTGACCCAAAAGTCTTTTCTTTTTCCTTTTTTTTCCTTTTCAATTTCTCTTTTTCATTTTTCATTTTTTTTTTCCTTTTGGGGATGATGCAAGGCATCAAGACATTCATGTCTCCTTCATGTTGACCCAAAAGGCTTTCATTTTTGCTTTCCCTTTTTCTTTATTTCTCTCTTTCATTTGTCTTGTGTTTTCCTTTTGGGGATGATGCAAGGAATTGAGACAGTGCCATATGTCTCTTCCATGTTGATCCATAATATTTTTTTTCTTTTGTTTTCGCTCTCTTTATGTCATTCTTCCAGTTCTATGTGTATTTGGGGGATGATGACATTTCCAAGCTCTCTAAAAACATTGCAACAAAGAACATACTAACCCCAAATCCATAAATCCCTTGTGTGTTTGGTGTTTTCATTTTGGGGGAAAACATTTCTTTTCTTCTTCTCTCACATGACGCAACCTTACTCAGAAACATATTGACTTGGCATAGGTTTTTCCAAGTTGGCTCTCATGTCTTCTTTATTTTGTTAACATTTTTCATTTGCTACTTTAAAGTAATTTCTCACAACATGGTGTTTAGAAATTTCTTTAAAGTGGGGGCATACATTGGAATTATTCTTTTTCTCAGTTCTTATTGCAACCTTCTTACTTCATACAATGTGTTTGTCGCTTTGTCGATGAAATTGGGTGTAATGTCCTCCAGGAGCATAATCTCTCTTATAATATTGCATTCCTCTTAGTGGCTTGTTGTGACACACTACATCCCCTAAGTTAATTGTCTATTCTCTAATTGGTCCTCTCTTGGAGACATTAGGCACATTGTTCCCTAAGTTAAAGACCTTGCATGAACTAAGCAAGACTCCTTTGATCATTCTTTGCATGTTGCATTTTTAATTTGTTGTTATATGGCCACCTTGGATAACACAGCTTGCATTCCTGTAGTGCCATCCTATTTGTTCATGAGCTCCAAGCATACAAAGTTTTTCTTGTCTCATGAAGCTTGAAAATCATTTTTGTGTGGCACCTTATTAAAGTTATCATGAGGTATAACTTTGGTATGGTTGAGTAGGAAGCCCATTTTGAGGCATGGCTTTCCCCATAGCCACTTGCATGTGTGTGAGTGCATACCATCCATGAGTGTATTTTTCTCACCCTTTTAGGACTTCTCACTCAACGGACATCCAGAAGTTTTGTCACCTTAGAGTGAGTATGTGTTTTTCCAGACAAACAACCTAGATCTAATCCACATTGTGTTGGACAAATGGTTGAAGCTTGATCTTATTCTTTTATTTATTTTCCTTTCTCTTTTTCATCTTTTGCAGTGTATGCTTGGCCTTTTCATTGTTCTTTATATCATTCTCATGTGTGTTCATTTCTACTCATGTTAGTTTGTTCTAGGATCTTGATCATGGGGGCTTGGTCACCCCTCTTGATTGTTGTCATCTCGTCTTACTAGCATTGGTTCATTGGAACCCCTCTTGATGAATGTCTATCTACTTTAGTGTGATTTTGAAACATGTTCATCTTCTCACTAAAGTGGGGGCTAAATGGAGTCACTGAAAAAGTAACCCTTCTACTTTTTTTGACAAGTGTTTGGGCCCTCCTAATTTTGGCTTAATGTTGCCTTGATTTAGTGTTGTAATGTGGATAACACATTCACATTAGGTTTTGGGACCTTGTGAACTAATATGATTTTAATGGTGCCTTGCAAAAGTGTTTTGAAGTGTTGTAACACACTTTCACACTTTTCTAGGGTTTTATCAATTAACTAAGCATAATAAACATAATTTTAATCATAATTAATCTTAATCTTGCCTTATTTGGAGTGTTGTCAAGTGTTGTAACTCACTTTCACATTCTTCTAGGCTTGTCATTAATAATTTGGCTTTCTTATGCTTTAATTGGCCCTATTTTGCAGCCACAAGCCTCATTTATTGCATCTTTTTGAGGATAATCCCAACACAAATCAGTAACCAATCATAATTTAGGCGTTCCTGGCTTGTGTGGCCTAGATTTAGTGTCTGAGACTCATTCGCCACCTTGGGTGAATAAGTCCCACCTAGGTCTTTTTGGTCTCGATGCAGGTTTTACAAATTTCTAGACAATTTTGATTTTGGGTCCCATACATTATGTGTTATGGGACTCATTCGCCACCTTGGGCGAATGAGTCTCGTGTGAAAAAAAATCAAATTTAAATCAAATTTTTAGTGGGATTTTATTCTCCTAGATCTAATGTCGGCTTGTAGTGTTGTATTTTTAGGAATTCTTGCCTAATTAAGTATAAATACAAGGTTCTTTCACTCATTTTCATCCCAAGCATTCAAGTATTCATACCTAGCATTCAAGAGTTCACAAGAGCATTTGAGCATCATTTCAAGGATAGATTATCAAGCATTCTAGAGCATCTTTCAAGTGTCAATCATCATATCAAAGATTGCTTGCATCATGTTGTTTTAGAGCTAACAATTGTGATGTAGGGTTTGTGATTCAAGCAAAAGCTTCATTCAAGATCTATTAACATCAAGCAAGATTCCAAGTCCACATCCAATGGAGCCATCACTTACATGTTTGCAAGTCTTAATTGCAAGGGTTTGATGAGTTACAACATTGCTATTTATTCACTCATCATTCTCTTTCCATATTTCATTCTCTTTCAAGGTTTAATTACCAATAACAAGTTTGACCAAGGAAAACCCCTATTCACTAACCCCGCAACATTTTTCCCTCTTCTTGTGTTTGATTTGCAAGGCTAGGTTGCAGATTTTCCAAGAAGAAAAGGTGGAGAAAAGTTGTAAAGTCTCTAAAAGTTGTCAACGTTGTCATCAAGCCTTGGAGAAGCTTGGAGAAGACCTAAAGGTGCTATTTTGCAATTTTGGATCTGGAAACCAGTCAAAAAGAGCAAAAAAAACCGAGAGGCACAAAATCCACTTCATAATTTCCAAAAAATAGAAGTGGAATAATTTGCCACTATTGGCGAATGAGTCCCACTATAGAGGCATGACATAGATTTTTGCAGATTTGGATACCCTTTTAGCTAAAACCTGTTTTGGAGCATTTTCCCCGAAACTGGACTGATTCACTTAGATTGGCGAATGAGTATTGGGAAGTCAGCATTAACATAAGATTTTTCAGTGATCCATACCTCCATTCTTCCTTCTTCAGTCTCCTAGGTGCACATTTCCTGTTTCACAACCTTTTACTATAATTTGTTTATATTCTTAGGTCATTTAGCATTTGTTTGCATATCACATTATGTTTTCCATTGCATTGTCTTTTCCAAGTTTACACTTGGTGGTGAACCCCTCATTAGCTATCATTCAACCCCCCAAGATAGCCCTATTGCTAGATTTCAATCTCTTTTGCATTGAAATATCTAGGATTATCCTTGAGTGGAGCCTCTTTGAAAGTGACTGTGAATACATTCATACAAATTCCCCCATTTTCCTAGGTTCCACTTGCATCTGGGATATTATTCCATCTATCATCATTTGGAACCTTTGGTTTGAGAGGAATAATCGTATCTTCAAGAAAAAATCATCAAAATTGCAACAAGTCATTCAAAAAATAGATATTTCTATATTAGAGGTAACATTATCATGCATATACAAAAAGATACAATGAAAAAAACTCTTTTCTTCTTAGGATGCATTCATTCTTAAAAATTGGCCTCTCCTTAAAATTCCTAAACTTGGATCAATGTAGCATAAAGGATCCTTTGTGGATAGAAAACTCATTAAATGGCTGCCTCCTAGAGACTTCATCAAATTAAATTTTTATGGGGTTTCCAAGGGAAACCTTGGAATCTCTTGTGCCGCAATGATCTTAAGAGACTAACAAGGAAATTGTATTGGTGTTGTTTTCAATCGTTAGGTATTCAGACAAACAATGTAGCTAAATTCAATGCTTTAAAATTGGGATTGGAATTGGCTATAAAGTTTGCTATCCCATGAATTTTAATTGAAGGGGATTCAATGGTTGTGGTTTCTACTATTCCAAAAAAAGTTCTATTTCCTAGCACCTGAATTACATCTTATCACACATCCAGATTCTTCTTGCAAAATTCTTTTGCTATCAGGTTACACATTGCTATAGAGAGGCTAATACTCTTCTAGATTCTTTGGCTAACAGTTGTATTGATGATCAAATTACTTTTAAGGAGTTCTCGAGTTAGGAATGTGACTCATTTAAATTTAAATGATTTTTCTCAATCAGATATTATCAACTCCACTCAAGTACAAAAATACAAATTTATGTTTGAAACCAATCCAAATAATTTGTTAGCAGGGTTCAAATTCAAATATTATTTATCATTTCTACTTTTACACATCATGGGTATCATACGCTGAATGGACCGTTACTATGGTTGATTTGTCAAAATTACTTTTCTCAGGCCCCATTTCTCCATTAATTTCCCATGAGCAAATGCTCTTCATAGACGGTTAATGGGGACTTGGGTGGTGGCAGACATTTAATTCCCGAGATAGCACATGTGCATTGCTATTTTCACATCTAATCTAAAAGGTTAGTACAATGTCCATAATTCCTGGGAATTTCTTGACAAAAATTGTCCAATGGCTATTCATTTCTATTTTGGGATGTTATGATGTTATCTAGAGACAATTTTGTTGTTTAATTCCCGAGGGTGTTATGTTGGTAGCTCCTCCTTTGGGGGCTCTGAATTCTAAAAATTGGATATGTTCTTGTCCCATCTTTTGTATGTAACAGTTTTCCTACTAGATCTGTCTTCGGAGATCCTCCATATTTTACTTACAGTTTGCTCTGTTCACACATGACGTTCAATTTTTCAGTCTTATTAATGCAACATGTGGATCTACCTCTTGCAAGGATTAATGTTAAAATTGGCGGCATACATATCCTTGTTGCTATCTTTTGGGGCGCTAATAATTTCTTTATCTCCACTTTTATTTACATTTCGTTGGCTAGCTTGTAGCCGAAATTATAATAGAATATTTTACAATGTTTCCTCTAAGAAAATCATGACTTAATCCTCCTTGGAATCCTTGAGAGCTACTACTTTGGTTGATCTTTTGAAGTAATATAATATAATCAAGATCTAGAATTATGTACCTCACTAGAAGGAGGGTTGATGACACCAATTAAATCAATCCCACAACGGAAAAAATGACCATTATAGAGATGGATTTTAGTAGGAAAGACATAGTTTGCTTCATTCCAGTGAATTTCTTATAAGGTTTACAGGCTTGGATGATAAAGTATACACCATCAAAATTATAGTTTAGAAATATCTAGCCTGAGTTAGATTTGTGGTCATATTTTTTGCTAAGTGATGAGTATACATGAGCCTCTCATGAAATTCACACACAATTATATTATTATATTTTGGTTCTTATGCATTTTAAGAAGACTTTCTTGAAGGCTTAGTTGAATATAACCCCATTAATGAGTCAATAGCCAACAAAAAAAAGATAAAGAATGCATCAAATATGTTTTATCAAGTCCAAGTAGAGCATGTTCCTCATCATGAGACACTTTTGGATTTGAGAAATATATTCCTGTTTGGATACAAGTAGAGTAGGTAGTGATTCCTATATTGGAAATGCCACTAACCTTTCATTGGTTTTAAGGAACTTGAGATGGATAGACTCTTCACGAGGTTTTGAAATAATATTTTACCTTGGAATATCTTGGTTGGTTGGATCTCAATGTCAAAATCCATTATTTGGGTTATCTAACTTTCCCTCTTTTAATTTACCTCCAAGTGAAGGAGGCAATCCTAGAATCATAAGCGAAATAAAAAGTATTACACCTTAACATGTGAAACTAAATGTCAAAAATATTTTGAAGACCTCATGAGAGCATAGGCCTATTTTTTAGAAACATTTGGCTTTCCAAGGCCCTTAAAAATAATACTTGTGAATTCTAGCAAACATTCATATACATCTACATACATATCCTATGAAATAGTCACAATTGGGAAGTAATGGAGAGTAAGAGGAACTTGAGACGGTGTAAAATAATTGAGTGATTTATTTGAAAACCAACTTATACATGATATTGAAGATATTAGAAACTAATTTCATAATTATAGCCCCACTTTCCTAAAATTGAATCATGTAACTATGAAACAATTTATCTTTAAAAAATAGAGTAAGTTAGAAGGGCTTGCGTTTAGGTCTCATTGTGTTTCCTTTATGTCATGGTGGTTACCTACTTGATATCTATTGCAGATATATTTATAATCGAGAGGATGTTGCATATATGTTTGTGAGATTGTTGCAAATATTTTTGGCATTGGTTGTCATTGATTCCAACACTCAGTTTGGGTTATCATTGATGCTTGTGTGTACATTTATTTTGGGTTGTCATTAGTGCTTATAGTTGTATGTTGTTGATACTCTATGATGATGTGTTGTTGCTCTTTCATTGATGCATGTATGATGTTGATGTTCATGGTTGGATTTCATGCCTTGTTTGGTGACACTTAAAGTTCTATGAGTATGGTTGCTATCAGTAGAGATGACATCATGATGATGAGGATTAGAAGCATTAAGATGAGGATTAGAAGTAATGTTGAAGTTGGAGAGATGTTTCTGATGGTCTCTAGTATGTTGTATGCTCTCTTCTATTGTTCCTGAGGAAGTATGTGTTGCTACAAGAGAGTTATGGTCTTCACATGTTGGTGAAAGTTTTTTCTACGTGAAGTTGTTTTGAAGACTGCTTGGAAGAATTCTCTACATTCCTCTTCTTTTGGAGACATCATCTTATGGTTTGGGATTTAGTGTTTATGCTCTATGGATGTTGCACTCCTATCTTTTTAGGTCACCAATGTTGTAAAAGAGGTTTTTGGTAATTACAGCACTTCGGTAGTTTTATTGCTTGTTAGGATTGATTGATAGGAAAGTGCTCTATGTTTCTCTACATTAATGTTTCTACTCCTATGTCTTTGTGGAAATGCTCTCACTATTTGTGTAGTGTATTAGTTCAGTTTTCATGTAATGAAGTGTATCACAAGTTGGTTTGTTAATGTTCTATCTCATGGTTGTGTCTTTTTGTATTTTGAGATGAAGTTTTCTATTTCTCCTTGGTTTGTGGTGGTTTTTTGTGGCATGACTGTATGGAAGAAGCATATGGAAGTGTTGTTGGATGTTCATGGAATATATCTTTGTGATCCACACATCAATGTTTGTTCTCTTTGGTGTTGCATTGTGTTTTGAGTTGGTTTTTAAGGAAATTTATGAATGTATGGCTGATAGGGCTTGTTCTCTTTCTTGCATTATGTGCTTGGAGGTCTACGCTAGCATTTGAGGTTGTGTTAGGATGTATTTGGGTCTTAACCTATCTTTTGTGAACCACATTGAGTAAATTCAGTTAAAGTTTATTTTTGGGTTGACTGATATTTTGCTACATGTTTCTTCTTCACGTTTCCTTGTTACTGACTTGGGTTGATGTGTGCTAGTGTGTGTGTTGTTTGGGATCACATTATCTAAGTTATAATAAGTTGTTTTTTGATCCTCTCTATCTCCTGGATATGACCACATTATGTTTTTGTGGCTAACTTGTTGAGGTTATTGTTTATCTTCTATTTTGGCTGACTTAATTGATGTTTTGAGATCTTGCAAAGGATATAAATGAAAGAACAAATCAATTGAAAGTTGAGTGAGTGTGTGGTGGTGTGTCAATATGGAATAATGTAGTGAGTTGTGGAAAATAAGAGTCAAATGTTCTTTAATGCCTTAGTCAGTAGAGTGTATTGTTTACATATGTTATAATTTCCAAATCTTTATATATCCTACTATCAGATAATGAGTCTCTTCAGTAGGTCCTTGTAATTTGTATCTTCCCCTGGGGTTGTTCACCTTAGTACTACAAGTCCTTTTTATTTTTCCCTAAGGTTGTGTACCTTAGCTTGCAAGTCCATTAGGGGGCACTATGCTTCTTTAGGTAGTGATCCTTAAAACAAATTGTAATTCCATAAGTAGAGAGCTTCCTTCATTGTGAGATTTCTCATCGTGGTTTTTCCCTTCTTGGGTTTTCCACGTAAATCTGGTGTTATCTTATGCATGCATGTTCATTGTCCTATATTTCATTACTGTTGATTTGATTAAGTGTTTTTGAATTGTTTATAAGCTTTTGATCCTATTAAAAGTCTAAATTTTCATGTTATTGAAGGGTTTAAGATCTAAAGGGCTTGAATTTTTATAGATACTAATTCACCCCCCCTCTCAAAATCCACGTGTGTTCAACAATATAATCACGGTTGTTGACCCTAATGTCTTTCTATATTTGTCAAATTGTTAGTAATGCTGCATACCATGTCTAATAAGGCTTTATTGAAATGGATAATCTGAGGACTAATGAATGAAGATACTTCCCTTAGAGTTTCTAAAGGTGTAATTATTTGGCTAGGGGGAGGGTATTATAACTACATAGGGACCACAAATGATCAAAAGGGAAAAGGGAGATCAATAAATAAGAAGAGAGGGATGGATGATTCTAAATAAATTTCTCTGACTAGAAATATGTCACTTTCAATTCACATAGTTTGATCAAACATGCCATTATCCTTAATGGCTCCTAGGGACTAAATCGTTAGAGGTAGAATATCATTAATCGATCTAAGATATTAGATAAAGATTATTCCAATTGATAGATAGATCTTGAGAGGAATACTCTCCCAAGTGTTTCAAAAGTGCGTATTAAATTTAAAAAGATATTCCACAAGAACTTGATGGATGCTAAAGATATTTTCTCTAATAGTGAAACATAGTCTCCTCTTGATCTTATCTCAACATTGAATGGTTATAGGTTCAAAAATGAAGAACAAATATTTGGGCTTTCTCTTGAAAGAGGTGGAAATGATTCATAAAACCATATTCTCAACAACATTATTGCATAGCAAATAAGAGTTGGCTATATCTTTGATGTGCTCTTTAGGTGTGAAAAAAAAATGTTTATTTAATAGAGAAAGAGATTTTGTAACTTGGTAGGGTTAGTTGGATAAAAGCAAGAAGTTGGGTCCACGAAGAGGGGAAGTTTCGGCCAAAAAAAAATCTTGTAGAAAATGCGTACGTGTTATTAAAAAAATGCTTATGCGTTATGCTTTGGGTACCTGAGTCTAAAATAAGGCGTACGCATTATAACGCATACATGTTATATAACGCGTATGCATTTTATAACACATACCAATCATTTATTTAAAAAATTAAATACCTTTTAGAAATGCATGTGTTTTAAAATGTGTACGCATTTTGTAATGCAAAATGTGTATGCATTTCTAAAAAGTATTTTTTAAAAATAATCAAGTAAATAAAGAACACATGTGTTTTGTAACACATGCATTTTTAAAAATGTGTACGCATTTTTAAAATTTTGAATTCTCAACCCACATGTTGCCTCGGTTTTAGGCTTGGGAAAGGCTTGGCATCCCGACCCTTAGCCTTTGACTTGCAACTAAAAGACTAAGCCAGATTGAAGAAGAATGTCTGACTTTGGCAATATGGCTAATGGACTTTTTTTCTGAATCAATCTATAAAATTAAAACCCATTAGAGAACAAGGTGTCTAGTTTCCAAATATATGATTTTTATTAAAATTGGATTATATTTGTTATTTTTTAATTAATTTCTAAGCAAACTAGTCCTTAAACTTGGAATATCAGGCTTTTTTTTTTTAATAACTTTTTTTGGGTTAAGTTTCTTGTAAAACAAATTATATGGCATCAATCTTCAGACAATTCTCTATACAATGAAAAAAGAATATTCAAAAAATATTTAGTTCGGGTCCAATTATGTTGTCCGTACACATTGATTTTTGAAAATAGAAATTAAGGCCAATAAAAATTCAATAAAAAAATATATATTCAAAAAAACTTATAAAAAAATTCCTCATCAATATTCATGTTGTTTGCTCTCTTTCCCCAAAAGGAATTAGCAAAATACTTTTATTTGGGTCAAAAAGTGGTGTCTGTACACGTGCATGGTATGGTAAAAAAAAAAGGGAAGTCACAGTGGTTTTTATACATCCCTATCAAAATTTAATTTCTATCATCTGAATAAATTACATATTTGCAAACTAGATTAAAAATGATAAATTTCATATTACTAACTTTTTTTAAGATTCATTGTGTAAGTGCCTCAAATTTTCAGTCCAAGTGTGACAAATTCTTTAAAACAGCAAAAACACTTCCACTTTTTGAGTTTTTTGTTGTTAAAGATCAAACATTATTTCAAAGAAGTGATGATAGATGCCTATGGAAAATCATGATGAATTATAGGTTATTGAAGAAGTATTGTGAGATTCAACCAAGTCTAATGACTTTTTTCCTAAGTGATTCAATCTTCTATGATCATTCTATTTTTAGCCTAAAGCAAGGAATATTCAGATATGTGACTTATTAAAGGGATTTGGGATCTTCTAAAGTAGGTCTTTCACATTGTTCATGTTTCATTCTAGGATCCTATTCTAACAAAATTGAATAGGGTTTCTTTACATCATTAGATATCTTAATCTTAGACACACTTAAGGTTAGAATTGCACACACATTTCATGTTTTAGATTTATATTCATCATCAAGGTTTAATTACCAAGCTTGGGATTTGACTGAGGCAAACCCCTACCCACCAAAATTTATTTTGCAGATTATTGGCAGATCTGGATTCAAAAGTAGGAATTTCAAGTTACAGGAAGGAATTTAGGTCTGGAACTTCAAGATGAGATTCAGAGCTTTCTGGTAGAGCCTACTAAGACCCATTCACCACTTGGAAAATGAGTCCCTATTAGGACTTTTGCGGTAGCAGATTTTTAAAGTTTATAAGCTATAATTTTTTTATTTAGAGCCTCCCAGAGAAGCCCACTAGGACCCATTCACCACTTGGTGAATGAGTCAGTGTTAGGGTTGTAGAAACAACAGATTCTAATAGGTGCACAACATTCCTTACTCTCAATTTTTCCAGAAAACTCATTGTTTCCTTCTATTTGGTGATATATCTCTTCACTTCACTTTGTAGATCTAGGTTTAGAGTTGTTTTTCTATTCCAAATTTATCTCCCCAAAGCAGTATTTGACCTAGATTCTCATCCTAGCAAAAACAAAAATTGCAAGATTCAAACGTTGATTTGATTGACCACTTGGGTTGATACTTATTTCATGATTTGGATCTAATTTCTTGAATGAAATAGGGAAAAATAGGTTTATATCATAGCCTCCCCTTTTCCTATGTTTCATTTTAGTGAACATGACCTTTTGAACATCCCAATTTCTAATTTGGAGTGCATTCAAACCCTAGATCTTAGTTTTCAATAGTTTTCATTAGATTTGCATTGCTTGCATTGCATTTAGTGTTCTTTCATTAGTGAGCATTGCATTTAGGATAAATTTGCATGTTTGCATTTCTTATATTCACTAAAAATTAAAAAAATATCATTAGATCTAAGTTTTTTTTGCATTGAAATCATCAGTCAATCATTTAGATTCATATTTCACATTAAATTTAGTTACATTATTCATCATTCAACCTTATTCAACATTTCATTTAGAGATCTAAAATTTTGGAAAATCTGTTACAAAATTGACAGTTACAAACCTAAAACAACAAATACATAGGAGCAACTCAGAAAAACAAAAGTCTAATTCAGAAAACCCTAATATGGGACCCATTCAACATAGGGTGAATGAGTCCCTATACACACCTATTCATTCAAATTTCTAAGTGATTTCTGGTGTTTGATTTACATTTCTCTTCTTGTTATCAACCCTAATCTAGGACCCATTCACTATAGGGCGAATGATTCCCTATGCAGATTTTAGCAGCAAAAACTTTGAGTGATTTCAATTTTTGATATGCATTTTTGTTTTTGTTGTTAGCTCTGACAAGTAGTTTCCTAAAACAATTTGTTTTTGCATTCAATTTACTATTCATTTAATTAGATGTTGCAACATTGGAAAAAAAATTTCTTGCATATTTTAGTTAAAAGTAGCATTAGATTTCGTCATTTCCAAAATTATTGCATCATTAGATACGTTAGCTTACATTTTGCAATCATTAGAAAACAAAAACAAAAGACAAAAATATCAAAAACATCAAACAAAACCCTTAGAGAAAGCATAGTTATTTGATTATGTTAAACCTCTTCTTCAAAGTTAACCTATCCCTCAAGCCCTTTAGTAGTGATGACTTTGAAATGTTAGATTAAGCCCTTGAGTACTTCATCTCACAAGGTTCATCCACTAAGGCTTGTCCTAACAAACTGAAACACAAAGATGTTAACGTAATCACACCGCAACTTATCATGCACCCTCCCTCACAAAAACCTCAATTTAAAAATAAACCCATGCTCATCCTAAAACCACCTAAAATAAGCCTTCATTTAATGATAACAATGCTTCACAACAAATGGGTTACACTATCATTGCTCACACATACAATACAAGGAGCAATAGGAAACAACATACAATACCTGTTTCATTACCTTTTCCTCAACCTATCTTGCCTAGAACTCCTTAGTTACCCTCGAATAGTGGAAAGGAATATAATCTTGTTGAATAGCTTAAGAATACACCTGCTAAGATTTCCCTATGGGATCTTATTCAATCTTTAGTAAATTACCATAATATGCTTCAAGCATCCTTGCAACAAGTTATGGTTACTCCTTATACAAATGCAAATGATGTGGCAGTGTTAGTTCAAAGAATGAATGAGGTTAATTTAGATATATTTTTTCACCAAAGAGAGTTACCCTCCTTGGAAGTTCAAAAACCACATGATGCATTCATGATAATAGCCTATGTTAATCGACTTAGGATAAAGATAACCCTTGTTGATAATGGTTTGGCCCTTAATGTGTGTAGTGTGATCCTTTTAGAGAAGATTAATATGGATAAGAGTGACATTATCCCTGATTCTTTTTCTATATGTGGATTTGACATTATAGGAAAACAACCACTTGGAGTTATCACATTATCCATTAAAGTTGGAAAATTCCTATTACAGACTCCAATGCATGTTATGCCTAATGATATTTCTTACAATCTCCTCTTGGGGAGACCATGGATTCATGAAATGAATGGAGTGCCTTCTACTCTTCACCATGTAATGAAGTACGTCTATGACAAAAAAAATTACACATTGAAGGTCGATCCTAAACCTAAAATTTTCTTGATTCTTGAGAAAGAGGGACGAGATCCTTTGAAAGCATTGAAACCAACTACAAAAGTTGAAGTCGTGAAGGACAAATAATATGAGAATAATATTGATGAAGTCACTAAGTTGTTAGAATATGATTTGGGTTCCTTAGATTTCACACCAACATTCATTGGAGAGTTTAAAATTACAACAAAAGAAACTGAACAGAAAAAACAACCAATGGTAATGTCAACATAGAATTTGGAAGAAAACTCACAAGCATCTACTTCATCTACTTTAGAAGAAGACACTTAAGCTGTACAATGAACTTTGATGAAATAGACTACCAACAAACACCAAACTTGAAAGAGATGGAGAAACTTTATGGAAGAGGTTGTGAGCTCATGAAGCAACTTGGTTATAGTGGAAAATGATGTGGAAGAAAAGAACAAGGAATATATGTGTTCCTATAGAGCCTACCACACAAGAAACAAAAATGTGGTTTGGGGTATTTCCCTTATAAGATAATGAAAGCAACAAAAAGGCCCTCACTCAGCATCAACACCGTCATATGTAACTCCACTAAAATGACTCTCACTTTGAAGCATCCTGAATTGATTGATACAACTTTTAAAGAATCATTGGAGTACTTTGAAGATGATGAAAATTTGAAAGAAATGTTAGGAGTTTATGATAATTCATTTACTCCTAAAAAGAAACAGGTCACATGTGCTATGTTTAGCACTAAACAAGTGGATGAAAAGAAGGAAAATAATGAGAGTGATAAGGACAAAGAAGAATACAATCCTGAAATTCTGAAATAAAATGCACTTCCTTTGGGAGATAAATTCAACATACTGATGGATACAACTAATGAGGAAAGAGTGATTCAAATAGGAAAGTTCCTTGATGAGGATGAATGAGAAGATCATGCAACTTTACTTCATGAATTTTAGGAACTTTTTTCTTGTACTTGTTCGAACATGTCGGGTATCGATGCTAAGATAATGACATACAACATAGTCCTTGAAGAAGATGTTAAACCAGTGAGATAGAAGATACAAAAGATGAATCCTAAGATAGCTTTATTGGTTAAGGATGAGATTGAAAATATTCTTGAAGCTTGTTTTATATGACCTATTGATTATTCTCCTTCGATCTCGAGCATTTTTGTAGTCACCAAACCTAATAATCATATTAGGATGTGTATAGACTTTTCTGATTTTAATAGAGCATCTTTAAAAGATGATTTTCCTCTTCCTAATATTGGCATGATAATAAATTTGACTACGGGACATGCTTTGTTGTCATTCATGGATGGATTTTCTAGATATAATCAAATATTTATCAACCCTCAAGATCAATACAAGATAACATTTACTACAGTTTGGGGAACATTTTTTTTGGATAGTTATGCATTTTGGATTAAAGAATGCAGGCACAACATATCAAAGAGCTCTACAACATTGATATTTCATAATTACATACACAAGAGTTTGGAAGATTATGTTGATGATATTCTAGCAAAATATTTAGGTCGACATGATAATGTGAATATCCTTCAAAAAATGTTTGAAAGAATGCAAAATATAACATGAGATTAAACCCGAAAAAGTGTGTCTTTGGCATAGATAGTGGAATTTTTATAGATTTTATAGTATCTCACACAAGCATTAAGGTGGAGATGAAGAAAATTGATGCTATCGCTAACATGCCATCTCCTAAAAACATTTCTCCATTGCACACTTTACAAGGAATAATTCAAGTTATCCATCGTTTTGTCATATCCTTAGTAGATTGAACATTACCCTTTACAAAACTCCTTAAGAAAGAGGTTCACTTTAATTGGAATGAGGATTGTAAACAAGCCTTTGAAAATTTTAAAGATTATCTTGCTACTCCACCTGTCTTACAACCTTCTATGCAAGAAAAACCATTTATCCTTTATACAACAACATCAACCCATGCTCTCGTAGCATTGTTGGCTCAACAAGATGAAAGTGGTAGACAAATTCTTGTTTATAACATTAGTCAAACCCTAATTGATTATGAGAAATGATATACAATGATATAAAAATAATGTTTGACTCTCATATTTGCTACTATTAAATTGAGACATTACTTATTAAACACATAAATCCATGTGACGATGAAATTTGATCTTTTAAAACACCTTTTCACTAAAACAAATTTATCGGGACATCTAGCTAAGTGGGCTATGTTGTTAACAAATTTTGACCTTATTTTTTTCTCTCAAAAGGCAATCAAAGGACAAGCCTTGACCAACCAATTAGCTGATGCCCCCTCTCCCCTAGCGTTAGGTCTAATATAGACTCATTCCCTAATGATAATGTGTTGACTATTAAAACAGAGAAAGAAACATGGGAATTGTACTTTGATGGTTCTAAGTGTCGAACTAGCTCCAGGATAGGGGTTATATTAATTCCTCCTTCAGGTAAGCATATTCCCTTATATTTTTGTTTAAACTTCCTATGTATGAATAACATTGTAGAGTATGAAGCTTTAATAACTGGAATACGTGCAATGCTAGCATTAGATGTTAAACACATTTATAAATTTGGTGATTCCCTATTAATTATTAAACAAATAAATGGTTAATATCAAGAAAAGCATGACAATATTGTTCGATATAGAGACCTCACAATGACACTATTAGATAAATTTGAATCATATACAATTGACAACATATAGTGAAAGGATAATTGACATGCAGATGAAATGGTAAGCATCGCTTCCCTTATGTCTTCTAAAGATCCTTTTGCTTATTTTACATTTACAGTTCAAATAGTTCCTAAACAGTTGATAGATGATAAGAGTAAAGAAGTACATTATTAATCGATACTGAAAACTATAGTGAATGGTACATAAAGATATTCAATTATTTAAAAGAAGGTACCTTTCCTAAGCCTACAACTAAGAACACTTGAGCTCATCTTTGAAAAATTGCATCTAAATATATAATCCTTGTGGATGTGTTATACACAAGATCATTTAATGGTCTTTTACTTAGATGTCTTAAACAATCTGAAATACCTATAGCATTTGAAGAAGCTCATGCAGGTGCTTGTGAGGGGGATTTTGGAGGAAGATCGTTAGTTAAAAATTTGGTTCATATAGGATATTATTGGAGACACATGGAACAAGATTGTTTTGCATATGTGAAGAAATGTCATAAATTTCAAGAACACAACAATTTGATTCATGCTCCTACTTTTGAGCTTCATGCCCAAGTTTCTATTTGGCCATTCTTGGTTTGGGGTTTGGATCTTACTAGAAAAATATCACCACCCTCTTCCACTGGACATACACTTATCATTACTATAATCAATTACTTTACAAAATGGGTAAAATCTATCCCTCTTCATTCCATGGCAATTGATGCAATATGCCATTTCATATTGGAACACATTATTGCTCACTTTGGTCTCCCTTAGGAATTGATTTTGGATAATGAAACTCCATTTAAGAATAATGACATGAAGAAATTCTTGGAAACATTTAATATTCAACATCGCTTTTTGACACCATATTACCTACAATCAAATGGACAAGCAAAATTGACTAATAAGACTCTTGAACAAATCCTTCAAAAAATAGTAAGTAAACATAACAAAGATTTGCATACTCAACTAACCTATGCATTGTGGGCTTACTATACAAGCATTAAAACATCTACCGAAAACACTCCCTATAGCCTTGTTTATGGTGTTTAAGCAATAATTCCCTTAGAGTTAGAGATTCCTTCATTGTGAATTGCTCTTAAAGGGCTTATCAATGATACTACTTATAAAGAACAACGATTGCATCAACTTGAAATGCTTGATGAATAGCATATCAATGCTCTTGAGCATCTCCAAGCTTATTCCAAAAAAATGCAATGCGATTATAATGATGATTTCAACCCTTGTACATTTAATAAAGGTGACTTGGTGCTATATGAAAATCAACGTAATGTCAATGCTCTCCCGCATGAAAAAGGAAAATTCAGCCCTAATTGGTTAGGACCTTATGTAATCAAAGAAAACTATGGGTCTCGAGCTTATACATTAACAAAAATGGGTGGTACACTCAAGCAAAAGAACCTATTAATGTCGTGCATTTGCATTGGTATTACACATAACATCCTCTCTTTTGAATAGTACGTGTTAAAGTTCAGTGTTGTTAGATTAGGTAGACGGCGTACTATTTTATCTTGCATTGCTTCATTCTTTAACAAGCAATAATATAGTGTGGACCTTAGAGTCTAAAGTGATTATTTGATTATTTTAAATTGTTACTTTAGTTTCCATACTATTCAAAAGAAAATCTTGTGTGTTATGTTAATTTAGATCCTTACATGCATTTAATGTTATTAGATCATAAGTGCATTTAAGTTAACATAGCATACTTAATCACAATGTAGCATCTAACATAAATTGAATTTTTTTTAATTAGATCACATAAACATTAGATCATGGAGATATTTATTAGAGATTCTTACAAAGGATATTTAATAAATCACATTTATATTTAATTCAACACAAGATCATAAAAACATAAATGCTCATATATCATAAATATCATCAAAATTTTAGGTACATATATCAATGAATACAATGCTAATAGGGCCTATGGTTGTTAGATCCCTTGGCAACTAGTGCTACCCTCCATTGTGAGACAGTGGAATTTGATGGTGTCTTGCTCATAGATCTCATAGATAGCTGTAGGCCCCACTCCTCTCCCCTCATATCTACCTCTCATATGATTCCTCTGATACACTCCTACTCTATGTGATCCCTCTCTGCATGTAGCCTAGCCATATCTCTCTCCATCCTCGAGATTTCCACTCAGAGGGCAGACTCTATCCCACCACTGAATGGACCTCGAGAGGCTTGGAGGTTATATAGTGCTAACTGTAGTGTATAAAGTTGTCCTATAGCTAGGTTAGTGCATCTAGTTGCACTCTCATACACTATCCTCAATCTAAAAAAATCCCTAAATATATCTTCATGTTGCACCATGAAAGGTGGGGGCACATACACTGAAGGGAGATCATCCTCTATGCATAGTGCAGGAATCATCTCTATAGTAACACATTGATAGAGCTAACGCCACTCTTACATGGACCTTGCAAGATGGAAAACATAAAAGAAATCAATACACATCATAAAATATATATAAATCATATACAAAAAATTAAAGTGCATAATGAAAGCATAAACATGAAATCATCACCTAGATCTCCAGTCCGCTAGTCGGGGTATAACCATACTATGGTAGTCCCCCTCTTTTTGGGAGTCACAAATGGCGTGCTACTACTCACCTCCCCACACTTGTGAGTTTGGATCTCTGATATGGCTGCCACCTATGATCTAGTGACTCTGATAGGAGGAGTATATCTCCTATCGGGGGCAACTGGATCCTCCTATGTCTCATTGGTATCCTCACTCATAGACTGGGACTCCTCCTCCTCCTCCTTGTTATCATCCTCATATGAACCTAAAAATATGTCAAGCATGGTATCATCATCATCTGTATCTTTGTCTACCTACTCATCATCCCTATCCTCTTTGCAACCTAGAAGAGGTCTAGCATGGCGTGTAGGGTAGTGAATGGGAAAGGCATAGGTTTGTCGTACTGCAAGCAACCACTTGTCATAGGTCTAGGTAGTTCCTTCATAATCAGCCTTGGATACTGGGGAATTTCATGATCCTCATCCTCTAGACCACTAATATATACATCCTTAATCATAAGACGACAAGTGTCCCTAGGTCTAGATGCACTCTATGTTGATCGCAGATATCTCAATCTATCCTGTAGTGGTACTTGAACATGTCCAAACTGACACATGACATGATCATATTAGAATGGTCTCACTATGTAATCATGTCTCCCTAAAATAAATTGGTCTTATTGCTTCCTGAGTATCCCGTGTCTATCATATGTGTATTGGGGAATCCTATAATATAGTCTCCAATAGACATCATCCTCATCTAGTCGATCGAACCTAATCTACAAATGTAGTAAATCTCCCTCTTGCCATAGTCTCATCAATGCATAACTGAAGGCCCATGGATAGCCCATGGCTACTATGGTAGGAAATCATTTCGGCCTGGTACATGTGATGTGCTCGAAGCACCATACCTACAAGATTGTACAATGTACAATGCTATCTAGCTTCTAGTATACAAATCATCCCAAATCATAGTATAGATGTGTGAGCATACTACGACCCCACACATACACGTCCTATGCTCCTCCATGTATTTGATAATATGAACAAGTCCACCATCTAAATATGCTCCCCGGTTGTCTGGTACTAAGGTAAGTGCTATGGTAGTGATCATGATCTGCCATAGTAGTGGTGTTCGTGTATGCAGAAGCCATTTAAGCTCAATGCGTGGACCAATGCTTGATCAAAAAATAGGCCATTGTAGACAATATAGAATATCATCTCGCATATGTCTAAAGGATCAATCATCTGCTAAGTGTACGAACTCACCCCAAATAGGAATCTACAGGATGTGATGTACTTCCTCTCACTAGTAGAATTTGGCAAATAAATGACTAGGTGACTAAAACTTTTAGTCACAACAACTAAAAATGACTAAATTATACTATTTTTTTGCAACACAACTATAAATAACTAAATAAATGACTAATTTGATCATTGGGTAAAAAATGCAACTAAATAATTAGTCACACAAATTGTCAATTTCCCTCTTCCCCACCATTTAAAAATTTTCATTACAATTAAAAGTAATACTGCATAAAAAATTTCCCTCCTTTATCCTTCACAAGGAAGGATTTCTCCTCACCACTCCAAGGAGCAGAGACCAACACCACACAAAACCAGATCTGAACACTGAAGGAAACCTATAGCTATAGCCTGGAAGTCATTCACACATCACCAAAATTCTTAATGGAAGCAGATGCCATTATTTCCAAAGCAGAAGGCTCCAACAAGAGCTCTAGATTGTTCTAATGCCCTGCAACTATGCATTTTAGGGAATCCCCATGAAATAGAAGTTCAGAGGTATTTCATGGTGAGGTATTTGATATCAAATTGCTTTGATTTATATCCTCCTCTTTAGAATTTCTTTTTAAAAATGTGGACATTCATTCTTTGGACTTTTGTCCTTATTGTCAATGAAAAACCCTTAACTTAGGATACTAAACTGTTAGTGTATAGTTATCCATCATCTGATTTTATTAGTGAATTCCTTAGTTTAATGTAAACATATAAGAATTATTTGATATTGTTGGCAGATGGTCAGCACTCCCCTCGAGATTCGTGACATGGACTAATTTCCTCACATGGATCTGTTAACTCTAGTAGTTGTATCAGGCATTAACAGGTCAATCTTTTGGTGTAATGACAACTGTGGGCCAACAAGTGGTATCAGATCCAAAATTTTAAGGTTTGAATCCCCTTAGGTAACGCTGAGGGGGAGTTTGTTGGTAGATGGTCAGCACTCCCCTCAGGATTCATGACATGGACTAACCACCTCCCATGGATCCATTAACTCTAGCAGTTGTATCGAGCATTAATATGTCAATCTTTTGGTGCAATGACAACTGTGGGACAACAGATATAAATTTCATTATGCATTTATTGTTTATTAATATTGACAAGTTTGGCTATACTTTGTGTGTGCTCAAATTTATGAACACGAAGAAGAGGCAGAGTGTAATTTAGAATGCAAGACAATAGAACAAGCTTGTCAAGATGTATGAATATGTTGTACTCTCATGTGAGGATTTAAATACTATTTAAGGAATCATTGTGTCATATTTTTCAATCAATAATTAATCATAAGCCAATGGAAGACATAACCAATCTCAACAAATTTGAGTGTTCTCCTGGCCTTATTTTGTTTGTTCTACTTCTAAGTCAAAACTAATATCACTACATGATTTTCATTTTGCTATTTTTTCTTGGTATAAATAATTGTCACATGATCTTAAATATGTAACTTACTAGACCAAGCTCACAAAATAATACAAAATATTGGCATAAAATTGCACCACAAAATTGAATAAAATCTCTGAATCAAAGCTTTATAAACAATCTCTTTGCAACAATGTTACCTGCACTTTGAAAGATGAGGTAGAATTTTCTTTAACCTTAAGTATTTATGAAAAGGTTATAGACTAATGAATCTGTAATTAAGGGCACGAAATCTCATTCTTGAATTATTTTCTATAAATGGTGGGTGTCAATAACTTGTTCCTCATCAACCTTTTTTTAAGTTAGTCATTCTTAAGCAATAGATAAAGTGGTTTTAGATATCTTTATCAAACATAAATACATTTAAAGTTTATAACAATTACCTGCTTGAGTTGTTTGACAATGTTGGTTTGAAATATGAAGGGGAAGGAATGTTCATTCTCCCTCTTGAGACATTGGAAGAGGAGAAATTTCATCTTCTATTTTAGACCCACAATAGTGACTACCCCTTCTATTCTCTTTTATTGTTTAAGTCCTAGATCTTTCTCAAGAAATTGATTTTTTCTTATTTGTGTAATCATTTTTATGTGTTTTGAGTGCAAGGAAATGCTTGTAATTTCTCAAGCAATGCATTTTTTTATGATCTTGATTTTCGGTATGGTTTGTGGTCTTTTCAAGCCTCACATACTACTTATTTGCTTATTTATAGAAACATAATTTTGAGGAAGATTGGCATTGACATTTTGAAACTTCGGCATTAGGAAATGGAAGATTGGGAACTTCAAAGATGTTCCAATCATCATCAAGTCACCTTTATTGTGACTATTGGTGCCTTTATTTTTGTGATCCTTGATGTATGACCACCAAGTCATTCTCACATTTGATCAGATTGTTGATTTAGTAAAGATGAAATTTTTGGCTGTATTCATGATTTTGCTATGATAGTATGGATGAACCTAAATTTAATTTTCATAATTCATTTGAAGTCATTCTTTTTCTCTAGGGATATATATGTTATTTTTTGTTGACTTATAAATCCTATTTTTTAGCTTTGGAGGACACCATTATTGACTCCTTTTAAGCTCATAACTATGTTTCTTCACGAAGCAAGCCATGCAATTGCTTGCAAACTTACTTGTGGCCATGTAAGCTTTATTAGCCTTAATTTTTTTTTAGTATGTAATACTTAAACTTTGAAGTTCATTTGGATGCCTTGTTTGGTTATTTGTTATCAACTATTTTTCAAGTGCCAAATGATTTGAATTTGGTGAAAATTTTATCAAGGTATAGGATAAATAGAAAAAAGGAAAAAATGACAAATAGGAGCAACACATGAGCCATTCAAACCATTTGAAAGTATTTTCAAGACTATTTCAAGATACAAGCACATTAGAAGTGTTTGCTCCTAAGCTAGGTACCAATTTTACGACTTTATTAACATCATGAAAGCAGTGAGCCCATGCATTAGAGGAAAAGTATGGAATTTTTGGTTTGGATGGTTTTGGGAGTTGATATTTGACATTCCACACTCAACATATTAACTAATATTATTTATAAATACAAACCTTAAACTACTACATAATATACCTTATTCCACATTTACGGTATTTCCTCCATTTATAAGCCACAAAAAGAAACAACCGAGTAAAATTGCAATTGATCATAGAAAAGGAAAGTAATAGAAAAAGTAATAATTTGCAGTGCAAAAGAAGAAAGTTTTTGTTGCAAATAAATGGTAGGCCTATCAATTTATACTTCATTGTCAAGAGTTATTGATCCTTGTCCAAACCCCTATTAAAAATTCTTATTACTATCAATGTTGTTGACAATAGTAGTAGGTGATCAACCCCATTGTTTTTCCTACCCATAATGAAGGTTTCACATTAGTGTTGAGATTAAAAAATTGCATTAGGTTTGATCTTATAAAAATCATTGCTTAAAAATTGTCATAGGTCTTGTGATTATATTCCATTGAAGTATATTCTTACAAAGCCCAAAGAAAGTGTCAAAGATTCACTAATAAGCCACTGATCTATTTCCATTGAAGCATGCATTGACATTGTTGCAATTTCCTTGCTATTAACTAAACCCTTATAAAAACTTTGCAAAATACATTAATTAAGAGATTTTGAGAGCTTCCTTGCAAAATCCATTGTGTGCACATTTTGCAATCATATCATTTCATTCCATGAGACAACATCTCTTTGAGGAATTCTATCAAACAATTTAGGTGTTTTGTCTATGATTCCACATCTTGCATATATGTCTACCAGAGCGTATTTAACTATAATTTTGTAAAGGCTTCATGAAGATTCTAGAATCTACAATCTACTTCACACAAATATCAACAATAGGAGGCCACCATGAATGTGGTGCTTTATGAAGTGTATGTTGATCTTAATATGTTTAATTAGTTTCCTCTCTACATGATTTCAAGAAATAGCAATGGTTGTGACTGTCAATATAAGAATGCTAGAATATCTTGTGAGAATCCAACCTCCAAGAAAAACTCTCAACTGCATGAGATCTCCAACATTACATTTGTTGCTCCTCTATATTCTACCTTGCTTGTAGCTATTGCAATGGCCTTTTGTTTCTAGAAATTCCAAGAGACAAGTCCAGAATCCAAATGGAAGGCATCCAACTAGTACACTACTTTTGATCCACACCTTATTCCACATGTGTATCCAACTAAGCATCCTTCAACTCCTAGTGAATACATAGTGCCCAGGGGGATATTCCCTTAATCTGTGTGAGTTGTAGGGGGGGCCACACAAGGAGGGGGAAGAGGAGCAACATGTGGGTATTTAGTAAGTTCACAATGATTATTCTTATGATCCTGCATGAATGTGCACACCATCCCAACTATAAAAGATATATCCAATGCAGTATGAGACAAGTAAAATAGGATCCCAATAAGTTCTGTAGATAAGGCAACATCAACTATTGGTGAGGTGCATTGTGTTGTTAAATTAACTCTATACTCTTATGAATTTCCATGTATTACATTTCTTGCTCCTCTATATTCTACCTTAATGGGGATATAGCAATGGCTTCATATTTCTTGCAAGTGTAGGAGAAAAATATGAATTCCAAATGGAAGACATTTAAAAGTAGGCTACCTTTGATCCATATCTTTGTCTCAAATTGCATATATATATATATATATATATATATAGGCATCTTTCCACTCCCTTGTGAGTACATAATTCCTAAGTGTATGGTACCCTAGATGTATATCAATAATTATTTTAGCAACTTTCTAGTAGTTGTCCTTATGATCTTGCAATAATGTGCAGACCATCCAAAATATAAAGGAAATATCTAGTCTAATATGAGTCAAATAAAATAGATTCCCCACAGGTTGTCTACATAAGGCAACTTGCACCATCAACTATTGGTGAGCTGCATTATGATGTTTAATTAACTCCATAATCTTATATGGTAGCATGTTGGTTGCACTAATCCAATTTAACCTTTTTATCCAATCTAGTGCATATATATGTTGAGGAAAAAGTAATTCCTTCATCTGAACACAAAACTTGTATCCTTAAGAAATAATACAGTAAAGTCCAACAATCATCTCAAAGGATTATTTTAGTTGATCCCTATAACCATGTATCAAATAAGAAAAATCTCTAGTGATGATGAAATCATCCACATAAAGTACCACCATGAGTTTACGACCATCACATTATGATCTACACACACTATGATCTAACTCACCTTTGGTGAGGTCCAAAAGGGAAAGAACTTTGTCAAATACCATGCACTATATAGAGAAATCCAATTCTTGCGTGCAAACCAAGTGTGTATTATCTTACAAAATCCCTTGCGGCTATTCATCATAGAATTATGTTCTCAAATCTCCATTTAGGAAGGCACATTTTATCTCCATTTGATGTAACTCCCAACCAAATTTTTCTGCTAGAGCAAGAATAATTTGAACTAAATTTATCTTAGCAATAGGCTCATGAGTCTCCCAATAGTCAATGTGAGAATCCCTTACCTACTTAGAATTGTGTCTTTATCTCTCTCCAAAGATCCATCAAAAGTATCTTTTGTCTTATAGATCTATTTGCATTTAACAATATTCTTTCCAAGTGTTAGGATCAAGCTTCCAAGATTTTTTCTTTATAAATGAGTTGTACTCCTCCCCCATTACCTTTTTCCACCCTTTTTTCGTCTAGCTTATTTGTAGGATTGAGGATCACATTTCCATTACCGTAGCAATGGGTGCATAGCTAAACCTTTATTTTCAACTTCAATTCCTCCACCTACAAGTCTCATCCCCATATCACTTGTATCCTCCCCAAAAATTTTAGCTGGTTTCGAGAGGCTCATGGATAGCATTCATCACTAATGTTTCTTTACTTGATCTTTCCGGACATAGTATGCAACATGTTTATCCTCTTCAATTGGGGGATCTTTGGTCATATTGATCTATTTCTCATGAATTATTGGGTGAGAAAAATATTGGTTAGTGCAATATGCTTCTAAATGGTAATGGTTTGATCTTCCTATATTATACGGGGATACAAAGGAAAATCTAATGATCTTTTGGTTTATATTGTATCTTTTCTTGCATTCTTTATGCGTAAATATTTATAACTTAACCTTCACTAGATTTGATTCATTTGAACCTATGCTTCTCTGTACAATACACAATGTTAGCATCAGGCCCGCTCTCTTGCAGGCACTTCAAGTGATGCCTACGATGATGCGGGGATTTCCTGCATCACCGCAGGCATGACTTGAAGTGCCTATGGGAGAGCGGGTATCTATAGTTTATTGAGTTTCCTATAGTTTATTATGGACAAATCATCGATCAAGGATTCATAATTACCTCAACAAGTGAGAAGCAGTCTTACCTGAACCTTACCTCTTGATTGATTAACTAATACTGATGTGCCAAGCATTACTTACAATAGTAATATTTCTAGCACTAGATATCTCACTGAGTGTTTCCATCGATCGCTCCTAGTTGGGAGATATAGCCGCAAAGATGGCAATATGCTATATACTTGATTGGTTGGGCTAGATCCCTTTCCAACTATTATTTTCCACCCACCTGGAGTAGACTGGTTGGTCGTTGGTTGGGAGAGATAGCCAGCTAGAGAGAGAGCTAGAGAAGCACCTGCTCTCTTGCAGGCACTTCAAGTCATGCCTGCAGTGACATGGGAAAGCCTTACATCACTGCAGGCATGACTTGAAGTGCTTGCAGGAGAGCGGGATCACATTTATTTGAGGCATTTTTTGAAATAACTCGCTTGCCTTGTCTATACTTCCACATTTTCATGTATTTCTAGCAAGAAACTTGTAACTACAACATATGAAAAAAAATTCCCTGCTATTATGTCTTGATGGATGTCCCTTCATTATTATTGGATATTTGATGTAGTGCACATTATTATAGTGCAAGCCTATTTTTCTATATATATGAATAGGATTCTAATCCATTCAAGTGAATCAACTAAAATTTATATATTTTCAATTGTTAGAGATATTCATTCTTACATTGTTTCCACCTAAAATACTTCTTCATATATGGTGCAGCCACAGTAGGAGGGTCCTCAAAGAGAACAATCCAAACCATGCAAAAAGAGTAACACAACAAAAGAAACACAAAATATGGAGGAAAATGCAGATGCAAATATTCTTATTAATAGAAATCTCAGTTACAATCGACCGACAACATCCGGGCTTACAGATTTGGTTCACAGGCTTGATATAACATGTTTAAAATTATGACATTCCAATATGCTCCTATATGCAAGTTGAAATATTACAAATCTAATCCTAGACTTATCTACTCATTATTCGCTCTTATTCGATGCTTTTCTAATGATCTATTACAAGATTTATATCATATCCATAGGTCTAGAAACATCCGCGTCGACCAAAGATTATTACAATCTCCAATGAAAGAAAATGTAATGTGTGCATGAATAGGTTGGCCTCAAATTTGAATTACTCCATCAACAGGTGCATAGAATGAAGTGTGGACCTATAATGAAGGTCGGGGACACTCCACGAAACATTTAAAATCACGCCATCGAGATCCACAAGTCAGAGGGATGATCCACAATGATCGAACTAGCTGAAAGGTTTGAAATTATTCTCGTGCCGATTGAAGAAACTACCATGAAATATGGAAGCGATAACTTGCCGGAAAAAGATCCAATCGCACTCAAATCTTGGAATAAGGAAAATGAACATGTCCACAATGTACACAAAGATCTACTGGATCTGGTGAAAAAATATGATGAATCCACTAACAAGAACAAAAACTGAAAGAAAATATTTTTTGTTGATGCAAGATTGCCAAGAACCAAGG
Organism: Sequoia sempervirens; assembly: GCA_007258455.2. Taxonomy (NCBI): domain Eukaryota; kingdom Viridiplantae; phylum Streptophyta; class Pinopsida; order Cupressales; family Cupressaceae; genus Sequoia; species Sequoia sempervirens. The sequence goes on from VDFB02193867.1 coordinate 386,852,850, forward strand.
ATTCTCCTACATCAATATAGCATTTATGTGTTTTCTCAAATCCTCAATTCAATATTTTTTTGTCATTTAAATGTTTCATATAAATCAACTATTCTCATATTCAAGAGCCATACTATATTTGATAGACATTGGACAACATTATAATATGAAGGAGCATTGGTTGTTCAAATATCTATTAAATAGGTCAAAACCCATTTGATGAAACTGTTGGATGTAAAATTAGTTTATGTTAATGATCTGACCAAGCTTGTTGGCCATTTAGAAATAGCCCTAAATCAACAACTCTCAAATGGTTGTTGGGAATGTCTTGGGAGTCTAATAAGCCACAAGAAACATAAATAAACCAGAGCCATATACCGTGAGAAAATAAATTAAAATAAATATCTTTGTAATATCAATTAAATTAGCATGGAGGTTTTGTTCGAGGATCACTCTGGTTTTAGGTAATTCACAAGGATCGACTTATCCCCTTATAAGATCTAAAAATAGATAAAGTACATGGAAATAAATACACTTTAATCTTTCATAGGAAGGTCCTTGCATAGTAAATTTACTATCAAGCTTAATGGTGACCCATTTGATAGATAGTGGACAACACTACAATTTGTAAACAAAATTTTGCAATAAATATAGGGACCATTGGTTGTTCAAATGTCTGATAAAAAACAAACAAGATAATGTGGTAGTTAGAGTGGAGGACAATATGTTGGTAGGGACATCCTCCAAGGGTATACATTATTTTAGTCCTTACCAAGTAACATTGAAAGCCTAGTACAACCAAGCAATAAACAAGAAATAACAATGCTTTCATATAAAAGTGAATGAGTGCCCTAACAATCTACATCTAACAGTAGATCTTAAATACCAAAAGGAAAGGTCAGTCTTGAATATCACCACTCCAAAATAGACCATCCAAAACATGAAAAATTTAAAGCTTAGATGCAACATTGTTAGGGTGACAAAATTTCAAACACATTTTAGCTCTATGAAAAACAAAAAACCCTACACTGTCAAGAGATGCTAAGCTAAGATTGCTCCAATGACCTTCCATATATATGAAGTGAACCTAAACTATTGATTCTCAATTACCACTACACAGGAACCCCACCTTTGAATCTTATATCCAATCTACATATCATATGTAACTACAACATATGAAAAAAAAATCCAGGTTGTTATGTTTTGATGGATGCCCCTTCATTATTATGGGATATCTGATGTAGTGCGCATTATTATAGTGCAAGCCCATTTTTCAAATTGTTTCATTTAGCACCACCAATATTCTCCACAAGAACATTGACCTTGTTTAAAATGATGGAAATGGTTCACATCTCTTAGAAAAATTTCTCTTGCAATTGTTTGCATTTACTTAATTATCCTAGATTTATGTAAAAGATACTTTTTCATAATTGTTATGACTCTTATGGATTTCTTATTACAAACCTAACACCTCTTCCCCATCATGCAAACATTGTCCAATATTCATGGCATTGTTTTCCAATTATTAGTCCCTCCTTCTTTGTTATGTACCTCCATCCTAGTGTTCATGCCATGTGGAGTTTGAATGTCCATCATTGAACTACTCCCTATCTAGTATGTCATGCTATGATGTCTTTTATTTAAGTCACTGTCATGCATGATTGAAAATTGTCATGTTGATCTTCTCATTTATCTATTCACTTTTACTATGCATTTGAATAGCTTTAAGAGCCACCTCTTTTAAAATATTTGGCAATGCCTTGCAATCAAAATATGCACAATCTCCTAAAGTTTGAAGCTAAATATTTCTCATGTGGGAAATATCCTATGAATAGTGGATAAACATCATACCCTATGAGTATGATTTGTGCATGATCTAACAAAAAATGCCACTATATCTGAGTAGTTGTATCTATAAGCTTTCTTGATCTTTTCAAATTGTGAATTGTTGTCATGTTTTGGTGTAGATATATGTGCTTGAACCAAGATTTTCATGATTTAAAGTGTTTTCAAGTTATCCTTTTTTCCATGTCATATGAGTTTTCCTTATTTGGTTATAGATAATTCTTGTTCATGCACCAATATCACTAGTTTCTTGTAAGTCTACATTTGATAGTTGTAGAGCCTTGCTTATGATTGTCTTGTGCATGCCTAATTTTCAAGGTGGGATTACAAAAGTGTGAATGCTAAAGACAAGAAAATGACTTTGATTCCACAACATTAAGTAAAAGTATTGAATCTAGAAATACCCTATTGCCTTCATTTTCCAAGCCAATTTCTTTAATTTTGCATAGCTCTCCCATGTTTTTGGATGTGATCTATCTCCTACACAAAAAGAAAGTACCATTTTATGCCCTTCAATCCAACTACATGCAAGTATATTTTTAATTTCTCTTATCTTTCATCAATCTCCTTACTATTTGAACCTCACTACACCTGCCGACTTTTGCACAAATGTTTTAGAGAAGAACATGCAATATTTTTAGGATCCAACCAAAAAAGCAGTGTTGTTGGAATACTCAGCCTATATTCATATATGATCCATAGATAGTGTTGCTAGGATTATCAATTATGTGAAAGGAAATTAACACTGTTGCAACTCTTTCAAATGAGTTTGCTTGTGAAATTTTTAGTTTTCTTTTACTTATAGAAACATGTACTCTGATTTGTCTTGCAGAATAGTTCAGTATTTTGAGCGTATTTTGAAATATTTTTCAACCCACTTTCTTAGTTGTTTCTTATACTCTCAACTTGAATTTTCTTTTTGCTATGGTAGTAGGAAAAATGACTTATATTTCATGCTTAAGACCTAATAGGATCTTTGTATTGTATTCTTAGAGTTATGGCCATTAAATATGCCTACAGATGACAAATTTATCATAACTGCATAGTTGCACTTATGGTTGTCTATTTCATTCTCGAAGCCAATGTTTAGGATACCTTTATATGGAAGCATTTTAATTTATTTTGTATTGTTTTCCTTCTTTTTTATACTTATGTTTGATGCCTTTTATTATTTTAAGTGTGGATATTCAAAGAGAGTGAAGGAAAATGCTTATATTTTAGCCATATTTGGTATGTCACTAGTAAAGAAAGTGGAAAGTGAATATTTGAGTTATAATTTTGTGTTTTTTGAATTAAATCAGGTAAGCCGGGGTTCACAAAGAGACAGGAAGATCTATTTTTCCTACCAAATTTTGCAGATGATTTTATAGTATCCATGCAAATAATATTTTCATTGATAGAATTTTGTACATGAAAATTATTTTCTAATGACTATGCTATAGGGACAAATTAAGATAATGGTCTCCTAACATGATTCTCTAGTTTGAACAGATATTACACGAGTATATTCTAATAAATGCCATTACAAAGCTAAGACTTTTGTTTGTTTATGATTTAGAAACAACATAAGTAGTTTACAAGAATCAGATTAGTCCTGATCCAATCATTTTAACATATGAAGAAACTACAATTGGTGGGTTCTTTGCTATCAATCAGAGGGGGCAATTGTTGCTTGCAATTGTCAATGAAGTTACATTTGTTCCTTTTGTTAGTGGATAGGTGTTTTTTTATATCCTTATATATGTATTTGACTAAAGCTTTTGTGCTTTCAATTTAAATCTCTCCATGTATTAACAAGTGTGCTTGTTTCATTTCTTCTTGTGCTTGCTGTGAATCTTGCTAAAGAGGAAACCTTCCTAGGGTAGAAAATATGGTAAGTGTCAACAACTGTGATTTTTCATATTTTAGTCCATGCCTAATAGTTGTACCAAGGGGCATGTTTAACAAATCAAATACAATTGCTAAATTTTCACTATGTTGGAAAATAAATGGATATTTTTTCTTCTATTCCACAACATTAAGTAAAAGTATTGAATCTGGAAATACCCTGCTACCTTCATTTTCCAAGCCATTTCTCCAATTTTGCATAGGTCTCCCATGTTTGTGGATGTGATTTGTCTCCTATAATTTTTTAATAGATTTATCTTTCTGTTGTGTTTGGACTTACTTTTGTAAGCTTGCAATATACAATGAACTTTTATTCTTTCTGAATTGAGACTAATAGTAATTGTGTTGGTTTTATTGAGGCACAAATTCATTCATGGTGGAAAAGGTAAACCCTATTGCTCATATTAGATGGAACCTTGCATATAAAGGAGGAAAGATTCTAGCTAGGTTATTGTTGACTACATTGAAGGAGAGAGCTTCATATATGGGACACAATCAACACTCTCCCTCTTGGATTCTACACGTTACAACTTGCTCCAAGAAGATTTCCCACATTGTAGAAGTTTTAAGAGATGAAAGCTTGGGCATGTGTTTCCATAATTGTAGAAGTTTTTTGGAGAAGTTTATTTCTTGCAGTCATTTTTGTGCAATATTGTAACTCAGATTTTTAGTCTTGTGACTGAAAATAAAAATTGTAATACTCTATTTCTAAGCTATAACTAGAACACCTTTATTTTATTAATAAAGTTCATTGATTTTTCCTTCTTAATGGTTGTCTTATTGTGTGCAATTGATGATTGATGTGTATTTCTGTGTTTTATGTTTAAATCCTCAAATATTAGTCAATTAAAATGACTAAATATACTACTAATTAATGTCAATTAATAATTAAATTTACTAAATATACTACTAATTGATAGAAATCAATGAACAGTGAATAAATATGACTAAATATATGACCTGTGAAATAAAAATGACTAAATATACTACCAAATTAATTAAAATAATGATTAAAATTAATGACTAAATACACTACTAATGTATAGAAATCGGTGAATAAAAATGACTAAATCGGTGACCAATTAATAACAATCAATGACTAAATATATCAGTGAATAAAAAATGACTAAATAAGTGACTAGATTACAACAATAAATGACTAAATCAACGACTAAATAAGTGACCAGTTAAATATATCAGTGAATAAAAAATGACTAAATAAGTGACCAGATTACAACAATCAATGACTAAATCAACGACTAAATATACTACCAAATCAATCAATCAAAACAACCAATAAATGACTAAAAATGGTTTAGTCATCAATTTGGTCATGTTATAAATGACTAGCAATAAACTACTAATGGTCACGTGACCATGTTCAGTCATTTATAAGTAGTTTTTAGTAGTTTTTAGTAGTTTATTACTATTTCTATACTAGTGTCTAGAGTAGCAGTCATCTCTCCTGTGGGAAGATGAGAGGTACATGTGTCAAAATATTGTCTCTCTACCAGGGCTAACAACATGACATCATGATACCTCATAGGAGGAATTAGGTATACCCAAAATAATCCTACATCCTATAGAAGGCTAATCTCCTCCTCTGACAGTCATGTGATAGAATCTCAAAGGAAACAAAACTATCTCCCTCTGAGGTGTTTTTGGGCTCAAGGAGGAATATAAAATAATAAAATACATAACATAAATCCTAAATTTATCAATTAAATAAAATTAGACTTGCTCTAAGATGCTTTATGGCCAATGTGGATAGTTATGCCATTTTTGGATGGGGGGTCTTGGACACTTTAGACAATTTAGGAAACTTTGCACCAAGTGGGACACTTTGTGCCAAGGTGGGACACTTTGCACCAACAATGGACACTTTGCGACAAAGATGGATGATTTGCGCCAATCTTTTCTAGGGTCCTAAAATTACTCTAAATACATGAAGAAGTATAGTAAATGCATGAAAACAATGAAAAAGTAGAGTAGAATCCACTCACTATCTGTCAAAGTGTGCCTTGTGCCACCTCATCATGAACAACGCCCAATCTAGAGGGCTTGTAGGTCCTTCAGCTTGGCATCCTGGATCACTATGCACCAAGGTAATTTTCAAAAAGGTAAATGTCAAATGAATAGTAAAAGTATCATTTTCATTAGTATATAGTAAAACCCTAGTAAATAAAGCTTATTTCTTTTATTTGATTTAAATTAGCATATTGGGAGCTAGAGGACTTTGTTTTTTATGTTGTTTGTTGCATTGAATTTGTGATTCCACTTCTGCTCTCATCACATGTCTATCACTATGTGGTATGGTACTTGGAAATACCCTATGATATGACTTAAGTAATTCGATGTGGTTTCATATTTACCTTGATTCCATCTCCATAAAGCAAACAAAACCATGGGAGCATATATCTACCTTCAAATTTGATTCTCCGTAGAAGTTTGATAAGAGGATTTTTGAATGACTAATGAACCGGTGTTGCAAGATGCAGTCCTTAATGTGGTTTTGCAAGTAACTATAGTGGGGGCTTCATTCTCCCTAATAAATCCATATGTGTATCCCTTTTTTTTAAGTTTAATTCCTTTAGCTTGCATATGAATGTAGCAACATATGGTTGCTAAAGTGAGGGCTAAATGTAGTGTCAAAAAAGGTATCCCTTTTTCACACTTAATTTAGGAATATTTATATTACAATGAGCTTAATTATTCCTTGATTTAGTGTTATGATGTGTTTTACATCTTCACATTAAGTCTAGGGCCCTTCTAAATAAAATGGACTTAATGGTGCCTTATTTAGGGTGTTGGAAAGTGTACCTATTAATTAATTGAGGTCAAATTTTCTTTAATTGGGCTCTTTAATTCAAATCCAAGCCTAATTAATTGCAAATTATGAGAGATAAAAGTAAGCTAGGACTCTTTCACCACATGGCGAATGGGTCCTCACTTAGATCTAGGACCCCCCTTGGGATATGTTTTTTGTGGGATTTTAATGATTTCAAATCGTAGATTTGATGTCGGCTTGTGATATTTGAATTTTTGGAATTCATCTTAAGTTATGTATAAATACAAGGTTATTTCATTATGTTTCAACTAGATCTAGAGAGAAAGTTTTCAAGGGAGAAAAATCCAATCAAGCATTCATATTCAAGAAGCAAGCAAGAGTGAAGTCTTGAGCAATTTTTTAGTGTTTTTGCAAGTCTTCAATCTCATTTTGTTGTCAAAGATCAAACATTATTGAAGAAGTGATGATAGATGTCTATGGATAATCATGATGGATTCTAGGTTTTGGGAGAAGCATAATGAGATTCAACCAAGCCTAATGACTTGTTTTCTAAGTGATTCCATCTTCTATGATCATTCTATTTTCATCCTAAAGCAAGGTATATTCAGATTTGTGACTTATTAAGGGGATTTGGGATCTTCTAAAGTAGGTCTTTTGCATTGTTCATGTTTCATTCTAGGATCCTATTTGAACACAATTGAGCACAGGGTTTCTTTGCATCATTAGAGATCTTACTCTTAGACTTACTTAAGGTTAGGATTGCACATACATTTCATGTTTCAGATTTCTATTCATCATCAAGGTTTAATTACCAAACTTGGGGTTTGATTGAGGTAGACCCCTATCCACCAACAAACACCAAAATTTGTTTTGCAAATTATTGGCATATCCAGATCCAAAAGTGGAAATTTAAAGTTACAGGAAGGAATTGTAGGTCTGGAACTTCAAGATCAGATTCAAAGCTTTCTAGTAGAGCCTGTCAGGACCCATTCACCACCTAGTGAATGAGTCCCTATAACTACTTTTGGGGTAGCAGATTATCAAAGTTTATAAGCTACAATTTTTTATTTAGAGCCTCTCGGAGAAGCCTACCAGGACCCATTCGCTACCTGGCAAATGAGTCCTTTTTAGGGTTTCAGAAACAACAGATTCTAATAGGTGCACAACACTCATTACTCTTAAGTCTTCCTGAAAATTAAGTGTTTCCTTCTATTTGGTGATAGATCTCTTCATTGCACTTTTTAGATCTATGTTTAGAGTTGTTTTTCTTTTCCAAATTTATCTCCCAAAAACACTATTTGACCTAGACTCATGTCCTAGCAAAAAATGAAATTGTAAGATTCAAACCTTGATTTGACTCACATGTTTGGTTGATAGCTATTTCATGATTTGGATCTCATTTCTTGAATGAAATAGGGAAAAATTGGGTTTTATAGGGTTATATCATTGCCTCCCCTCTTCCTACATTTCAATGTGGAAGTTTTTTTTGTTCAAAAGTACCTAGAAAAAATTCTCTCACTTGAGACCTACTAATATTTTTTCTCATGGAAGAGCACACAATCTACAAGAGAATACAAGAATAATGGACTTACTAGATAAATGACTACTTCTTAAAAAGAGAAAGATATCTCAAGATCTTTACAGAAGCTAGAGAATATCCAATTGAAACATAAGATAACATGCACTAATATGAATACAAGTATCAAAATCAATTGAAAGACTAAGTTGATCCTATAAGGTATGCCAAAAAGTGAACTACTTGTGGTGGATTTTAAAATTGTAGTAACTAAGGGAAATTCTCTTATGAAAAATGGAATGCGAAGGGATACTTTCAATCATAGACAAGCAAGGGCCATTGAGTCACCTAATACTTTTTATTTTATATAGTCAAGACCATTATTTACCAAATGTAACAATAATATAAAATATGTGAGCTTGCTAATTTTAGTTAGTACTTGAGAAACCCCAATACACAAGGATCTTGTGCATCAATAGTTTTCTTTTGATTAAGCACATGAGAGCCTTTGAAGGTTTTCAAAAAAAAAATTCATTCTACACTTAAAAATAAGAGAAACTAAATGCATGATATTGTGACCATGAAGAGATTGATGTAGAATAGAACTACTTTAATGTCTAACCTACTATATACTAACTGATTTAAGGAAAAGAGGTAGAAGGAGGATAAGGTTTCAGAGACAAAGAAGGTTGAGAGGAGTAATTGAAAAAGGGTGGGTGAAGGAGCACCAAAAAGATATGACTTATAAACCTTCTCTAGAACACACAACCAATCCCCCTTTACAAACAAGTGGGCATCTATTGTAGGGTTATCTCAATTTACTCTCTACAATTTCACTTGTCATAAAACAACATTAACTAAAATCTATGGTTACTAGAAACTTAATGTATACAAGTAATCTAGTTTAGTTTGAGGGTCATAAGTAGACACACACACTTTCTCATAAAATTAAACTAGGGGGCCTTCTCCACTTGAGACAAGTAGTAGAAAAATATAAAACACTAGAACACATTGAAATTACTTACAAATTTACAGATCACAATCAATCAACCTTTTAATATAGAGAGTCAAAAGACAATTCTATATTAAAATTATAAAAGATATTTACAAGAGGGTGGAGCCTTTGTGGAGCCAAAATAGTGTTCATAGAAATTAAAAAAGAATAAAGAATAGAAAAAACAAAAGGGTGCATATGCCAAAAGGGCAGAAACATCTAAAGGATGATCTTTGACTAATGTCAAATTGATGGATGGGAGGTAACATGCATACAAATTCAAGGATATTAACCATAGATAAATGAAACCATGGTGAATTCCTTTGGATGTAGACAACAACTCTAACTTTTAAGAATAGAGAGCTCATGTGATCGACGAGACAAGAAATCTCAACCAACAATCATTGAGGAAAGTGGGACACATCCTAGCCAACAATCATTGAGACATGTGGGACGTTGAGGCAAGTGGGACACATCCTAGACATGAGATTAAGAAGGCCATCATAGATCCTACAATCAATCACAAAAGAATTATAATACTCTAATTGAAATACAATTAAAAAAATAAAATGAAATTATATAATATTGTAATTTAAATACGATGAAAAACCTAAAGTGAAATAAATTATATTATTTACACACTTTTTTTAGGCTAAATATAACCATGGAGATGGTTACATAAATTTTACTTTGGGGACATAATAGAAAGATTTATTTGTTGACCCCAATGCTTTATGCCACTTTTAAATTATGTTGTACGAAGCTTTTCATTAGGAATCTACTTTCAACCTAACCATATATTTTTTGACTGATGTAAGATTTAAAAATTATATTGGATTGGCAATAATGGAACATAGTAGTTATGAAAGGTTGTCAATTAATCAGCTTCCGTATAAAATTTTAATTCTTTATATTAAATTATAATATAAAATAGGTAGGTATAAGGAATTGAAGCATAGATCAAGGATAATATAAGAATTGATATATAAAATATCTTTATAAAGATAAGTATTGATATGTAAAATATTTTCATAAAGATAAGTATTATATATAAAATATTTCATAAAGATGAGAAAGACAAATATATGTAAATCAAGTAGATCTCAATTATTAAATAAACTCTATCACGATATTGACATTTTACAAGAAACAATAGTACAAATTGTTATTTTATTCTATTTTTTAATTTCGATTCTTATTTTGACTTTAGACACGTGTAGGATTAAGTATAAGGGATCGTGTAGTCTTTTTCCTAATATTTGAGGTAGAGAAAATTAAGCAATGCTTTATTTTTTGTTTTGTGCATTTTGTAAAATTTATTCACTACAAGAAATGATACTTCAAATGATTTGATTGAATGGACTCTTGCATAAATCATTTGAAATTTTAAGCTCTTTCATCTTACACATGGTGAAATGGATAAAGTAATTGGTTGTGATATGCATCTTAAAGAATCAAACATTCTAAATCTATACTACTTGGTGGCTATTTATAAGGAAGGCTTCCACAAGCACCCCTCCACTCCACTTAGCTTTCCATAAGTCTCTACAAAACTTTGCCAAGTATGTGGCTGCTACATTCCCAAGGACACTCAACTCATGGTCAACATATGGGGTATTGGAAACGAACCTAAAATATAGGATAATGTGCTTGAATTTAACACAAATATATTCATATGATCCAAGATTGATCCATGTTCTAATGACTTCCAACTCATAAATTTTGGTACAATTGGGAACACGTGCATAGGTAGTAGGATGGAGGTTACCATTGTAGAGTATACTTTAGAACAAAGAAAAAAATAAGCCCACTATACAAATGTAGACCGATGGTGAGGGTTAGCACTAAAATCTGTATTTGTTTCATCTTTGATCCATATGCACCATCAAACGATGATTGATCTAGTGTAATCAGATGTTGTGTATTGCTTGATTATTCGAAATACATATTTTCTTGAGACACAGGTCATAACTAAAAAAAATGGTAAGGTAAGGAGGATTCACCTTCGCTACAAGCCATTTTTTACATTTCCTAATAAAGGGAGAACAAATATTCCACCTATATTGAAAATTAACTACATGTAAATTGATATATGAAATTTAATTAGCTTAGAATTAGAGTACAATAATATATATCTATACATATTATTATTATTATAAATTTAATTTATTGGAGAATATTTTCACCTATATTCATTGGGCAGCAAGGCTCTCATCAAAAAGGGGACAAGAAAATGTCCTTGTGACCATAGAAAAGTGAGGGGCACCACCTCACCTTGGCATTTGAACCTTTATATCCATGAACACTACTTGTTAGATGTAGCAAAAAAAATAAAACATGCACCCACTAATTTAGAGCTAGTACTTGAGAAGACTCAATAGATAGGTCTCTTTCACATCAATATTTTTCTTTGAAGTAACTATGTGAGAACCTCTATAGGAGGCTAGTTTCCTTGTCTACTCTATACCTAGAACTTAAAAAACTAAATACAATTGATACCCTATACTAATTGCTTTATGGAAATGAGGCATGTGCACAAATATGGGGGATCAAAAAGTGGCCACAACCACTTTTTGGTCCATCCAAGACATAACATGAGTGTGTTATAATGCTCTCATATTATAATAGGCTTTTGTTAAAATGTTCTCACATTATAATAGAATCACATTATAGATTGGTAATGATTGGGCAATAGCACGTTCACATTTATTTTATGATAAATAGAAAAAAATTAGAGATGAGCTAATTTGAGAAGGGGCACTTTCAAACATAGAAAAACAAGGGCCATTAAGTCACCTAATAATTTGATTTTATGTAGTAAAATACCATTATTTACCAAATGCAACAATAATATAAAATATGTGCTTGCTAATTTTAGTCAGAACTTGAGAAGCCCCAATATATAAGGATCTTGTGAATACATAGTTTTCTTTTGATTAAGCACATGAGAACCTTTGAAGAAGTTCAAATTTATTTTCTATTCTACACTTAAAAATAAGAGAAACTAAATTCATGATATTGTGACCACTAAGAGATTGATGTATAATAGAACTACTTTAGTGTCTAGCCTGCCATATACTAACAGATTTAAGGAAAAGAGTAGGAGGATAAGGGTTCAAAAACAAAGAAGGTTGAGAGAAATATTTATGAAAAAGGGCGGGTGAAGGGGTATCAAAGAGAGGGGACTTGTAAAGCTTCTCTAGAACAAACAACCAATCCTCCTTTACAAACAAGTGGACATCTATTGTGGGGTTATCTCAATTTGTTCTCTATAATTTCACTTACAACAAAACAACTTTAACTGAAATCTATAGTGAGTAGATATTTAATGCATACAAGTAATCTAAAGGATGATCTTTGACTAATGTCAAATTGATGGATGGGAGGTAACATGCATAAAAAGTCAAGGATGTTAACCATAGATAAATGGAACCATGGTGAATTCCTTTGGATGTAGACACCAACTATAACTTTTAAGAATAGAGAGCTCATGTGATCCAAGAGACAAAAAATCTCAACCAACAATCATTGAGGCACATGGGACACATCCTAGCCAATAATCATTGAGACATGTGGGACGTTGAGGCAAGTGCGACACATCCTAGCCAACAATCATTGAGACATGTGGGATGTTGAGGCAAGTGGGACACATCCTAGACATGAGATGAAGAAGGTCATCATAGATTCTCCAATCAATCACAAAAGAATTATAATACGCTAATTGAAATACAATTAAAACACTAAAATGAAATTATGTAATACTATAATTTAAATACGATTAAAAACCTAAAGTGAAATAAATTATACTCTTTACACACCTTTTCTGGTTGATGGTTACATAAATTTTACTATGGGGACATAATGGAAATATTTCTCTCCCGGGCCCAATGCTTTATGTCACTTCGAAATTATGTTGTACGAAGCTTTTCGTGAGGAATCTATTTTCAACCTAACCATATATTTTTAGCTTAGGAACCGAATGACTGGTAAGTAGGGGGCGTAAAAGTAAGATTTAAAAATTATATTAGATTGGCAATAATGGAACGTAGTGGGTGTGAAAGTTGAAAATCAATCACCTTCCGTATAAAACTCCATTTTTTGATATGTTTCAATCAAGTATAGATCGAGGATATAAAGATAAGTATTGATATATAAAATATTTTCACAAAGATAAGTATTGATATATAAAATATCTTTGTAAATATGAGAAAGACAAATATATGTAAATCAAGTAGATCTCAATTATTAAATAAACTCTATCATGATATTGACATCTAAAAAAAAAAATAGTAGTTCAAATTGCTATTTTATTCTATTTTTTTATTTTTATTTTTACTTCAGACGTGTAGGATTAAGTATAAGGAATCATGTAGTCTTTTTCCTAATATTTGAGGTAGAAAAAATTAAGCAATGTTTTATTTTTTGTTTTGTGCATTTTGTAAAATTTATTCACTACAAGAAATGATACTTCAAGTAGTTTGATTGAATGGACTCTTGCATAAATCATTTGAAATTTTAAGCTCTTTCATCTTACACATGGTGAAATGGATAAAGTAATTGGTTGTGATATGCATCTTAAAAAATCAAACATTCTAAATCTATAATACTTGGTGGCTATTTATAAGGAAGGCTTCTATAAGAATGCCTCCATTCCTCTTAGCCTACCATAAGTCTCTACAAAGCTTTGCCAACTATTTGGCTACTAGATACCCAAGGACACTCGACTCATGGTAACATATGGGGTATTGGAAGGGAACCTAAAATATAGGACAAGATGCTTGAATTTAATATGAACAGGTTCATAGGATCCAAGATTGATCCATGCCATAATGACTTCCAACTCATATCTTTTGGTGCAAGTAGGAACATATGTGTAGGTAGTAGGATGGAAGTTACCATGGTAGAGTATACTTTAGGGTCATTAACCCATGCCTTTGATTAAAAAATTTCATCAAGGAGTGAGATCCTAAAAATGGAGGAAGTTTCTAGACTAGCACTACAGAAGAATGAGCCCCCTTGTGACCAAGGCTACCACATGCCTTGGCCCCCACTTATACTAGATAAACATGAGAACCTTCTAGTTGAATATTTTTAGAATAATATTCTCAAGTTTGCAAGAATACACCAATAAATATATTTTTTTTTTATTATTAATGATCTTAGTGATAGTCCATGAATTAAAATCAAAATTATTCGAAAAAAAATAATTCTATTTTACACATTTATTATAATATTATTTATATATTTTTGAATATGAATTGTATAGAACTTAAATTTGTGGTTAATTAGTTTAACATATATAATGTAAATATTAATAGAACCATAAGTTGTATATTATAAAATATTTAATTAAATGTATTTATTATTGTTTAATATTTAATATAGTGTTAGCTCTTGAATAATATTATTAAAGAATTTGTGTTTATCTAATACATCTATATGTATTATTACACTTTTCCCAATGAAATTCTAGCTGAATTTTAATTTAATGAGTATAACTAGAAATAACCATACTTAAAAATATTGTGGTTTATATATATATATGACAAATGGGATTTCTCACTACAAAGAAAATCAACTTACTAAGAAAAATCTACAATTCAGGGCGACAATTTGCACTCATGAAGCCACCTCCTGCAACCTTCATTCAAACCTTTATTTGACAACAATAACTGACTTAGAATGTTCTAGAAAGTGTAACTACCCATTTTTTTTTACACCAAAGTCTAGTCGTTCAATTTCCTACCGAGGAAGATATTTTTGTTGAAACTCACTTTTTGGTGGAACATCTTCCTAGAGCCATAACTTTTGACTTGGGTGTCTGATTTTCTATTATAATATATCATTGGAAATATCTCAAAGAGATATACAACACCGAAATTATTTGAATATCATTCTGTCCATTTTTGAGCTTTTTCGAGGCTTCTAATGGTTTCAAAATTGAGTTTGAAGTTGTATAGGAGAAATTTATCAGGACAAAAACTTTAATATCTCCCAAATAGTACATGATATCAAGATTATTCTTCTACCATTAGATACATTTTTCAATTTCAATCCATGGAATAAATTTTCAGGTCCATACATGGTTGTTTAGGTCAACATACTAAAAATATTAAGTTTCATTTTTTTGACCTTTTCAAACTTCTAATTGTCTTACCCATTAAGTGTCATCATCGGACTCAAAAAATGAACGAAAATAAGGAAGCACAATTTTTTTGGGTGATGCAAGATTGCCCCTATACTAGTGGATGTTCTTGCATCATTTTCTTGATGATAATAAACACAAGTAGAAGTATGCATGTATGGTAAGAAAAAATATTTGCCACCTAAACTCTTCCTCTAATGAAAGCTATTATTATCCTAATTAAATAAAATATTTTTAATTATGTTTGTACACTAGTTCCACATTTCAGTAAGAGAAATATTTGTACTAAATAGAATGCCAAGATATCAAGTTATTTCACCATGTTTTATTTATTTATAATATTTGGATATCCACTAAGGGATGGGATCATATTGATGTACATCAACAAAATTATTTTATAATGAGCGAACTAAGATCCTGAAACTTGAAAATATAAGTTTAAAATGTTTAAAGTATTGTTCAACTCTTTTTAGGAGTTTTCTAGGAATAATAAGTTATCATCAAAAAGTATGAATTAATCACAACAATATTTTCAGGGATGTAATACCAAATATAAGCTACAATTTATTGGATTTTTACAATAAATAACCCAAAGCATCAAGAGTAAGCACATATAAAAAGGGTGATAGAGGACACCATTGTATAATGAAGTGTTACAGAGGGAAATGATTAGATATAGATCTATCAAGCACTATGTGGATATCCGCATATTTGAAAAGAATTTGAACATGAGCACAAAGTCAAGGCTCAAAACTTGGTCATTGCATCATTTTGATGATGAAATTCTAACATAGGCTTCGTCAAATTTAATATGACCAACACAAATTTTTGACTTGAGTTTTGAACGCATTCAGGAGTCTTCAATACAAGAATTATATTATGAAGAATATATCTAAACCCCAAAGAAATATTTTAAAATTTGGTCTCACAATACTTTGTACTACTAGTTATATTGGCATAGCTAATGCCTTGTCAATAATTTTGTAGGAAATGTTTGATAAGGTAATAGGGTGCTAGCCTAAAATGGCGACTTCACTCCTCCCCTCATCCAAAAAGTCTAACTAAAACTTTGTTGATACTTGGACTTAGAGATCGTCTTCATACAACTTCCAAGTAAAACATATTAAAATCATCTTTAATGTGCAACCAAATAGTGTAATAAAATTCCACCAGAAGCCTATCAAAGCTTGAAATTTTGTTATGTGCCATAGAAAAGAGGGTGAATTCAATCTCTTCAAGGGAAATGAGTTGATCCAAATACTTGTTATATAGAGTCAATTTTACTATGAATATAATAATTGACTATCTCTAAACAAGAGCTTCTTGTATATCCTTCAATTGATTTTCATTTTTGAAAGATCTCCCTTAGAATTTTTGAAATATTAAATTTATCTTAAAGGGATCCATTTTTAGTGAACCCTAGTCATCTATCAATGAACAATTGTCTTCTTTCTTGTACTTATAGTTCAAATACTGAAAAAATAAATTATGAGTCTCTGTTATATTCTTTAACCAATAGCTCCTATTTTAACACCTTGAGCTCTATAAATATCAAGTTTATGCAATTATATTTTAGTAGAAAAAATAAAAATAATAGAAAATGCATCCTAAAACAATGATACCATATGATAAACAAAAATAATTAGAAATGTGAAGAATATTTTTATGTCCACCTTTCATATGCACATAATAATATACTAGGTAATCTTCCTCAATAATACATATAATTATATACCAGATAATCTTCCTCATTCCTTCATTCATTAATACAGATAATTGTACTACCCATTTAAAATATTTTTAAAAACTAATAACCAAAAATCTAATCACTACAGAGTTAAACAGTTTTTATAATTTTTTTAAATATATCATATATTATTTATATATGCAATGCCTTGGATTATATTTTAAAATGATAAGCAATTAATCATTATACCAAGAAGGTGTACACAAGCTCTGTATCCTGATATCAAGGATTGAAACTAAATATAAGTTAATAATCATTGAATCAAATTAAAATGCCTTTTAGTATTTCTGAACAGATTAAGTTTATAATGCATGTATGGAGAAGACCGACTGGTTAGTCACATGTCTGCACCAAACAACAAAAACAGTCTGAATAATTTCCATTTAGAAATGTCCTATATATGTATATATCAACAAATTATTCTTTTCTGCAGAATAATTCATGGTCCTACACTAAGATAATCATGGATATTAGTACTTAAATTTTACTGTGTTGATTTTCATGGCTGTGCGTACATTGTATTCATATATAGCATGAAAGCAAAATAGAAAGCTTCCTCTGCTGGGCCCAATGCTTCATGTCGCTTTGAAATGGTGTTGTACGAAGCTTGTGTGTGGAATATGTGTAGTAACCTAATGACTATGATAAGTAGTTGGCAATAATGGAAGATAGCTGGTGTAGAAGGTTGACAATCAAATCACCTTCTGTATACAACTTTATTTCTTCACATGGTGGATGTAATCGTTTGTACCAACCAAAAAGTTTCACTTAAATGAGTAATATATAATAAGTTTCACTTAAATTGGTAATTGCATCTATATGGATCTATATAGATTTAATGAATATCTCTAATTTTTATATTGTAATAAAATGATATAAAATGTATGCAGTTTATTAATAGATTGTTTCTACAAACAGATGTCAATTTTCTGAATTTTATTTGCCGGTGAATTTTTCATTGGTGAGTTTTTCATGACGATGAATTGTTGGCAGTGAATTTTCCGTCGGAGATATTTAATTATTTAATTTTTCTGGAGACTTCTAGAAAGAAGTGAGTTGTCTAGATAATTATTTAATTAATTATTTGATTCCTCGAGAGACTTCTAGAATCCAGTTAGTTAGGGTTCTTAGAGTCTAATTAATCTTAGCCATTGAATGAGATTAAATCATGGCCATTGGTTTTCCAATGAGAAAAGTATAAAAGGGCATCAATGGGCATTTGGAGAACGCACTTGAGAAAGACCTGTAGTGAACAAGTAGATTTGTAGTGAGAGCAAATAGTCTTGCAGTGATAGCATTGGGGATAACAACTGTGGAATTTCAGCAGGAGAAATTGAGGGAAGAATAATAATCTATATTAGCTAGGAGATTAATAATCAGTAACTGCAATAGAATTTTCACATGGTATTATAGCTAATCTGAGGGAAAAAAAGACTCAGCACAGGAAGAAAATTGAGGGTTTATAAAACCCAGTGCTACCTCTTCAGAATTATTTTTATTGTTATTATTTTATTTTTTGAGATAGCCTCAACAACTTTAAGAGATCAAGATAGATTGGATGGAGCCTCAAATTTTGTTGTCTGGAAGCCAAAATTTCTTTATTACTAGAAAAGAATGGTATAAAAAAATATGTGACCAGTGTTGTAGTTGTACCTACAGATCCAACACAACTCTTAGCATATAAGAAGGAAGATTCCAAAGCGAGGAGGATGATCCTTGATGGTGTCAAGGACTATATTGTTCCACATGTCACAAAGTTAGATACAACGAAGAAGATGTGGGATGCCATTCTGAATCTGTACTAGAATGCTACCACTAACCGGAAGTTGATTCTTAGAGAAAAGTTTAGGAATACCCAAATGAACAAGGGAGAAGATGTTACAAGTTACCTCACCGGACTCATACTTGTCAAGGATAAGTTGGCAACTATTGGAGATAAACCAGATGACGATGAGCTAATGTAGATAGCCCTAAATGGGTTTACTAAGCAGTGGGATGTCTTTGTTCAAGTTATCAATGGACAAGACACCTTACCGAGTTGGGATTGACTATGGAGTGACTTCACTTAGGAGGAGCTCAAACTAAGTCTTGTCAGTGGAACCAGTAGTAAGAGTTAGAAAAATGAGGTAGAATAGGAAAACGTTGCCCTTGCAAGAAAAGGGAAAGAGAAGAAAGGGTCTAGCAAAGGGTCAAATCCAGAAAGTAAGAAGAAGAAGGACTTGTCAAAGATCAAGTGTTATGGCTGTCACAAGTTTGGCCACTATGTCAGCCATTTTCCACAAAGGAAGAAGAATGAAAAAGAAAGGCAAAAAGCAGATGACAACTTTAGCAAGTGCAGATGAGATCTTTAGTAGAATGGAGGATGAGTTTGCACTCATAGCTTGTGTGGTTAGCTCAACCTCACAGGGTGTTTGGTATATAGACAGTGGGGCATCATTTCATATGATAGGAGTTAGAGAGTACTTCTCCAGTTATAAGGAGGAGGACATCAGAATCCAAATTTATACGGGGAAAATGTTCAAGCTCAATCCAGTTGGGAAAGGGACTGTCCTATTTCAAAGGGAGAATGGCAAGCTGATTCCCATTCATGATGTGTTGCATGTTCCAGGCTTGGGTATGAACCTAATTTCCATATCCATCCTTCAGGATAAAGGTTACAATGTACTCTTTAGAGGGGTGAATGTGTTGATCAAGCATAAGGATTGGAAATCACACACAACTATTCAAGATAGGAGCAACGGACTTTATAGGTTGCAGTTTGATACTCATAAGGCACTAAAGAGAAGCAATAATTCTAGAGATCAAGGAGAGCTATGGCATAGGAGGATGGGCCATATACATCATAGAGAACTTAAATTGCTTCGTGAGACAGTGACAAGTGCTCTAGAGGTGAGCACAAAGCATGATGATGTATGTAAGGGATGTATGTTGGGGAAGTTTGCGAAAGAAGCTTTTCCAACGAGTGACATCAGATCCAAGGGTGTTCTTGATCTAGTACATTCAAATATATGTGGACCAATATCGATGAAGTCTCTGAGAGGATACAAGTACTTTGTTACTTTTATTGATGATTTCTCCAAGAAGACTTGGATATACTTCTTGAAGACCAAGGATGAGGTCTTCAATCGCTTCCAAGAGTTCAAAGCTCTTGTGGAGAATTCAACGGGAAGGAAGATAAAGGTTCTTCGGTCATACAATGGAGGCGAGTACAAAAGGAAATATTTCTAGGAGTTTTGTACCAGGGAAGGAATCAAGAGAGAGTGGACTATTCCTTACAACCCGTAGTAGAATGGGGTTGCTGAGTGGAAGAATCAGTCTATATCCAAGGCGGCAAGGGCTATGTTGTATGACCAGGATATGCCACATTACTTATGGGCAGAAGCATGCAGTACAACAATATACATACATAACAGGGTTCCACATAAGGTATTGGGCAAGATGACACCAAAGGAGGCATTCTCAAGGAAGAAGCCAGATGTTAGCCACTTCAAGACATTTGGGAGTTTGGCGTATTGTCACATTCCAGGGTTGAAACATTCCAAGTTAGATCAAATTGTAGAGAGAGGGTACTTTGTTGGGAATAATGAAACCTCAAAGGCATATCAGATATTTATTCCAAGGGCCAGAAGGATTATAGTCAGACATGATGTCAAGTTCATGGAGGACAAGGCATTTAGGAGGTCCAAATATTTTCCAGTAGATGATCAGAGTGAGCAGCCAACAGAAGCTCCAAGGATTGTGCAATCAGATCAGGGGCAGTGAAGCTCGAGTACAGTTACTAGTACAAGCACAGGCTCAGGTGTTGAGAGTTCACAGAGTATGGAGCAATAGATGTAGCAAATCCAAGAGATGCATCAGGAATACATGGGGGTTGATACTTCATCCTCTATAGTTGGTAGTGGGAACCAACAAATACATAGGGATACTCAAGAATTTGTGGGAGCTCCTAGGACGAGTAATAGATAGCATAGGCAACTAGCCAGGTATAATAAGTCTATTGGGCATTAGTTAGTCAGTTGGTAGATAGTGTGCCTTCTAGCTATCAAGAGGCCGCACAACAACAAGTGTGGCAAGATGCAATGGTTGAGGAATATACCTCAATAGTGTAGAATGATGTGTGGGAGGTTGTGCCTAGATTAACAAATAGGGTAGTGGTTGGATCATGTTGGATCTATAAGACCAAGCATGATGTAGATGGTAGCATCAAGAAATACAAGGCAAGGTTTGTGGCCAAGGCATTCTCTCAGAAGGAGGGAATTGACTATGAGGAGACATTTGCTCTAGTGGCCAGGTATACTTCTATACGAGCCGTGATCTCACTTGTAGCAGAGATGGGATGGAAGATCCATCAAATGGATGTCAAGAAGATGTTTCTTAATGGTGAATTGAAAGGGGAGGTATACATAGAACAACCAGAGGGATTTGTAGGACAAAGCAGTGAAACACACATGTGCAGATTGAAGAGATTTATACAGACTCAAGCAGGCTCTCAGGGCATGGTATGAGTGCATTGATAGATACTTGCAAGGAACATGGGCCTTGTAAAGATTGAAGTGGATGCTAACCTCTACTACTTGGTGGTTGGGGGTGAGTTTCTCATTCTTGTTCTATATGTGGAAAACTTGTTTTTAGCAGGTTCATTGGGGCTCATAGAGGAGTGCAAGAGGGACCTTGCAATAGAGTTCGAGATGAAGGATTTGGGGCTTATGCACTATTTTCTAGGCATGGAGTTATGGCAGAAAAGTGGAGAGATTTTCCTTGGATAAAGGAAATAATGCATCAAAATCTTAAGGAGGTTCGAGATGGAGAATTGCAGAGCCATGTCTACTCCTATGATGACGAATTGGAAGAAGGTAGACACATCCAGGGAGAAGGATGTAGACCCCACCTTATACAAGAAGTTGATTGGATCTCTCATGTATTTGGTCAACACCATGCCAGATATATCCTTTGCAGTAAACTCTCTTAGTCAATTCATGGTTGACCTGAAGAGAGTGCATTGGACAGTGGCAAAGCATGTGTTGTGATATTTGCATGGTACAATTGAGTATGGGATCAGATATTCTCGAGGTGATGGTATCAGGTTGATGGGCTATACTGATATAGATTGGGTAGGCAATACAGTGAATAGGAAAAGCACTTCAGGGTGTTGCTTCAGTTTGGGATCATGAGTTGTCTCTTGGTACAATAGGAAGAAGAATTTTGTGGCTTTGAGTTCTGCAGAGGCATAATACATAGCAGCTAGCATGGCAACATGTGAGGTGACATGGATTTGAAAGTTGTTGGTGGCCTTGTTTGGTCAGAGAGTTGAGACTATGGTGATACGTGCTGTGACATTCAGAGTTGTATCAAATTGTCTGAGAACCTAGTGTTTCATGATAGGTCTAAGCATATAGACATCAGATATCATTCCATCAGAGATTGTGTACAGTGGGGGATTGTTCAGCTACAATATATACCTACAGATCAATAGGTAGTAGACATTTTTACTAAGGCATTGGGGAAGGTGAAATTCATCTTCTTCAGAGATAAGTTGGGTGTCATGCGAAACACCTTCCTCGCTAAGAGGGAGTGTTAATTTTGATAGCTTGGACAGGTGTCTCCATTCCCAAGATATTTAATTATTTAATTTTTCTAGAGACTTCTAAAAAGAAGTGAGTTGTCCAGATAATTATTTAATTAATTGATTGATTCCTCTAGAGACTTCTAGAATCTAGTTAGTTAGGGTTGTTAGAGTCTAATTAATCTTAGCCATTGATTGAGATTAAATCATGGCCATTGGTTTTCCAATGAGAAAAGTATAAAAGGGGATCAATGGGCATTTGGAGAACACACACTTGAGAAAGACTTGCAGTGAGAAAGTAGATTTGTAGTGAGAGCAAATAGTCTTCTAGTGATAGCAAGGGCACAGAGATAGCGTTGGGGATACCAGTTGTGGAATTTCAACAAGAGAAATTGAGGGAAGAATTTTTGAAGATGAATATTGCCGGAGCTCTACCAGTAAGAGGCAAGCAATTTATGTATCTCTTGATTTTCTGAAGTTTAATAGAAATCCTCATTTGTAGTACTAGTTTTCCCTTTGGGGTTTTTCCAGGGACAATTTGTCCAAAAATATTGTGTTCATTATTTTCAATGTTTTCTTCTCTATTCCTGTGAGTTTATTTGTGAAGTTGTAGTTGTGTTATTTTTCAATATTTGTTGTGAATTAATTTTTGGCAATCAAATAATCTATATTAGATAGGAGATTAATAATCAGTAACTACAATATAATTTCACAAAATTTTCATCATGAAAGGACAAGTTCTTTAGTGATGGAATGTTTCACTACCCATAAGTAGGTTCTGAGTTTGTATACCATCCTATCCAACATTCTCATTGATAAAACTATAATCCTTTGTAGACACATATAATTTGTATCACAAAGTAGTAAGAAATAATTAAAATTAAAATCCATGTAAAAATACCTAAAATGGTTCAAATACATTATGGTGTATATGCATAACAAGTCCTTGGGAATGAATGTGCACCTTACACTATGAAATAATTTGAGTTTCTTTTATGAATTCCAATTCATTCAATATTTAGGAGAGAAATGGACTTCATTGATTGCCACAACATGCAACAAAGAGATGGAACAACTTGTGCACAAAACCTCTCTACATAGTCTACTATGTTGTATTGTGATCAACATGATCCAATACAAAATGTTCAAATAAAAGAAATATCTTAGAAAATAGAAAAAAATTATTTTGATTGAATCGGAGTTCGTAAAATCAAGAACCAAAAGTAAAATAATCTCATTCAACATTTTAAAAGAATATTGAAGTTGAGAATGAAATAAACACAATTAAATAATATTAATGGGTGTTGTCATAATAGTGGTTTACAATTCCTGAGAGGAATGAATTTTAGCTGAAATCACATCTTTTTAGAAAATATAATGATTTAAGCCTTAAAAAGTTCCATTTTAAGGATTCCAATTGAAGAGGGTTTGATCAAATCACCTTAGATCAAACCCCCTTTGGATAGAACCTCGCTAGTTTTAAACCATACCTATAAATGCATCTCCTTTACACCTATCAAAATGTTGATAAAAAATCACGTTTAGCTTTTGGGGGATCAAATGAATTCATTTAAAATTTATTTCAAATGATTATGGTATTCCTCGAACAAGCTATCCAATGAATATAATTTTAATATGTTTGGTTTTGTTATGTATTTGTTTTAAGTTTTATTAAACATAGGTTTTTCATCGAGAAAATAAATTTATTTTTCTTCACATGTGGAAAAATAGAAGATTATCAAAAAAAAAAATGAAAAAATATGAGTGCACCAGATATTGAAGTCCTTGATCCAACAAAAATAAATAAATAAATTTTCACATATACAAAAAAGGTTATGCGTTATACGGTCACGCCGAATTATAATTTGTTTGACTTTGAAACTTGATTAAGGAAAAAATAATCAATAAAAAACTATCTAACCAAGCGGAAGCGCTAGATATCAGAGTTACAAATCTAAATTTTAAGGAATTAGAATTTTATCCTTCATGGAAAAAAAGTTATGCGTTATACGGTGTGCATCACTTTTTAAAAATGTTGTTTTTTGAAAGAAAAAAATTCGTGGGAGATGGAAAAAGAAGTGCAATTTGATTCCAAAAATTTTGAATTTTTTTTTTTTAGAATCTACAAAAAAAATTTGATGAGACTCTAGTTTTCACCATCTTCAAATTCCTCACAGTTTAGCCGCTATAGGTGCCCAAATGTGAAGAATTAGTTAAAAATAATAATTTCAGTGTCCAGTTTGGCCAAAAATTGTAAACCACTATTATGGGATCACCCTAATGTTGAAAACTAAATTATTATATTAAAAAGATCAAGAAAGTTGCAAAAGGGTTGTATTTTGATTCGTTGAGCTCAATTGGTGAGCATGATTGTATGTTCCTTGATTATGTTGTATATCTCCTAGAGGTTAGATTAGGGAAACTTCAATTTCCTGTGATGTTGATAGAATGATTCCCCTACTCATAATAGCCTAATTAAAGAATAAATTATATTTGAAAATTTTATGTTTACTCATACAAGTTAAATATCATGTGACTTTGAAAAACTAATCTCCCTCCTCATAGAAGTATAACTAAATAACAAGCTCTAATTTATAAATGTATGATTGGGCCAAGTTCGACCCTCTGTGACTTTGACAAACTAGTCCTCCTATCATACCAACTTAATTGAAAATACCTTTCTAATCTATAATTGTATGTTTGTTCTATGTTTTAACCCTAATTAAATTTGAAAGTTTGTTAGTGGTCTATAAAAATCAATTAGCAATGTTACAATGTTCTCAAAGAGGTGTTACTTTTTTCATCTACCTTAATTTATTTTTCATCTTTCTAAATGCATGGAAATAAAATCTACAAATTCAAAGCTTACTTGAATTACTATGATATCAAATTTGATTCTATTGGTGATGTTAGCAAAATTAATTTCTTATATTGATATAGGCTTATTTATTTTGATTATTTTTTGCAAAGAAATTAAGACACTGATAGGCTAAATATGAAATCTTATTAAACTTTCCTAGTGAAAAATGCTAAAGGAACTTTACACTTTTGTAATGTTTAAAAACTACTTAAATTATGCATCCATAGAGATTAAAAAACTATTTATATTTTAGAAAATATATTATTTTTCAATTTACATGAATTGGCATGAACAAATATAATGTAGTCTCAATCAATTTAAGACACCTCATCACTAAAGTAATTGGAGAGGAAATCAACTAATGGAAACCATATTAATTCTTAATTCACAAGGCATGTTCCTATTCTGACCAACATTTATTTATTTTTCCATACATGATAAAAAGTTTATCCCAAGTTTGGAGTTAAATTTTCTCACCACATCTTCTTTAGCTCCCAACCTTTTATCCACCCCTCAACTTACACCAACATTGGACCACAATATAAACATACCAAATCATACAAAATATTGTTGGTTATATAGCTTGATTTTAATGGTTAATATTTATAACATGAGGGGTTGTAGGGGGTACCTCCCCTAAAAGGTCTAGGGGCCACATCCTAATGGGGGTTCAGGGGTGTTGCTTCTGAAATCCACATTATGTATAAATATTCATTGTAAATCTAGGCCTTTCATCATTAGTTCATAGATTTGATGGTAGACGTTATGCTAGCTTTTCTTTCCATAGAAGGTAACACCCTATTTATGTGAGCGTATTGTATTCCTATAGATTGTATTGCATTGTGAGGAGGTTATGATAGAGAGAAGAGAAATTTGCATTGAATGTGGTGTAGTTTGTATTCCTTAATTTTTTAATATGAAATAAAGGAAGGACTAATTGTTTCTCTATGGACGTAGCTCATATTGGGTGAACCACATATATTTGTGCCTCTGTGTTTTTGTGTTATTTAATATTTTATCTCAACATTCATTTGTATTATTTCTTTCTTTGGGATCCTATTCCTAATAAATATATATATCTATAGCATCAAAAAGTGTCGTCTATGAAATTTTCACACTTGTTTGGGTCCTCCTTATAAAATTGAGCTTAATGATGCCTTGACTTAGTGTTGTAATGTGTTTAAAACACTCGCATTAGGTCTTGGGACCTTGTGAACTAAATGAGCTTATTGGTACCTTATTTAGAGTGTTGCAAAGTGTTGTAACACACTTTCACACTTTTCTAAGGTTTTATTAAACAATTCAGCTTATTTGTGCTTTAATTGGCCTTATTTTACATCGACGAGCCTCATTTAATGCATCTTTCTAAGGATAATCCCAGCATAAATCAACATCTAATCATAATTCAAGTGTTTTTAGGTTGTATGTCCCAAATTTAGTGATATGAGACTCATATGGCACCTTCAGTGTATGAGTCACACTTAGGTTTTTGGGCCCCAATCTAGATTTTGCATCATTCTAAGCATTTTTTGAAAATGTGTCCCATAGTTATGCCTAATGGGACTCATACACCACTTGTCGTGTATGAGTCTTGTGTGGCCCAAAATTAAATTTAATTCAAATTCTTGGTAGTATTATGCCCTCCTAGATCTAATTTAAGCTTGTAGTGTTGTAATTTTAGGAAATTGGGCATAAACAAGTATAAATAAAAGGTTCTTTCACTCATTTCCAGCTAAGCATTCAAGAGATCATCCTAGCAAGTTTAATGAGCATTCTTATAGAAAATTTGAGTCCACAAGAGCATTCAAGAGTTTACAAGAGTTTACAAGAGAATTCAAGAGCATTCAAGAGTTGATTATCAAGTATTTTGGAGCATAATTCAAGTATCAATCATCACATAAAATTTAACATGCATCATGTTTGTTTTTGAGCTAACAATTGTGATGTAGGGTTATATGATTCAATCTAGCATTCGAGTCAAGATCTATCATATTCAAGGAAGATTCAAGATCTACATCTATTGGAGCCACTTCATACACATTTGCAGCATTTTATTCCTAGGGTTTGTGTGTGATTTTTAGATCTAGGTTGAAGACACATTGAAGAGAAAGTTTGGAGAAAGTTTTCAAGTGTTCAAAGTTGTCACCTTACATTGGAGATCATTGGAAGATATCTACAGGTTGTAAATCAGAGTTTCAGATCCAGAAATTAGGTGGAAAGGACAAAGTAGACATTGAAGAGTAGTTTTAGACTTTTAATTTCTAGAAAACCCTAACTAGACTGATATGCCACTTCTGGCATATGATTCCTAGTATAGGAAAATTTATAGATTTTAGTTCCAGACACCTCTCTACTAGATTCCAATTTCTGCCTAGAAACCCTAATCTAGGACCAAATCACCCAAACTAGCATATGAGTCCCAACAAGATTTAATTTCAGTGTTTTCAACATTTCAAGCCTTCATCTTGTCTTCTTAAGGTTCCTAGGTGCAAACCTTTCATCTCGCAACTTTATGTTTTGATTTATATGCTTTTCTAGGTCATTTAGTAAAATATTGCAAATGCATTAGGTTTTAGCATTAGGTCTTGCATTTCATTAGTTTTTCCAAGCCCTAGCTTGGTGGTGAACCCCTCTTTATCTTATAATTAGACCCTAGGACAACCCTATTGCAAAATATCTATATCCTTTGCATACTTTAGATTGAGATCTCTAGGGTTTTCCTTGAATGAGAGTGTGAAGATTGTTATTCTATCTCCCAAGCATAAAATGACAAAAATCAACCTTTCAATATCATATTATAAGAAGATAATTATGAGGGACAATTCATAGAACTACTAAGTCCCTTCAACTAGAAAAAGCCACACATTTTTTGTCTCTATGTTTGGTCAATTTTCAATATTTTTTCAATTATTGGGTTAACATGTTTTGTTTGAATTTTTCCATAGAAATAAGACAAATATGTTCTTCCAAACTTAGAACATAAATAATTATAGTAGACCAAATAAATCTCTATTTAGAGACACTGAATGATAGATCATCTCAACCTCCTTCAAGAGGGTGTATAATTTATAATGTTCTTACAATACCATTTTATTAAAATAATTTCCTATCTTATTATTACAAGATATCTTATTTTCAAGATTCTTGACTAGTAATACGTATGTATCCCTACACGTTCTTATTTATATATAATGAATTATTATCATTAGAGCTTATTCATTTTTAATTTCCTTTTATTTTTTCTATAACTGACCATATTTGTATTTAGAAAGAAGGGATCACAAAGTGTGTATAAAATAACTTTAAATCTACATAAGGTAGGTTAGATATCAAATACTGATATTAGCATAAGGAATCAATGGTCATAATCTAGGACTCATTTTTTAATGGATTTATGAATGAAATATTGTTTCTTGAGGGATTAAAGTGTGGGGAGAAAATAATGGACTCAACTTATATTTGAATTCCAATAGACAAACAAAGGCAAAATGTTTACGTAACTTTTGTTGAACACTTGGAATAATAAGAGTGGTGGTGAATCAATATTCTTTTAAACCACTTAAGCATTTAAGGATTCAATCCTCATAGTATATTCAACTTGTAGTAATGAATGGAAACATGAAAACAACCAACAACATCACATAACACATAAACACCATATTTTTAAATGGAAAACCCAAAATGGGAAAAACCATGATGAGTGTTAGCTCACAATATATTACAACCAGTTATAGTATATTACAAAATTGCTCATTGCTGGTGGATTCATTGTCCAAGTGGACTCACTACCCACCAAGAAAAGAAAATATAGAAAAGAGTGGTGACACACAACCAAATTTAAACTATTACAAAATGCATATATAACATGTTGGAGTACAGTTCCATTGAAGCTCAATATATCAAATTCACACACTTCATACTAATCTGAATTAGTACTTTGCTCTACTATGCATTCTCCTTATATTCACACAATTCACATCAACTGATACACATCATACACACACACTCTCCAAAGAATCAAAAATATATTACATGTATATCTGCTTTATCCACAAACACATAAAATCAATTAGGTCAACCTAATTAGATGTATTATACAAAATGTAACTTTTCGGCTCAATATACATGCATACACTCTTCATTCCAAGATTCAAAATTTAGAACAATTTGAGATAGATTGGAATGGATGCAAAATAATTCCTACATAATGGATCACACTTATTCAATCTCTGAAAAATACAAAACTCATTAGGTCAGCTTTGGTAATGACCTAATATTGAAATTTTCCAATTGTACAACCACATTCAAACATGAAAACCTCCAAATTCTATGATATGTAGAATATACACACTACAAAAACCTATCAAAAATTTCATAAAACCACAAATCCAAACTCCAATCTACTAAGGGGTGCAGATTCACCAAAACATATGCACCAAACTAGAAAACAATTGTTATTGCCAGGCTGATACACTTTCACTCACAACTTCAATGCCAAGAACCAACACAGTATGAAATTATGAATTTAGAATCTTCTCATAACCATCAAAACTACCCCAAAACTATAGAGCAAGATCTTCTACAACAAACCAATACGAACCCAAAAACTGGATGTACTATATATCAAAATTACCTGTATAGACACTTAGTCAATTTTCCCTTCATTTGTCTTCTTTGGATCAAACCTTCTTGAAAATTCTCATTGGATAACCATCTCAAATCATGCTCAAGCTATAAAACCTAATCTACACAATGGTCTTTATACCAAATCACAATGTTGACATCAACAACCCTGAACTACATACTGTGAAACTTGTGCTTATCCCACATGCTCATGTTGCCAAAAAATGCATCAATGAAAAACTCCTCATTCTTCCAACAATCTCCCCCTTTTTCATTGATGGAAACATACCTTAACTATCTCCAAAAATATTCCCCTCCTTTGACATCAAGGGAAAAGGGTGCATACTACAATCTTCTCATATACCAAATCTCCCCCTGACTGATACACATATATATACAAGCTGAAAACATATTTTCCTTATATCCAACAAAAAGATTGAACTAGAAATTTTCCTTATATCATCCACATATGTACAAAGAAGTCTAAAATAGTAACTAAAATGCATGAAAGGAAAGAAAAATACTATCAACAGGAAGAAGAGGTTGACCCTTGCAGCTTCCCAAGATGAGCTTTCCAATCTTGTTTCCCTTCTTCCCAAATCCTCTTGGAAATCCTAGTATTCTACTTTGAGTTTCCAACTTCATCAGGATTTATTCACCTTCATCTAGAGTTCTAGGTACCAAATTGAGCTTTGAAATTTTATCAGAACTCATCAAGGCATTGGATACAGATAAGAAACTTAGAGTTCACTAGATCCTTAAGATTATCCAACTGCATTATGATCTTTTCCTTTTGAGCTTGCAATTGGAAATAATACTCATGCAAGTTTTCAAATGCTACCATTGTGCTTCCATCCAGGTCATGTGCCAAATCATAGGAACTAGAAGCTTTTCCAATCTGGGACTCAATTGAGTCCATCATGTTCTTTATGCTCTTTGTTGATCTAGGCCACTTCATGCAAAACTAAAATAAAGTTTTGGCCTCTACCACACAAGCTTGTACATCCTTAAAATTTTATAGAAATTTATTTTGTGCACTTGCACACTTCTTCGTGACACTAATTGATTTCCTATCATTCATCTCCTTCTCTGCTTCTTTCTCTAACTTTTCTTTCAAATCGCTAGCATATTCTTTAAAAGAATTAATCAAAAACTTCAATTTTTCCATACTAGAGAAGGAATTGTCAATTACAACATTAGGTATGGCCTCATGCAAAACTTTCACAACCTCATCAATTATTTCCCCACTCTTTTGATGTGTCTCAATTATCTCTTTCTGGGAAAATGCATGGAAAACATCTCCCAACTAAATCTTGTGAATAGGATAAATCTTTCTCATGTCCACATATTCTTGCTGTGTTGGAAGTTGTAACAACTGAGCATACATAGAAAGTTGAAATTGTAATTGCATTCTCAACAAATTATTTAAGGAATCTCTAGAGGAACTGGATGATTCACCAGTATCCTTCACTTCTTCCTCTATAGTTTTCTCCTTTAAATCCATTTCCTCATCACCTATGCTAACTAGTGTCTCTTCTTCCTTCTTCTCCTTTTCATCACTAGATGCATCTTCAATTTTCTACCTATTTCTCTTCTCATCATCTTCACTAGTAGCATGTTCTTTGTTTTCCAGAGGAGTGATTGTCTCCACTTGGTCTTGAAAATTTTCAACATTTCTCTCTAATGTTGAAGGAGGTTTTTGATTATCTGTGGAAATATCCTCCTTTGCAATGTCTTATCTAGTGCTTCTCCTTCTTCAACATTTTCCTTTGTATGGGTGTTCTTAGCAACACATTCCTTTGCAACATTCATTTCATTGGTAGCAAC
This sequence comes from Sequoia sempervirens, assembly GCA_007258455.2. Taxonomy (NCBI): domain Eukaryota; kingdom Viridiplantae; phylum Streptophyta; class Pinopsida; order Cupressales; family Cupressaceae; genus Sequoia; species Sequoia sempervirens. The sequence goes on from VDFB02193867.1 coordinate 386,884,624, forward strand.
TTCTTCCACTTCTAGAAGAACATTATCTTGTACATCTCCTTCTTCAAATCCATGCTCATGTTGAGCATCATCATGCTGTACATTTTCAACATTCACATCCAGATCAGGCATCTGAGTATGCATGTATTCTATGCTTTTCAAAGTCATTCTTTATTTTTCTGCTATCTCAACTACCTTCTCTAAAGTCTCTTTCTGAAGCCGTTTGTGATCATTCTAATCAGTGCTCATGATGGTGGTCACTGTATGCTTCATTCTAAATTCCTTGCTACATAGTTTAGCCAATGTGGCTTTATTATCCTCAAAGAGAGATGCACCAACCTTTTCCAAAGAAAAATATTTTATCTTTTCCTCTTCCTCTATAGCCTTTTTCCTTCTTGCAAGTAGTACATTCCAAAGATATTTAAAGGAAATTTCTTCTCAATGTTATGCATATTAACTTTAAAAACAACAATGTATTTTACAATGGCTTCTACAATGGTGGCCTTGTCCATCTCATCAACCTTACATATAATGTTGTAGTCTCTTCAAGCATTTCATTTTATACAATCCCATTGAATAGGGCATCCAATTTCATAGGACTATATGTCCTTACTGGAGGTTTCTTCTTTTTCGTTTTCTTCTCTATCAATATCTTTTTCTCTTTTCTAGACTCATCCTTCTTTTCTCTCGTTTCCACTTTGAATCCTTCCTTTACCTTTTCTACCTCGGCTTCACTATCTGTATCAACAATATCAAAATTCATTTTATTGGTATTGGCTTCACCTTGTGAAGCTTTTGATTTCCTCTTCTGGACCAATTATGGTCCTTCTTCTTCTTCTTCATCCTCAACATTACACCCAAATATTGCTCCTTGGTAGCCTTTGTCTTCACTCTCCTTACTAGACCAATTTTTTGTGCTACCAAAGTATCCTTTTCTTTTTTAGTCATCTTTTGTTGCTTTACCAGAGAGGTATTTTCCTTTATCAGAACACTTGTTTTTTTTGTAGGTGCACTTGCATCTTTCATCCTTGGTCCACTGGTCAAAGGCATAGTCCCTAAGGACTTTAAGGTAGCCACAAGTGGTAGCTATTCTACTAGATCTTCTTACACTTGATGACCCTCCTAGAGCACCAAAATTATCCTTTGCTTCCTCAATTTGTTCCGGGGTGAGGCCCATTGCCTCCACAAATTTTTGCAACTCAATATTTTCTACCAAGATCAGATTCTCAAGTAGATCAAGCACATTGATCTACATCTCATATCCACATGTTGAAACATGATCATCATTTCTCTGGAAGAGGATGAAATATTTTCATTAAAGCTCCTGTAACACCCCGACACGCAAACCCCAAAGGACAACTATTTACACAACAATTTTTTTTTAAAAAAAACATAAAAACATAAAGTAAAGGTACTATGTTGTCAATTTCAACTAACATAATTTACAAATACATAACACATGTTAACCTCCTAAGTCCTTTGGGGTACACGTAGAGACATTACGTTATCTACTCATTAACAAACTAAACTAATGTCAAACATTCATTCCAAGGATATGTACTCTCACATGAAAGTGTTAAACATAAAGCATCAAATAATGATGAACCACATACACTATACAAGATCACATAACCAATAAAACATGGAAACAAAGAGATACTAACTTACTCAACTTAACAACATCAAATATATTTATATTTGCATCAGTGAATAATGTTTTAAATTACAAAGTGAGATATAATAATACATCAAGATACAATATGAATAACAGTGACCAATTATACAAGTTACAAAATACATAATCCCAACACATGGGCGAGTTACAATACAATTTACATGGTATGAACAAAGTATAAATGTATACATCAGATGATACAAAAATCTGGTACAAACTGCCACCACAATCTCTGCACTGAAGGTATGACTTTAGCATGGAAAACCCAACGGGGTGCGAAGCACATTCCACCCGACCACCCCCGTGCTAGGAGTAGTTAAGAAAGGATTCCCGACCAAGACGTCAACAGTTAAACACATGACTCAACACAAAACATGGAAAAGAATTTATACACAAACGAAATGTGTCACCATAAATCAACCACATAACATGACAACAATTAACTACAAAACAAACAATGAAATTACTTCCAAAGGATTTTAAATAAAATAACTAAGGGGAAATGCTAGAGGAGAGTGTCATCGCATGGCCTTCATGGATTATCCTGACATCCCAACACGAGGTGCCACCTCCATCTATGGTTATCCTGACTGCCTATTTCAAGGCGCCGCCCCATAGGGTGGCTCATGCGGAATTGTGCGTTACTCGTGGGAACGAGTTCACGATTTTGCCAACCACGGCCTTCTCGAACACCTTTAGTCTTTGATAGCCCTAACAGGTGAGCGAGGTATCTGTTATTTTCTTATAGTGTTTAACTACCCATCCCCTATTTATTTAGTTAGGTTTTCACTTTTTACACTAACTCTATTGTGGGTTCTCCTGACAGCCCCTTTGTGCGCCGGCGCCCACATAGAGCCACTCTCCCTAGAATTTCCTAACTCACAACAAAATCAAAGGGATCATACCCTCAAGTACATGGGGACATAGACTAGAAACATACGCGAGGCAAATCCATCCCGCTATAGACATGTGACCCAAATAACAGCACAAAATGACACACTTAAGGTATACACAAAATCTCGATCAATAACCAAAAGAAATCCAGACTCCATTATAAAAACCTCCTAACATTATGAAACAAAATATCCAAACCTCTGGAAGTTCTACAACCCTATCTCATATGGAAAAATTTAACCAATAAACAAACTCGATGACCAAAATTAAATCATTATTTTTCCTCAATTAATTCCACTAAAAGAAGGCAATTAAATAATTTGAATTGAATAAATTTAATAAATATTTCTTTATTAATTTCATTCCAAAAGAATATATATATATAAAATTATATAACATATTTAACATAACTAAATACCTCTCTAACAAAACACACACATATATCTATATATATATATAATTTTATAAATGTATATATATTAATTAATATTAATTTAAAACTTTCTAAATTTTAAAATTATCATTTTAAATAATAAATATCCATATTTAAAAAGAATTAACTAAAATTTGATAAATGATTTAAAATAAAATAAAAATAAAAGAAAATATTGAATGCACTGTAGCCGCAGCCCCTTAGGTACTGCGTACCTCCCCATAGGGGAGGACGCAGCCCCCAAAGGGCTGCGTACAGCAGTCCAAAGGACTGCTGTGCGCGGCCCTCTATGGGCTGCGCAGGGATGGGGTATGGCTACAGCCATCCCCTCCCACATACATTTAACTTCAAAATTTTGTTTTAAGACTAAATTTCGTTTTAAATAAAAATATAAACATCACTATATATATAATAATATATGTGTGAATTTCTGACGAAATTCTGAGTACGGAGTTTCGTCAGAATTTAAATACATATAATTTTTTTTTATAAAAATATAAACGAATTTAATTTGTCTGGGGAAATATAATTTATTTTACAAAGAAATTGCACGATTACAATTAAAATTTATACTCATAGCCATAAAATACAGAGACTTAACAATTCCACCACAAATAAAAGAAGCAAAAGAAATCTTTTAATTCTGTTTTCCAATAATAAAATACAGAGAAATAAAACAAAACTCCAGAACAACAGGCAATAAAAATTGCACAGTAATTTTGTTAATCTCCCTGTGTTTATTCCTATTTTTCCTTGCACAAATATAATCTAAGTTTTCTCTGTTTAGCTAAGGTTTCATTTTTCTTTTGTTTGTTAAAATTAAAATTTACAGAGGCAACAAAAGCCTTAACGGCAACAGCCTGAAACAAGATTTTCTAAATCTTTCAAAGAAGATATATACTAATATACAAAGGAAACAAATTGGATTCAGAGGAATACCTGTTTCTGTAGGCTGTAGAAGTAAGAGTTGCACCAAAACCCTGCAGCTTTAAGGCTCCTCCCAGAAGCTCTTCCTCCAGCCAACAAGAAATTCTTCTGAAGCTTCTTCCAAATTCCCTCACAAAACAACAACAGGAAAACCACAAAAATTCACCAAGATTCACCAAAAACCCCCTTTCCCCACTCCTCTCAGCCAAGTTTTTTCCCGTGAAGGATTTCTGTTTTTCCCATGCCTGTTTTTCTTCCGGGAATCAAATCCTCCACCCAATATCATTTATTTTCCACCACTTCCCGTACAACTCCCCATAAAATAAATTTAATAATTTTATTTTTATATTTTATTTTATTTATTTATTTATTTTATTTTATTTTATTTTATTTATTTATATTTTATTTTATTTATTTTTATTTTATTAACAATGGAACTTCATAAACTATTTATTTAACTCCAAAAATGCAATAGCAATAATTTTTTTTAAAAAAAATATCAACACAGTACGATTATTTTATTTAAACTATTGCCTTAATAAAGAACATAACTCAACTAATTAAACCACAATTAACTTAAAACTCTGTCAATTAAATAAATAATTGATCTCACATACCCAACATTAATTAAATTACACTTAATTAAAAATTGATAAAAAAATTAATTAAATCCCAAACTAAACTGTTAACCAACACGGACACATTTACAAACAAGGAAAAATAAAAACAAAGACAAACAAGGACTCACAGTAGACGGACTTGGGACGGGAATTCTTTCCTAACCACTCCTTTTTTCAACATCAATCCCATTGGGTTTATTTTGGTGCTCGCCCTGTCCTGCCGAAGCAGGTGGAATCGAGACTTAGTACCTGCATCCTGCATAAAACAAATGTCGTGAAACATATAAATCTCCATAGAAAACACACCGTGAAAGGAAATCGCAGGATGACAGGGCACTTGCAAGCAAGTGATGTCACTCTGTCCTTTCACCAAGACTCACAAGTAGACACACCAAACAATATAACAGCATAAACTCGCAACATCAACGTATATATATTATTAAAAGCACCACAAAAGTCATATAACATAATCACCATAAATAAGTATCATCTAACATCATAAGTAAAGTCTAATGCAACCAAACAACCAAACCATAAATCCAAGCACAACCAAAATGGTGAACTGATCACCCACACAACCAAGTACAAGATCTGTCCATAAGAGTAACAACAACATGAGGGGTATCACATCCTCCCCCCCTAGGATGTGGCTTACTCCTGGAAGCCACTAAATATGTATGGATAGGCCTCTCTAATGCGGGATGCATCCTCCCATGTCGCAGTAGTCTCATCATTTGGGTCCCACTGGACCCGCACCTGCTCAATATCTCTGCCCCTGAGGGCGAGTCTCCGATGCTGTAGCACGGCCACGGGCTCGAGTGCTAGCTGTCCGTCCTCGACCTGAAGAGCATTCCAATCAAGTACGTGAGTAACATCAGGAAAGTATGGTCTAAGTACAGAAACGTGAAAAACATCGTGAATCCGTGACAGGCTGGGTGGCAAAGCTAGACGATAAGCAACGGGGACGATCCTCTCCAAGACTTCAAATGGACCTACAAAATGAGGTGCGAGCTTGGAACCCTTTCCATAACGGATTGGGCTCTTCCGCGGTCGCACTCTCAAAAAGACACGATCACCAACAAAGAACTGGTGGTCAACTCTATGTGCATCTGCATATTTCTTCTGTGTGTCTTGAGCTGCCACAAGATGCTCTCTGATGCGTACAACCTGCTGTTCCATGTCCTGAAGCATTTCGGGACCAAGGAGAACTCTGTCCTCAAGACGGTCCCAACTCAATGGGGTCCTACAAGGATGACCATATAGTGCCTGGAAGGGAGCCATACCAATAGAGCTGTGAAATCCATTGTTGTAGGCAAATTCCACAAGATGCAAATACTCCTCCCAACGTGACTGCTGATCCATCACGTACATACGAAGCATGTCCTCAAGAACCTGATTAACTCTCTCTGTCTGTCCATCTATCTCAGGATGGTAGGCAGAACTGAAGTTTAGTTGTGTTCCTAAGGCACGCTGCAATGATGTCCACAATGCAGATGTGAACACTGGATCTCTGTCGGATATGATTCTTCGTGGAATA
>VDFB02193867.1:386890788-386952976 GCA_007258455.2 Sequoia sempervirens
TCCGAAAAAGCAAGGGGGAGTAGGAACTAGCTAATATTTACAAAGTAATAATCAAAAATGGCATGAATGCTCTCATGTATGAGAGGGAAAAAATATCAAAGATGAATTGGAAAATATCCTTGCAAGATAAGAGTGTTATTGGAGGCATAAGTCACAAGAAACTTGGTTAAAAGAAGGGGACAAAAATGAGAAGGAAATTTTAATAGGATTATTTACATCTAGTCTTTTTTGAGGGAAATAATCCAAAGCGAGAGAGATATTGGTGGGGAGTCTATTTCCTTCTTTAAAAACCTTCTTGCTCCTAAAAAGAAATAGAAATCCCTAAAGGATAACAACATTATAAATAACATTCTGACTCTAGTTAAAGAAGAACATAATAAATTCCTTATGTTAGATTTCATGTTGGAAGAAATCAAGGCCATAGTTTTTTCAATAGCTCTTGAAAAGGCTTCCAGCCCAAACAACTTCACAACCTTATTCTTTCAAAAGTGTTGGGAGTTTGTGGACAAAGATATTCTTCTTTCTCTTGAAGATTCAAGATGAAACTGAAACATCCTAAAAGAATTAAACTCAACTCTCATGGTTCTAATTCCAGAAAATTGGATCCTTCTACATTTAAGGACCTAAAACCCATAGCCTTGTGCAATATAGTTTATAAAATTTTTACCAAGGAAATAGCTTCAAGACTTGTAAAATTGCTCCCTTCCATTATTCTGGATGAACATGGTGGTTTTGTTCCTGAGAAAGACACTTCAAAAGGAGCCATCTTAGCACATGAAGTCTTGCACATAATAATTCTTGACAAATCTCCTGCTATGGTTTTGAAATTATGCATGATGAAAGCATATGACAAGGTAGATTGGCAATTTATGTTTGTTGTTCTAAAAAAATTGGCTTTTTCCATAGTTGGTGCAAATGGATTTCCTCGTCTTTCAGGTGCTAAGCTATCAATTTTAGTCAATGGTACTCCATATGGCCTATTTTCTCCAACACAAGGTGTGTGGTATGGTGACCCCCTCTCTCCATCTCTTTTTATTCTAATGGATGAAGGTCTGAGTAGATCCATCATTGCTTTGCACAATTCTAGCATATGGAAAGGAACCTTTGTTAGACATTTCCCATTACCAGTCTTACATTCCCTCTTTACAAATGAAACTTTTATTTTTGTCCAAGCTTGCATGAAAGAAGAAAAATTGATAAAGCGGGTCCTATCCGACTATTGAAGCTTCTCAGGATAGTCTTTGAACCTAGATAAATCCAAAATATTCTTCATCAATGTCAACCCAAAGATTAAAAGTTAGATTTTAAAGTTTTGGGGCTTCTAGTGTGAATCTCTCCCTTGTAAATATTTGGGCATCCCCTTCTTTTTAGGAAAGGAAAAATATGACTTTTGGGATAGAATAATTGCTTCTGCATCTAATAAAATTCTACTCTAGAAGTCAAAATGGCTTTCCTTTGTAGGAAAATTAGTGATGATCAAATTTGTACTACATTCCCTTCTAATTTACCTAAAGTCGGTGTTGAAACTTCCAAATTAGAGATTTCTTATGGGAAAAAAATGTTACTCAAAAGAAAAAAAATACCACTAGTGGCACTTTGTGTAAATCTAAAATGAATGGGGGGATGATATTAGAGATATCTTCTTATAAAACAAGGAATTAGGTGTCAAGGTGGCCTGGAAGATTTATTCAAAACCTAACATGAAATGGTTTCAAATCATGCAACAAAAATACTTGGATTCTTTGTATAGAGAGAGAATCTTTACTCAAAGGGATCTCCCTTCGAGCTCAAAAATTTGGAATTTTATATCTTCTTGTAGATTTGTATTCCTCCCCCACCTTTTTTGGCTAGTCAATAACGAAGAAAAAACCGTCTTCTAGGATGGTGCTTAGAATGGATACAAGCCTCTAAGACTTTTGGGAAATTGGGATCAATTAGAAATTGCACTAAAAAATCTATAGGGTAACAAGGCTAGAGACTATCTAACCACAATTCCAAGGCATGGTACAAAATGAAAAGACTTTAGCTCTATCTCATCCATGAAACATTTGAAGGATTTACTCATGTGTGAACTTGAAAAAAGAGAGGTCTTTTTGTTGGATAAACAAGATGAAATAATATCGACTAAGGATAAATCTAGAAAATATAATTTTAAGGATGGGATATTTCCTTATCCTCCTTGGAAACTACCCCATCTAGCTCAAATCAGTGACCTTCCAAACTTTTTTGGGGTCTTGATGTCCTTCCCAAAGTAGGTGATTTCATGTGGATTGCATAGAAAGATAAAATTATGATAGGCTTGAGATTGGATAGATTTGGTATAGTTCCTTTCTTCCAATGTGTCATAAGTGGGAAATCTTACAAATCTACAAACCACCTTCCTATTGGATGTGATTTTGCTTACCAATGTTGGAATTGGATTTTGAATAAACTTGGTTGTATGTCTCCCCTTCAAAATACTATTCTTCAGCTCTTTCTAAGTTGGCCTCATCTTCATCCAACTTCTATGTTTTCTTGTTGGAGTCACCAAAAAAGTAACCCTTTTAGTTTTTATGACTTGTTTGGGCCCTCCTTGTGATTTTGGCTTAATGTTGCCTTGATTTAATGTTGTAATGTGGATAACATATTCACATTAGGTCTTGGACCCTTGTGAACTAATAGGATTTCGATGGTGCCTTGCAAAAGTGTTTTGAAGTGTTGTAACACACTTTCACACTTTTCTAGGGTTTTATCAATTAACTAAGCATAATAAACATAATTTTAATCATGATTAATCTTAATCTTCCCTTATTTGGAGTGTTGTCAAGTGTTGTAACTCACTTTCACATTCTTCTAGGCTTGTCATTAATAATTTGGCTTTCTAATGCTTTAATTGGCCCTATTTTGCATCCACAACCCTCATTTATTGCATCTTTTTGAGGATAATCCTGACACAAATTAGTAACCAATAATAATTTACGTGTTCCTGACTTATGTGGCCTAGATTTAGTGTCTGAGACTCATTCGTCACCTTGGGTAAATGATTCCCACCTAGGTCTTTTTGGTCTCGATGCAGGTTTTACAAATTTCTAGACAATTTTGATTTTGGGTCCCATACATTATGTGTGATGGGACTCATTCGCCATCTTGGGTGAATGAGTCTCGTGTGACCAAAATTCAAATTTAAATTAAATTTTCAGTGGGATTTTATTCTCCTAGATCTAATGTCAGCTTGTAGTGTTGTATTTTTAGGAATTCTTGCCTAATTAAGTATAAATACAAGGTTCTTTCACTCATTTTCATCCCAATCATTCAAGTATTCATACCTAGCATTCAAGAGTTCACAAGAGCATTTGAGCATTCACAAGAGCATTCAAGGCATTTCAAGGGAAAATTATCAAGCATTCTAGAGAACCTTTCAAGTGTAAATCATCATATCAAAGGTTGCATGAATTGTGTTGTTTTAGAGCTAACAATTGTGTAGGGTTTGTGATTCAAGCAAAATATTGATTCAATATCTATCAACATCAAGCAAGATTCCAAGTCCACATCCATTGGAGCGATCGCTTACATGTTTGCAACACTTAATTACAAGGTTTTGGTGAGTTGCAACATTGCTATTTGTTCATTCATCATTCTCTTTCCATATTTCATTCTATTTCAAGGTTTAATTACCAACAACGGGTTTGACCAAGGAAAACCCCTATTCACTAACCCCACAACATTTTTCCCTCTTCTTGTGTGTGATTTGCAGGGCTAGATTGTAGATTTTCCAAGAAGCAAAGGTGGAGAAAATTCATCAAGTCTCTAAAAGTTGTCAAAGTTTCCATCAAGCCTTAGAGAAGCTTGGAGAAGACCTACAGGTGCTATTTTGTAGTTCTAGGTCCAAAAACTAGTCAAAAAGAGAAAAGTAGTCCAAGACGCACGTAATCCACTTCAGAATTTCAAAAAAAGTAGAAGTGGATTGATTTTCCATGATTGGTGAATGAGTACCACTATACAGGCCTAACAAATATTTTTTTAGATTTGGATACCCTTTTAGCTGAAACCTATTCTGGAGCATTTTCCCCGAAACTGGATTGATTCACCCAGATTGGCAAATGAGTCCCATTCAACATTAACATCAGATTTTTTAATGATCTAGACCTCCATTCTTCCTTCTTCAATCTCTCAGGTGCACATTTCCTGGTTCATAACCTTTTACTACATTTTGTTTATCTTCTTAGGTCATTTAGTATTTGTTTGCATATCACATTATGTTTTCCATTGGATTGTCTTTTCCAAGTTTACACTTGGTGGTGAACTCCTCATTAGCTATTATTCAACCCCCTGAGATAGCCCTATTGCTAGATTTCAACCTCTTTTGCATTGAAATATCTAGGGTTATCCTTGAGTGGAGCCTCTTTGAAAGTTGGCGTGAATACATTCATACACATTCCCCCATTTTACTAGGTTCCATTTTGATGAGCCTGCATTTAGGACATCGTTATTCTGATTTGGAGTGCATTTACATCCTAGATTTAGCTTCATTAACATTGCATTAGGTTTTGCATTGGTTAATTTGCATTCTAGGGTTTCAATTTTTGCATTAGTAAAATGCTCATTTAGCTTGCATTATTGCATCTAATTTCATTTGAAAATCAGTCAAATTCTTCATTTACATCTCAGATTTGCATCAAAAAACATAAAAAGCATAAAATTTAATTCTAAAATTCTAAAAATTTCAAAAAAAAATAGTACTTGGACTCATTCGCCACCTTGGGCGAATCAATCCCTTTGCATATTTTTCACTACATTTTCTAGAATTGACAATCCAATTTCTGAGTTTTTGTTTGTTGTTTCTGCATTTTAGTTTTACTTTCCAAAATATTTAGTTATAAGCATTTCATTCTTATTAGTTTACATTTCATTTGCATTCACCCTACATTTAGTACCTTTGGCATCAGTGTTTGGTGTCCTATTGCTAATACATTAATGAGAAGAAGTTTGAGACTCATGTCATCCTACGATAACATAATCGTTGTGGATCTTGGGTTATCTAGAGCTTCCACTCCTAGTATTGACACTAGTACACTAGGAATGGATAACACCCTTAGTAACTCTTTCCCTTTATATTGCATGCAAGTTGAAATAAGGAGTGATACAATCCTGCAAGAAAACATAATTCACATCCATGAGGATCTAGTAAACTTACAAAATGAAATAAGTCTTGAAAACATTTCAACCACTATAATTCCTAGCATAGAAAACATTCACCACATGCTTGAAAGGGATGATAGCCTTGACCTCATGAAAAAAGTAGTTCAAATCTTTGGCAAGCATATTTCCCCAACCACTAGTTGTCCTCTACCTACAAGCAATGTTACAAGCCAAGGAGGAATTCAAATTCCTCCTCCCTCAACAATTTCCTCAATACCTACCTATACCAATTCTCAAGTCACAAAAACAATGCAACAAGTTAGTAATGTGATTCCTTCCCTGGGTATTCCTGCTAGCATCCCTAGTTCCTATGTAGCATCGCACATTATATTTACTACCGTACCACCTTTAAGCATTCCATTCACTTGTCCTACAACCACATACACTCCATCACCACTTTCACTTCCATCTCATAACACAAGCAATGACCCTCTCATAACACAACTTTTCCAAACTGTCTCATCAATTCAAAAGAAAATATCCACCATAAACCAGAAAAAAATGGCCCACCCACATATTATGTCAAAACTAGTCCATTGTCCTTGGAGATATTGCAAACACCAATTCCACAAGGTGTAGAGGTGCCTAGATTTTAAAATTATGGAGGGAAAGACGATCCTTCTAACCATGTTAATTCCTACACTAAATTGTTGGAAAAACTTTTTCCTGGGTCCTTGAAAGATACTGCCTTGGAATGGTTCTCTTCTTTATCAAAAAACTCAATTCATTCATGCAATGAACTTGTTGATGCATTTGTAAACCATTTCCAAGTGCATATGACTCCCAAGATGACCTTGGCTGATTTGATGAGATGCAAGCAAAAAGAGGATGAAAAGATAACTGACTTTATCTCATGCTACCAATCACTTTATTCCCAAATTGATTTCGAGATCCCCAACCCACACCTTCAAAATATGTTCATAAAAAATTTCAAAGTAAAATCCAAGACAAGTTGACCAGGATGAAATTCCCCTCCTTCATGCACCTATGCACTACCCTCTGTGATTATCAAAATTTGGTTAGTAGTCGAGATACAAGGTCCACTTCTAGCCGAATTGATATATTTGAGCCCGCAAACCAAAACAATCCCCAACCTTTTAGAAAATAAAATAAAGATTTCCTTCAATTTAATCCTCCTTGACAAACCACTCAAAATGTTAATAACCAAGTAGCTATTGTCAAAGCCTCGATTCCCTTTAGCTATGGAGACCCCAAAAGACAATTCACCCCCTTTCCCAATACCCTTCAAAACACAATGTCCCAACTTTTAGAACAACAAATGATTACCTTGCCACTCATCAAAACACCTAACCCTACTAAACCTTTACCCCCAACCTTCAAATCAAATGCTTATTACCATATCATCGACAAAATGGACATGACATGGAACATTGCAAGCATCTTAAACATCTTGTGCAAGACCTCATTGATTCAGGTTGCCTATCCATTAGAGGTATTGGTGATCAAGGAAATAAGCCTATTTCCCCTCCTAACCAAACTTGAAAATTTTCACCAACCCAATGCCCAAACATAATATTTCATTTGTCAAAGCAAGAAAAACTACAAACAAGGATGTGATGAATTTGTTGATATAGATGATGAAAACAATGATTCTATTCTAAATAATACTATCAATGTCAATACTATGGATGAAATGGTAGGAACTATAGACACCATCCCTCATAAGGGCCAACCTAAGAGCTCTCTTAACATTGGTTTCTCCTCCAAGGATATACTTAAACATTTTCCTGACATGGTCCGCTTTACATAGCTAACTGTATCCATGATAAGCCCACTAATGGGATATTAATAGATCCCGCCTGTGGAGAGAACGTGATCACCGAGCAATTTTTACTTTTGCATGAACTTTATCAAGATGAATATGATAAAATGAAATAATGGATCAAGAAACACAATGGTTTTTCTTATCCTATGATAGGATTGATCACCTTACCATTGCAAATAGGACCAAAAACATTATATGTCACATTCTCCAGCATCCTGCAGTTCGACCAATTTCATGTGAAGCTAGGCCACCCATGGCTTTTCTCCATAAAATTTATCCCTTTGGTTGTGCATAAATTTTTAAAGTTTCCCTTTGAAAATGAAATATTCATTTTCAACCATAGTGGCTTTAATCCCTTGTCTTCCAAAGGAAAATTTTCCCGAGATTCCTTTTGGCCATAACGCATGGAACCTATAAATCCTAGAGAGGACTTATTTTTCTTGTCCTATCAAAAGTCCAAGGAAAAGAAGATAGAAGAACTATCTCTCTAAAACATGTACCCATCCACATCTGAACCTACCATCCTTGATGAAACCATGCTTGAATCTAAACAAGAACCAAACAACCAAGACCAACTTGAAACAAAACCTTCACCTACATCCTCCAAAAGACCAAGAGACAATGAAAACAACCATGTAACACCTCCTAGAATAATAAAAATTTACAAAGTCAAAGAGAAAGTGGTTGAACAACCTCATGTGGTTCCTTTTTTTCCTCCCCTCAAGGAAGAAAAGCAACCTATGATTGATCAACCTGCTCGCAAACAAACACAACTTTAAAAAAAACCAAAAGAAATAGAAGTGCTAGAGAGCATAGGTGAAAACGTCGTGCCTTTGCTCACAAGTTACACAAAGAATTAAACAAAGAAAATCCAAATCCAAACTTGATTGAAGTAATGCACAATGACCCTCCTCCCTAGCCAAAACAAGAAAAATCAATGCAACCTCCACAACAAGATTTTAATTCTTCCATGAACATTATCCTTCAACCTCCTATTGTGATCAACTTAAATGATGATGATGAGGTTGCTAAAATTGATGAAGAGGTGCATAATGAACTAAATACATTGTTTTCCTCTTTGATGAGCTTAAATGACAAATCTCTGGGTGCTTCTCCTATTTCGACACTTTCTCTTGTCCCTTTTGCTAGTTTCCTACCTTCGGTATACATAGAACATGATTAGGAGTTGGATGACTTGCACATAGGTTGACTCGTATTTTCCTCACTAGCCTTTTTTCTTTATTTATTTTTCATTTTTCTTTGTATGCAATTGCATGTGCGTGATGTGATCCCCCGTGACATTTTTTTTTATGTTCTCTCTCTCTTTGTGGAATTCCTCTATTTATACCTTCATTCTTCTCTATGTCATGCATCGCTTTCACTTCTTTTTCATCTCTATCTTTTTCTTGTTTTTTCCCTTTGGGGATTATGCAAGGCATTGATACATCCTATTTCTCTTCCATGTTGACCCAAAAGTCTTTTCTTTTTCCTTTTTTTTCCTTTTCAATTTCTCTTTTTCATTTGTCTTTTTTTTTTCCTTTTGGGGATGATGCAAGGCATCAAGACATTCATGTCTCCTTCATGTTGACCCAAAAGGATTTCATTTTTGCTTTCCCTTTTTCTTTATTTCTCTCTTTCATTTGTCTTGTGTTTTCCTTTTGGGGATGATGCAAGGAATTGAGACAGTGCCATATGTCTCTTCCATGTTGATCCATAAGATTTTTTTTCTTTTGTTTTCGCTCTCTTTATGTCATTCTTCCAGTTCTATGTGTATTTGGGGGATGATGACATTTCCAAGCTCTCTAAAAACATTGCAACAAAGAACATACTAACCCCAAATCCATAAATCCCTTGTGTGTTTGGTGTTTTTATTTTGGGGGAAAACATTTCTTTTCTTCTTCTCTCACATGACGCAACCTTACTCAGAAACATATTGACTTGGCATAGGTTTTTCCAAGTTGGCTCTCATGTCTTCTTTATTTTGTTAACATTTTTCATTTGCTACTTTAAAGTAATTTCTCACAACATGGTGTTTAGAAATTTCTTTAAAGTGGGGGCATACATTGGAATTATTCTTTTTCTCAGTTCTTATTGCAACCTTCTTACTTCATACAATGTGTTTGTCACTTTGTCGATGAAATTGGGTGTAATGTCCTCCAGGAGCATAATCTCTCTTATAATATTGCATTCCTCTTAGTGGCTTGTTGTGACGCACTACATCCCCTAAGTTAATTGTCTATTCTCTAATTGGTCCTCTCTTGGAGACATTAGGCACATTGTTCCCTAAGTTAAAGACCTTGCATGAACTAAGCAAGACTCCTTTGATCATTCTTTGCATGTTGCATTTTTAATTTGTTGTTATATGGCCACCTTGGATAACACAACTTGCATTCCTGTAGTGCCATCCTATTTGTTCATGAGCTCCAAGCATACAAAGTTTTTCTTGTCTCATGAAGCTTGAAAATCATTTTTGTGTGGCACCTTATTAAAGTTATCATGAGGTATAACTTTGGTATGGTTGAGTAGGAAGCCCATTTTGAGGCATGGCTTTCCCCATAGCCACTTGCATGTGTGTGAGTGCATACCATCCATGAGTGTATTTTTCTCACCCTTTTAGGACTTCTCACTAACGGACATCTAGAAGTTTTGTCACCTTAGAGTGAGTATGTGTTTTTCCAGAAAAAACAACCTAGATCTAATCCACATTGTGTTGGACAAATGGTTGAAGCTTGATCTTATTCTTTTATTTATTTTCCTTTCTCTTTTTCATCTTTTGCAGTGTATGCTTGGCCTTTTCATTGTTCTTTATATCATTCTCATGTGTTTTCATTTCTACTCATGTTAGTTTGTTCTAGGATCTTGATCATGGGGGCTTGGTCACCCCTCTTGATTGTTGTCATCTCGTCTTACTAGAATTGGTTCATTGGAACCCCTCTTGATGAATGTCTGTCTACTTTAGTGTGATTTTGAAACATGTTCATCCTCTCACTAAAGTGGGGGCTAAATGGAGTCACTGAAAAAGTAACCCTTCTACTTTTTTTGACAAGTGTTTGGGCCCTCCTAATTTTGGCTTAATGTTGCCTTGATTTAGTATTGTAATGTGGATAACACATTCACATTAGGTTTTGGGACCTTGTGAACTAATATGATTTTAATGGTGCCTTGCAAAAGTGTTTTGAAGTGTTGTAACACACTTTCACACTTTTCTAGGGTTTTATCAATTAACTAAGCATAATAAACATAATTTTAATCATAATTAATCTTAATCTTGCCTTATTTGGAGTGTTGTCAAGTGTTGTAACTCACTTTCACATTCTTATAGGCTTGTCATTAATAATTTGGCTTTCTTATGCTTTAATTGGCCCTATTTTGCATCCACAAGCCTCATTTATTGCATCTTTTTGAGGATAATCCCGACACAAATCAGTAACCAATCATAATTTAGGTGTTCCTGGCTTGTGTGGCCTAGATTTAGTGTCTGAGACTCATTCACCACCTTGGGTGAATAAGTCCCACCTAGGTCTTTTTGGTCTCGATGCAGGTTTTACAAATTTCTAGAAAATTTTGATTTTGGGTCCCATACATTATGTGTTATGGGACTCATTCGCCACCTTGGGCGAATGAGTCTCGTGTGAAAAAAATTCAAATTTAAATCAAATTTTTAGTGGGATTTTATTCTCCTAGATCTAATGTCGGCTTGTAGTGTTGTATTTTTAGGAATTCTTGCCTAATTAAGTATAAATACAAGGTTCTTTCACTCATTTTCATCCCAAGCATTCAAGTATTCATACCTAGCATTCAAGAGTTCACAAGAGCATTTGAGCATCATTTCAAGGATAGATTATCAAGAATTCTAGAGCATCTTTCAAGTGTCAATCATCATATCAAAGATTGCTTGCATCATGTTGTTTTAGAGCTAACAATTGTGATGTAGGGTTTGTGATTCAAGAAAAAGCTTCATTCAAGATCTATTAACATCAAGCAAGATTCCAAGTCCACATCCAATGGAGCCATCACTTACATGTTTGCAAGTCTTAATTGCAAGGGTTTGATGAGTTGCAACATTGCTATTTATTCACTCATCATTCTCTTTGCATATTTCATTCTCTTTCAAGGTTTAATTACCAATAACAAGTTTGACCAAGGAAAACCCCTATTCACTAACCCCGCAACATTTTTCCCTCTTCTTGTGTTTGATTTGCAAGGCTAGGTTGCAGATTTTTCAAGAAGAAAAGGTGGAGAAGAGTTGTAAAGTCTCTAAAAGTTGTCAATGTTGTCATCAAGCCTTGGAGAAGCTTGGAGAAGACCTAAAGGTGCTATTTTGCAATTTTGGATCTGGAAAGCAGTCAAAAAGAGCAAAAAAAACCGAGAGGCACAAAATCCACTTCATAATTTCCAAAAAATAGAAGTGGAATAATTTGCCACTATTGGCGAATGAGTCCCACTATAGAGGCATGACAGAGATTTTTGTAGATTTGGATACCCTTTTAGCTAAAACCTGTTTTGGAGCATTTTCCCCGAAACTGGATTGATTCACTCAGATTGGCGAATGAGTATTGGGAAGTCAACATTAACATAATATTTTTCAGTGATCCATACCTCCATTCTTCCTTCTTCAGTCTCCTAGGTGCACATTTCTTGTTTCACAACCTTTTACTATAATTTGTTTATATTCTTAGGTCATTTAGCATTTGTTTGCATATCACATTATGTTTTCCATTGCATTGTCTTTTCCAAGTTTACACTTGGTGGTGAACCCCTCATTAGCTATCATTCAACCCCCCAAGATAGCCCTATTGCTATATTTCAATCTCTTTTGCATTGAAATATCTAGGATTATCCTTAAGTGGAGCCTCTTTGAAAGTGACTGTGAATACATTCATACAAATTCCCCCATTTTCCTAGGTTCCACTTGCATTTGGGATATTATTCCATCTATCATCATTTGGAACCTTTGGTTTGAGAGGAATAATCATATCTTCAAGAAAAAATCATCAAAATTGCAACAAGTCATTCAAAAAATAGATATTTCTATATTAGAGGTAACATTATCATGCATATACAAAAAGATACAATGAAAAAAACTCTTTTCTTCTTAGGATGCATTCATTCTTAAAAATTGGCCTCTCCTTAAAATTCCTAAACTTGGATCAATGTAGCATAAAGGATCCTTTGTGGATAGAAAACTCATTAAATGGCTGCCTCCTAGAGACTTCATCAAATTAAATTTTTATGGGGTTTCCAAGGGAAACCTTGGAATCTCTTGTGCCGCAATGATCTTAAGAGACTAACAAGGAAATTGTATTGGTGTTGTTTTCAATCATTAGGTATTCAGACAAACAATGTAGCTAAATTCAATGCTTTAAAATTGGGATTGGAATTGGCTATAAAGTTTGCTATCCCATGAATTTTAATTGAAGGGGATTCAATGGTTGTGGTTTCTACTATTCCAAAAAAAGTTCTATTTCCTAGCACCTGAATTACATCTTATCACACATCCAGATTCTTCTTGCAAAATTCTTTTGCTATCAGGTTACACATTGCTATAGAGAGGCTAATACTCTTCTAGATTCTTTGGCTAACAGTTGTATTGATGATCAAATTACTTTTAAGGAGTTCTCGAGTTAGGAATGTGACTCATTTAAATTTAAATTATTTTTCTCAATCAGATATTATCAACTCCACTCAAGTACAAAAATACAAATTTATGTTTGAAACCAATCCAAATAATTTGTTAGCAGGGTTCAAATTCAAATATTATTTATCATTTCTACTTTTACATATCATGGGTATCATACGTTGAATGGACCGTTACTATGGTTGATTTGTCAAAATTACTTTTCTCAGGCCCCATTTCTCCATTAATTTCCCATGAGCAAATGCTCTTCATAGACGGTTAATGGGGACTTGGGTGGTGGCAGACATTTAATTCCCGAGATAGCACATGTGCATTGCTATTTTCACATCTAATCTAAAACGTTAGTACAATGTCCATAATCCTAGGAATTTCTTGAAAAAAATTGTCCAATGGCTATTCATTTCTATTTTGGGATGTTATGATGTTATCTAGAGACAATTTTGTTGTTTAATTCCTGAGGGTGTTATGTTGGGAGCTCCTCCTTTGGGGGCTCTGAATTCTAAAAATTGGATATGTTCTTGTCCCATCTTTTGTATGTAACAGTTTTCCTACTAGATCTGTCTTCAGAGATCCTCCATATTTTACTTACAGTTTGCTCTGTTCACACATGACGTTCAATTTTTCAGTCTTATTAATGCAACATATGGATCTGCCTCTTGCAAGGATTAATGTTAAAATTGGCGGCATACATATCCTTGTTGCTATCTTTTGGGGCACTGATAATTTCTTAATATCCACTTTTATTTACATTTTGTTGGCTAGCTTGTAGCCGAAATTATAATAGAATATTTTACAATGTTTCCTCTAAGAAAATCATGACTTAATCCTCCTTGGAATGCTTGAGAGCTACTACTTTGGTTGATCTTTTGAAGTAATATAATATAATCAAGATCTAGAATTATGTACCTCACTAGAAGGAGGGTTGATGACACCAATTAAATCAATCCCACAATGGAAAAAATGACCATTGTAGAGATGGATTTTAGTAGGAAAGACATAGTTTGCTTCATTCCAGTGAATTTCTTACAAGATTTACAGGCTTGGATGATAAAGTGATGAGTATACATGGTTTAGAAATATCTAGCCTGAGTTAGATTTGTGGTCATATTTTTTGCTAAGTGATGAGTATACATGAGCCTCTCATGAAATTCACACACAATTATATTATTATATTTTGGTTCTTATACATTTTAACAAGACTTTCTTGAAGGATTAGTTGAATATGACCCCATTAATGAGTCAATAGCCAACAAACAAAAGATAAAGAATACATCAAATATGTTTTATCAAGTCTAAGTGGAGCATGTTCCTCATCATGAGATACTTTTGGATTTGAGAAATATATTCTTGTTTGGATACGAGTAGAGTAGGTAGTGATTCGTATATCAGAAATGCCACTAACCTTTCATTGGTTTTAAGGAACTTAAGATTGATAGACTCTTCATGAGGTTTTGAAATAATATTTTACCTTGGAATATCTTGGTTGGTTGGATCTCAATGTCAAAATCCATTATTTGGGTTATCTAACTTTCCCTCTTTTAATTTACCTCCAAGTGAAGGAGGTAATCCTAGACTCATGAGAGAAATAAAAAGTATTACACCTTAACATGTGAAACCAAATGTCAAAAATATTTTGAAGACCTCATGAGAGCATAGGCCTATTTTTTAGAAACATTTGGCTTTCTAAGGCCCTTAAAAATAATACTCGTGAATTCTAGCAAACATTCATATACATCTACATACATATCCTATGAAATAGTCACAATTGGGAAGTAGTAGAGAGAGAGGAACTTGAGACGGTGTAAAATAATTGAGTGATTTATTTGAAAACCAACTTATACATGATATTGAAGATATTAGAAACTAATTTCATAATTATAGCCCCACTTTCTTAAAATTGAATCATGTAATTATGAACCAATTTATCTTTAAAAAATAGAGTAAGTTAGAAGGGCTTGGGTTTAGGTCTCATTGTGTTTCCTTTATGTCATGGTGATTACCTACATGATATCTATTGTAGATATATTTGTAATCGAGAGAATGTTGCATATATGTTTGTGAGATTGTTGCACATATGTTTGGCATTGGTTATCATTGATGTCAACACTCAGTTTGGGTTATCATTGATGCTTATGTGTACATTTATTTTGGGTTGTCATTAGTGCTTATAGTTATATGTTGTTGATAATCTATGATGATGTGTTTTTGATTTTTCATTGTTGTATGCATGATGATGATGTTCACGATTGGATTTCATGCCTTGTTTGGTGACAGTTAAAGTTGTATGAGTATGGCTATTGTCAGTAGAGATGGCATCATGATGATGAGGATTAGAAGCATTAAGATGAGGATTAGAAGTAATGTTGAAGTTGGAGAGATGTTGCTTATGGTCTCTAGTATGTTGTATGCTCTCTTCTATTATTCCTGAGGAAGTATGTGTTGCTACAAGAAAGTTATGGTCTTCACATGTTGGTAAAAGTTTTTTCTACATGAAGTTGTTTTGAAGACTGCTTGGGAGAATGCTCTACATTCCTCTTCTTTTGGAGACATCATATTATGGTTTGGGATTTAGTGTTTATGCTCTATGGATGTTGCACTCCTATCTTTTAGGTCACTAGTGTTGCAAAAGAGGTTTTTGCTAATTACAGTGGTTTGGCAGTTTTATTGCTTATTAGGATTGATTGACAGGAAAGTGCTCTATGTTTCTCTACATTAATGTTTCTACTCCTATGTCTTTGTGTAAATTCTCTCACTATTTGTGTAATGTATTGGTTTATTTTTCATGTAATGAATTTTATCACAAGTTGGTTTGTTAATGTTTTATCTCATGGTTGTTTCTTTTTGGATTTTGAGATAAATTTTTCTATTTCTCCTTGGTTTGTGGTGGTTTTTTGTAGCATGACTGTATGGAAGAAGCATATGGAAGTGTTGTTGGATGTTCCTGGAATATATCTTTGTGATCCACACACTAGTGTTTGTTCTCTTTGGTGTTGCATTGTGTTTTGAGTTGGTTTTTAAGGAAATTTATGAATGTATGGCTGATAGGGCTTGTTCTCTTTCTTGAATTATGTGCTTGGGGGTCTATGCTAGCATTTAAGGTTGTGTTAAGATGTATTTAGGTTTTAACCTATCTTTTGTGAACCACATTGAGTAAATTCAGTTGAAAGTTTATTTTTGGGTTGACTGATATTTTGCTACACGTTTCTTCTTCGTGTTTCCTTGTTATCGACTTGGGTTGATGTGCGCTAGTGTGTGTGTTGTTTGGGATCACATTATCCAAGTTATAATAAGTTGTTTTTTGATCCTCTCTATCTCCTAGATCTGACCACATTATGTTTTTGTTGCTAACTTGTTGAGGTTATTGTTTATCTTCTATTTTGGTTGACCTAATTGATGTTTTGAGATCTTGCAAAGGATATAAATGAAAGAAAAAATAAATTGAAAGTTGCGCGAGTGTGTGGTGGTGTGTCAATATGGAATAATGTAGTGAGTTGTGGAAAATAAGAGTCAAATTTTCTTTAATGCCTTAGTCAGTAGAGTGTATTGTTTACATATGTTGTAATTTCCAAATCTTTATATATCCTACTATCAAATAGTGAGTCTCTTTAGTAGGTCCTTGTAATTTGTGTATTCCCTTGGGGTTGTGCACCTTAGTACTACGAGTCCTTTGTATCTTTCCCTAAGGTTGTGTACCTTAGGTTGCAAGTCCATTAGGGGGCACTATGCTTCTTTAGGTAGTGATCCTTAAAAAAAATTGTAATTCCATAAGTAGAGAGCTTCCTTCATTGTGAGATTTCTCATCGTGGTTTTTCCCTTCTTGGCTTTTCCACGTAAATTCGGTGTTATCTTATGCATGCATGTTCATTGTCCTATCTTTCATTACTGTTGTTGATTAAGTGTTGTTGAATTGTTTATAAGTTTTTGATCCTATTAAAAGTCTAAATTTGCATGTTATTGAACGGTTTAAGATTTGAAGGGCTTGAATTTTTATAGATACTAATTCATCCCCCCTCTCAAAATCCACATGTGTTCAACAATATAATCATGGTCGTTGACCCTAATGTCTTTCTATATTTGTCAAATTGTTAGTAATTATGCATATCATGTCTAATAGGGCTTTATTGAAATGGATAATCTTAGGACTAGTGAATGAAGATACTTCCCTTAGAGTTTCTAAAGGAGTAATTATTTGGCTAGGGGGAGGGTATTATAACTACATAGGGACTGAAAATGATCAAAAGGAAAAAGGGAGATCAATATATAAGAAGAGAGGGATGGATGATTCTAAATAAATTTCTCCAACTAGAAATGTGTCACTTTCAATTCACATAGTTTGATCAAGCATGCCATTATCCTTAATGGCTCCTATACTAAATCGTTAGAGGTAGATTATCATTAATTGATCTAAGATATTAGATAAATATTATTCCAATTGATAGATAGATCTTGAGAGGAATACTTTCCCAAGTGTTTCAAAAGTGCATATTAAATTTAAAAAGATATTCCACAAGAACTTGATGGATGCTCAAGATATTTTCTCTAATAGTGAAACAGAATCTCCTCTTTCCTTGAAAATTTGGTATACACTTCTCTTGATCTTATCTCAACATTGAATGGTTATAGGTTCAAAAATGAAGAACAAATATTTGGAATTTATCATGAAATAGGTGGAAATGAGTCATAAAACCATATTATCATCAACATTATTGCATAGAAAATAGGAGTTAGCTATATCTTTGATGTGCTCTTTAGGTGTGAAAAAAAAATGCTTATTTAATAGAGGAAGATATTTTGTAACTTGGTAGGGGTAGTTGGGTAAAAGCAAGAAGTTGGGTCCACAAAGAGGGGAAGTTTCAGCCAAAAACAAATCTTGTAAAAAATGCGTACACGTTATTAAAAAAATTCTTATGCGTTATGTTTTGGGTACCCAATCCTAAAAAAATGTGTACGCATTATAACGCATACACGTTATATAACGAGTATGCATTTTATAACACATACAAATCATTTATTTAAAAAATTAAATACCTTTTAGAAACGCATATGCATTTCAAAATGTGTACGCATTTTGTAATGCAAAATGCGTATGCATTTCTAAAAAGTATTTTTTTTAAATAATCAAGAAAATAAAGAACACATGCATTTTGTAATGCGTATGCATTTTTAAAAATGTGTACGCGTTTTTAAAATTTTGAATTCTCAACCCACATGATGCCTTGGTTTTAGGCTTGTGAAAGGCTTGGCAACCTGACCCTTAGCCCTTGACTTGCAACTAAAAGACTAAGATAGATTGAAGAAGAATGACTGACTTTGGCAATATGGCTGATGGACTTTTTTTCTGAATTGATCTATAAAATTAAAACCCATTAGAGAACATGTTGTCTAGTTTCCAAATATATAATTTTTATTAATATTGGATTATATTTGTTATTTTTTAATTAATTTCTAAGAAAACTAGTCCTTAAACTTGAATTATCAAGCTTTTTTGTTTTTCAATAACTTTTTTTGGTTAAGTTTCTTGTAAAAAAAATTATATGGCATCAATCTTCAGACAATTCTTTATACAATGAAAAAAAGAAGATTCAAAAAATGTTTAGTTTAGGTCCAATTATGTTGTCCATACACGTCGATTTTTAAAAATAGAAATTAAGGCCAATAAAAATTCAATAAAAAATATATATATTCAAAAAAACTTATAAAAAAATTCCTCATCAATCTTCATGTTGTTTGATCTCTTTCCCCAGAAGGAATTATCAAAATACTTTTATTTGGGTCAAAAAGTGATGTTTCTACACATGCATGGTATGGTAAAAAAGAAGGGACTTTTAAAAAGTGGTTTTTATACATCCCTATCAAAATTTAATTTCTATCATCTGGGTATTTGAATAAATTACATATTTGGAAACTAGATTAAAAATGATAAATTTCATATTACTAATTTTTTTTAAGATTAATTATTTAAATTTCTCAAATTTTCAGTCCAAGTGTGACAAATTCTGAAAAACAGCAAAAAAACTTCCACTTTTTGAGTTTTTTGTTGTTAAAGATCAAGCATTATTGAAGAAGTGATGATAGATGCCTATGGAAAATCATGATGAATTGTAGGTTATTGGAGAGGTATCATGAGATTCAACCAAGTCTAATGACTTGTTTCCTAAGTGATTCCATCTTCTATGATCATTCTATTTTCAGCCTAAAGCAAGGTATATTCAAATATGTGACTTATTAAAGGGATTTGGGATCTTCTAAAGTAGGTCTTTCACATTGTTCATGTTTCATTCTAGGATCCTATTCTAAAAAAATTGAGTAGGGTTTCTTTGCATCATTAGAGATCTTAATCTTAGACACACTTAAGGTTAGGATTGCACACATTTCATGTTTTAGATTTCTATTCATCATCAAGCTTTAATTACCAAGCTTGGGATTTGACTGAGGAAAACCCCTACCCACCGAAAAACACCAAAATTTATTTTGCAAATTATTGGAAGATCTAGATTTGAAAGTATGAATTTCAAGTTATAGGAAGGAATTGTAGGTTTGGAACTTCAAGATGAGATCTAGAGCTTTCTGGTAGAGCCTACTAAGACCCATTCACCACTTGTAAAATGAGTCCCTATTAGGAATTTTGGGGTAGCATATTTTTAAAGTTTATAAGATATAATTTTTTATTTAGAGCCTCCCATAGAAGCCTACCAGGACGCATTCACCACCTAGCGAATGAGTCCATGTTAGGGTTGTAGAAACAACATATTCTGACAAGTGCACAACATTCCTTACTCAGTTTTTCTAGAAAACTCACTGTTTCCTTCTATTTGGTGATATCTCTTCATTTCACTTTGTAGATCTAGGTTTAGAGTTGTTTTTCTATTCCAAATTTATCTCCCCAAAACAATATTTGACCTAGATTCTCATCCTAGCAAAAACAAAAATTGTAATCTATTCAAATGTTGATTTGAATGACCTCTTGGGCTGATAGTTATTTCATGATTTGGATCTAATTTCTTGAATGAAATAGGGAAAAATAGGTTTATATCATAGCCTCCCTTTTCCTATGTTTCATTTTGGTGAACACAACCTTTTGAACATCCCAATTTCTTATTTGGAGTGCATTCAAACCCTAGATCTTAGTTTTCAATAGTTTTCATTAGATTTGCATTGCTTGCATTGCATTTAGTGTTCTTTCATTAGTGAACATTGCATTTAGGATAAATTTACATGTTTGCATTTCTTATATTCACTAAAAATTAAAAAAAATTGCATTAGATCTAAGTTTTTTTTTGCATTGAAATCATCAGTCAATCATTTAGATTCATATTTCACATTAAATTTAGTTACATTATTCATCATTCAACCTTATTCAACATTTCATTTAGAGATCTAAGATTTTGGAAAATCTGTTACAAAATTGACTGTTACAAACCTAAAACAACAAATGCAGAGGAGCAACTTAGAAAAACAAAATTCAAATTCAAAAAACCCTAATCTAGGACCCATTCACCATAGGGTGAATGAGTCCCTGTACACACCTATTCACCCAAATTTCTAAGTGATTTCTAGTGTCTGATTTACATTTCTATTCTTGTTATAAACCCTAATCTAGGACCCATTCACTATAGGGAGAATGATTCCTTGTGCAGATTTTAGCAGCAAAAAGTTTGAGTGATTTTCAATTTTTGATATGCATTTTTGTTTCTATTGTTAGCTTTGACAAGTAGTTTCCTGAAACAGTTTGTTTTTGCATTCAATTTACTATTCATTTAATTAGATATTGCAACATTGGAAAAATAATTTCTTACATATTTTAGTTAAAAGTATCATTAGATTTCTTCATTTCCAAAATTATTGCATCATTATATATGTTAGCTTACATTTTGCAATCATCAGAAAACAAAAACAAAAGACAAAAATATCAAAAACATCAAACAAAACCCTTAGAGAAAGCATAGTTATTTGATTATGTTAAATCTCTTCTTCAAAGTTAACCTATCCCTCAAGCCCTTTAGTAGTGATGACTTTGAAATGTTAGATTAAGCCCTTGAGGACTTCATCTCGCAAGGTTCATCCACTAAGGCTTGTCCTAACAAACTGAAACACAAAGATGTTAACATAATCACACTGTAACTTATCATGTAACCTCCCTTGCAAAAACCTCAAGTTCAAAATAAACCCATGCTATCCTAAAACCACCTAAAATAAGCCTTCATTTAATGATAACAATGCTTCACAATAGATGGGTTACAATACCATTGCTCACACATACAATACAAGGAGCAATAGGAAACCACATATAATACATGTTTCATTACCTTTGCCTCAATCTATCTTTCCTAGCACTCCTTAGTTACCGTCGAATAGTGGAAAGGAATATAATCTTGTTGAACAACTTAAGAATACACCTGCTAAGATTTCCCTATGGGATCTTATTCAATCTTCAGTAAATTACCATAGTATGCTTCAAGCATCCTTGCAAAAAGTTATGGTTACTCCTCATACAAATGCAAATGATGTGGCAGTGTTAGTTCAAGGAATGAATGAGGTTAATTTAGATATTATTTTTCACTATAGAGAGTTACCCTCCTTGGAACTTCAAAAACCACATGATGCATTCATGATAATAGCCTATGTTAATCGACTTGGGATAAAGAGAACCCTTGTTGGTAATGGTTTGGCCCTTAATGTGTGTAGTGTGATCCTTTTGGAGAAGATTAATATGGATAAGAGTGGCATTATCCCTGATTCTTTTTCTATATGTGGATTTGACATTATAGGAAAACAACCACTTGGAGTTATCACATTATCCATTAAAGTTGGAAAAGTCCTATTACAGACTCTAGTGCATGTTATGCCTCATGATATTTCTTACAATCTCCTCTTGAAGAGACCATGGATTCATGAAATGAATTGAGTTCCTTCTACTCTTCACCATGTAATGAAGTACGTCTATGACAACAAATTTTACACATTGAAGGCCAATCCTAATCCTAAAACTTTCTTGATTTTTGAGAAATAGGGATGAGATCCTTTGAAAGCATTGAAACCAACTACAAAATTTGAAGTCATGAAGGACAAAGAATATGAGAAGAATATTTATGAAGTCACTAAGTTGTTAGAATATGATTGGGGTTCCTTAGATTTCACACCAACATTCATTGGAGAGTTTAAAATTACAACAAAAGAAACTGAAAAAGAAAAAACAACCAATGGTAATGTCAACATAGAATTCAGAAGAAAACTCATAAGCATCTACTTCATCTACTTTAGAAGAAGACACTTAAGCTATACAATGAAATTTGATGAAGTAGACTACTAACAAACACCAAACTTGAAAGAGATGGAGAAACTTTATGGAAGAGGTTGTGAGCTCGTGAAGCAACTTGGTTATAGTGGAAAAAGATGTGGAAGAAAAGAGCAAGAAATTTTTGTTCCTATAGAGCCTAACACAAGAAAAAAAAATGTGGTATGGGGTATTTCCATTCTAAGATAATGAAAGCAACAAAAAGTCCCTCACTCAACATCAACACCGTCATATGTAACTCCACTAAAACAACTCACTTTGAAGCATCCTGAATTGATTGATACAACTTTTAAAGAATCATTGGAGTACTTTGAAGATGATGAAGATTTGAAAGAAATGCTAGGAGTTTAGGATAATTCATTTACTCCTAAAAAGAAATAGGTCACATGTGCTATTTTTAGCACTAAACAAGTGGACGAAAAGAAGGAAAATGATGAGAGTGATAAGGACAAAGAAGAATACAATCCTGAAATTCTGAAATAAAATGCACTTCCTTTGCGAGATAAATTCAACATACCGATGGATACAACTAATGAGGAAAGAGCAATTCAAATAGGAAAGTTCCTTGATGATGATGAACGAGAAGATCATGCAACTTTCCTTCATGAATTTTAGGAACTTTTTGCTTGCACTTGTTCAAACATGTCGGGTATCGATGCTAAGATAGTGGCACACAACATAGTCCTTGAAGAAGATGTTAAAATAGTGAGATAGAAGATACAAAAAGATGAATCCTAAGATAGCTTTATTGGTTAGGGATGAGATTGAAAAGCTTATTGAAGATTTTTTTATACGACCTATTGATTATTCTCCTTCGATCTCGAGTATTGTTGTAGTTGCCAAACCTAATAATCATATTAGGATGTGTATAGACTTTTGTGATTTGAATAGAGCATATTTAAAAGATGATTTTCCTCTTCCTAATATTGGCATGATAATAGATTTGAATACGAGACATGCTTTGTTGTCATTCATGGACGGATTTTCTAGATATAATCAAATATTTATCAACCCTCAAGATCAATACAAGATAACATTTACTATAGTTTGGGGAACATTTTTTTTGGGTAGTTATGCATTTTGGATTAGAGAATGCAGGAACAACATATCAAAGAGCTACAACATTGATATTTCATAATTACATACACAAGAGTTTGGAAGATTATGTTGATGATATTCTAGCAAAATATTTAACTTGACATGATAATGTGAATATCCTTCAAAAAATGTTTGAAAGAATGCAAAATATAACATGATATTAAACCCGAAAAAATGTGTCATTGGCATAGATAGTGGAAATTTTTTAGGTTTTATAGAATCTCACAGAAGCATTGGGGGGGAGACGAAGAAAATTGATGCTATCGTTAACATGCCATCTCCTAAAAACATTTCTCAATTGCGCACTTTACAAGGAATAATTCAAGCTATCCATCGTTTTGGCGTATCCTTAGTAGATTGAACATTACCCTTTACAAAACTCCTTAAGAAAGAGGTTCACCTTAATTGGAATGAGGATTGTAAACAAGCCTTTGAAAATTTTAAAGATTATCTTGCTACTCCACCTGTCTTACAACCTACTATGCAAGAAAAACCATTTATCCTTTATACAACAACATCAACCCATGCTCTCATAGCATTGTTGGCTCAACAAGATAAAAGTGGTAGATAACTTCTCGTTTATTACATTAGTCAAAGCCTAATTGATTACGAGAAATGATATACAGTGATATAAAAATAATTTTTGGCTCTCATATTTTCTACTATTAAATTGATACATTACTTATTAAACACATAAATCCATGTGACGATGAAATTTGATCTTTTAAAACACCTTTTCGCTAAAACAAATTTATTGGGACATCTAGCTAAGTGGGCTATGTTGTTAACAAAGTTTGACCTTAATTTTTTCTCTCAAAAGGAAATCAAAGGACAAGCCTTGACCAACTAATTAGTTGATTCCCCCTCTCCCCTAGCATTAGGTCTAATATACGGGTATGTGCAGGATCATCATGGAAAAAACAAGCCCTTAAGTGGCAAAAAAATCAAAAAAATCAAAGTTAGGAAACTTGACGTAAAAATTTGAATAAGTTATCTATATTATTTCAAAAATATGTAAGAATAGAATCTATATAAAATTGAATGTAGTTTCTAAACTATTAGGTTTGTTTAAAAAAAAAATCTATTTGGTGAAAATTTGAAATTTCAATGCAATGGTACTTAAATTTCAAGGAAAAATAAGAAGTAGGTGTTTATCTAACCACCCTAACCACAATAAAATGATAATACTTTTATAAGATTTTTATATAAGTAGAGGACTCATGCCCCGATGTGATGCATATTTTTTGTAATTTTTTCCAAGTAAATAATTAATTATGAATTTTTATTACAATTTTTAAAAATATAAAACTCATATGTCTGACCACCTTAACTTGGTCAAAACTTCATGAAATCCATTTTTATTTTTTAATCCTATAGTATGTGAAGCATATAATGTGATACTATTTGAAAGCTATAGATTTTTTTCAATCAACCTATCAATTAGGACTTTAGTCATAATTTGAATAGAAAATGAATAATAATTACTTATTAAATTCAAAGTAAAGCATAATTTATATTGGTGGAAAGTTGAGAATCTCCTTTAAAAACCCTTTCTGTTTCATCAATTTTGGGTAAAAAAATAGTCATCAGCTACATACCCATCATATTGCCACTTTTTGGCCCATCATGATCCTACACATACCCATACACTCATTCCCTAATGAGAATGTGTTGACTATTAAAACAAAGAAAGAAACATGGGAATTGTACTTTGATGGTTCTAAGTGTCGAACTAGCTCCAAGATAGAGGTTATATTAATTCATCCTTCAGGTAAGCCTATTCCCTTATCTTTTCGTTTAAACTTCCTATGTATGAATAACACTATAGAGTATGAAGATTTAATAATTGGAATACGTGCAATGCTAGCATTAGATGTTAAACACATTTATATATTTGGTGATTCCCTATTAATTATTAAACAAATAAATGGCTAATATCAAGAAAAGCATGATAATATTGTTCGATATAGAGACCTCGCGATGACACTATTAGATAAATTTGAATCATATACGATTGACAACATATCGTGAATGGATAATTGACATGTAGATGCAATGGTAAGCATTGCTTCCCTTATGTCTCCTAAAGATCCTTTTGCTGATTTTACATTTACAGTTCAAATTGCTCCTAAACAGTTGATAGATGATAAGAGAAAAGAAGTGTTATTAATCAATACTGAAAACTATAGTGAATGGTACATAAAGATATTCAATTATTTAAAAGAAGGTACCTTTCCTAAGCCTACAACTAATATCACTCGAGCTCATCTTTGGAAACTTGCATCTAAATATATAATCCTTGTGGATGTGTTATACACAAGATCATTTAATGGTCTTTTACTTAGATGTCATAAAAAATCTAAAATACCTATAGCATTTGAAGAAGCTCATGTAGGTGCTTGTGGGGAGAATTTTGGAGGAAGATCATTAGTTAAAAATTTGGTTCATATAGGATATTATTGGAGACACATGGAACAAGATTGTTTTTCATACGTGAAGAAATGTCATGAATTTCAAGAACACAACGATTTGATTCATGCTCCTGCTTTTGAGCTTCGTGCCGAAGTTTCTATTTGGCCATTCTTGGTTTGGGGCTTGGATCTTATTAGAAAAATATCACCACCCTCTTCCATTGGACATACAATTATCATTACTATAATCAATTACTTTAAAAAATGGGTAGAATCTATCCCTCTTCATTCCACGACAATTGATGCAATATGTCATTTCATATTGGAACACATTATTGCTTGCTTTGGTCTCCCTTTGGCATTGATTTTGGATAATGGAACTCTATTTAAGAATAATGACATGAAGAAATTCTTGGAAACATTTAATATTCAACATCGCTTTTTGATACCATATTACCTACAATCAAATGGACAAGCGAAATTGACTAATAAGACTCTTGAACAAATCATGCAAAAGATAGTAAGTAAACATGACAAAGATTGGCATACTCAAAAAACACTCCCTATAACCTTGTTTATGGTGTTGAAGAAATAATTCCTTTGGAGTTAGAGATTCCTTCATTGTGAATTTCTCTTAAAGGGATTATCAATGATACTACTTATAAAGAACAACGATTGCATTAGATTGAAATGCTTGATGAATAGCGTATCAATGCTCTTGAGCATCTCCAAGCTTATTCCAAAAAAATGCAATGCGATCATAATGATGATTTCATCCCTTATACATTTAATAAAGGTGACTTGGTGCTATACGAAAATCAACATAATGTCGATGCTCTCCCACACGAAAAGGGAAAATTCGGCCCTAATTGGTTAGGACCTTACGTAATCAAAGAAAACTATGGGTCTCGAGCTTATACATTAACAAAAATGGGTGGTACACCCAAGTAAAAGAACCTATTAATGTCATGCATTTGCATTGGTATTACACATAACATCCTCTCTTTTGAATAGTTTGTTAAAGTTCAGTGTTGTTAGATTAGG
This sequence comes from Sequoia sempervirens, assembly GCA_007258455.2. Taxonomy (NCBI): domain Eukaryota; kingdom Viridiplantae; phylum Streptophyta; class Pinopsida; order Cupressales; family Cupressaceae; genus Sequoia; species Sequoia sempervirens. The sequence goes on from VDFB02193867.1 coordinate 386,917,239, forward strand.
TAGATGGTGTTCTATTTTATCTCGCATTGCTTCATTCTTTGACAAGCAATAATATAGTGTGGACCTTAGAGTCTAAAGTGATTATTCGATTATTTTGAATTGTTACTTTAGTTGCCATACTATTCAAAATAAAATCTTGTGTGTTATGTTAATTTAGATCCTTACATGCATTTAATGTTATTAGATCATAGGTGCATTTAAGTTAACATAGCATACTTAATCACAATGTAGCATCTAACATAAATAGAAAATGTTTTAATTAGATCGCATAAACATTAGATCATGGAGATATTTATTAGAGATTCTTACAAAGGATATTTAATAAATCACATTAATATTTAATTCAACACAAGATCATAAAAACACAAATGCTCATATATCATAAATATCATCAAAAGTTTAGGTACATATATCAATGAATACAATTCTAATATGGCATGTGACTATTAGATTCCTCGGTGCCTAGTGCTACCCTCCATCGTGAGATAGCGCAATGTGATGGTGTCTTGCTCATAGACCTCATAGATAGCCGTAGGCCCCGCTACTCTCCCCTCATATCTACCTCTCATATGAGTCTTTTGATACACTCCTACTCTATGTGATCCCTCTCTGCATGTAGGCTAGCCATATCTCTCTCCAGCCTCGAGATTTTCACTCAAAGGGAAAACTTTGTCCTGCCATCGAATGGACCTCGAGAGGCTTGGAGGTTATCTAGTGCTAATTGTAGTGTATAAAGTTGTCCTAAAGCTAGGTTAGTGCATCTGGTCACACTCTCATACACTATCCTTAATCTAAAAAAATCCCTAAAGATATTTGCATGTTTCCCGGTGAAAGGTGGGGGCACATACTCTGAAGGGAGATCATCCTCTATGCATAGTGCAGGAATCATCTCTATAGTAACACATTGATAGAGCTAACACCACTCTTGCATGGACCTTGCAAGATGGAAAACATAAAAGACATCAATACACATCATAAAATATATATTATAAGTCATATACAAAAAAATAAAGTGCATAATGAAAGCATAAACATGAAATCATCCCCTAGATCTCCAGTCCACTAGTCGGGGTATAACCATACTATGGCAATCCCCCTCTTTGTGGGAGTCATGGATGGCCTACTACTGCTCACCTTTCCACACTTGTGAGTTTGGATCTCTGATGTGGCTGCCACCTGTGATCTAGTGACTCTGGTAGGAGGAGTATCTCTCCTATCGGGGGCAACTGGATCCTCCTATGTCTCATTGGTATCCTCACTCATAGACTGGGACTCCTCCTCCTCCTCCTCATTCTCATCCTCATACGAACCTAAAAATATGTTAGGCATGGTATCATCATCATTTGTATCTGTGTCTACCTACTCATCATCGCTATCCTCTCTGCAACCTAGAAAAGGTCTAGCTTGGCCTACAGGGTAGTGAATGGGAAAGGCATGGGTTGGTCATGCTGCAACCCACCACTTGTCATAGGTCTAGGTAGTGCCTTCATAATCAGCCTTGGATACTGGGTAATTTCATGATCCTTGTCCTCTAGACCACTAATATATACATCCTTAATCATAAGATGATGAGTTTCCCTAGGTCTAGATGCCCTCTATGATGATCACAAATATGTCAGTCTATCCCGTAGTGGTACTTGAACATGTCCAAACTGACACATAGCATGATCATATTAGAATGGTCTCACTATTTAATCATGTCTCCCTAAAATAAAATTGTCTTGTTTCTTCCTGAGTATCCCATGTCTACCATCTGTGTATTGGGGAATCCTATGATATGGTCTCCAATAGATATCATCCTCATCTAGTCGATTGAACCTAATCTACCAATGTAGTAAATCTCCCTCCTACCATGGTCTCCTCAATGCATAACTGAAGGCCCATGGATATCCCATGGCTGCTATGGTAGGAAATCATGTCATCCTAGTACATGTGATGTGCTCGAAGCACCATACCTACAAGATTGTACAATGTACAATGCTATCTAGCTTCTAGTATACAAATCATCCCAAATCATAGTATAGATGTGCAAGAATATTGCGACCCCACACATACACATCCTGTGCTCCTCCATGTATCTGATAATATGAACAATTCCACCATCTAAATATGCTCCTCAACTTTCTAGTACTAAGGTAAGTGCTATGGTAGTGATCATGATCTGCCATAGTAGTAGTGTTCACGTATGCAGAAGCCATTTAAGCTCAATGTGTGGACCAATGCTTGATAAAAAAATAGGCCATTGTAGACAATATAGAATATCATATCACATATGTCTAAAGGATTGATCATCTGCTAAGTGTACGACCTCATCCCAAATAGGAATCTGCCAAGATGCTATGTACTTCCTCTCACTAGTAGAATTTGGCAAATAAATAACTAGGTGACTAAAACTTTTAGTCACAACAACTAAAAATGACTAAATTCTACTATTTTTTTGCAACACAACTATAAATGAATAAATAAATGACTAATTTGATCATTGGGTAAAAAATGCAACTAAATAATTAGTCACACAAATAAAAATGACCAAATAATTATTCACACGAATTGGCAATTTCCCTCTTCCCCACCATTTAAAAAATTTCATTATAATTAAAAGTAATACCGCATAAAAAATTTCCCTCCTTTATCCTTCACAAGGATTTCTCCTCGCCACTCCCAACACCACACAAAACTAGATCTGAACACTGAAGGAAACCTATAGCTATAGCCTAGAAGTCATTCACACATCGCCAAAAGTCATAATGGAAGCAGATGTCATTATTTCCAAAGCAGAAGGCCCCAACAATAGCTCTAGATTGTTCTAATGCCCTATGACTCTGTATTTTAGGGAATCCCCATGAAATAGAAGTTCATAGGTATTGCATGGTGAGGAATTTGATATCAAATTGTTTTGATTTATATCCTCCTCTTTGGAATTTCTTTTTAAAAATGTGGGCAGTCATTCTTTGGACTTTATTTGGAATTTTTCCTTATTGTCCATGAAAAACCCTTAACTTAGGATACTAAAATATTAGTGTATAGTTCTCCATCATCTAATTTTATTAGTGAATTCCTTAGTTTAATGTAAACATATAAGAATTATTTGATATTGTTAGCAGATGGTCAGCACTCCCCTTGAGATTCGTGACATGGACTAATTTCCTCCCATGGATCAGTTAACTCTAGTAGTTTTGTCCGGCATTAACAAGTCAATATTTTGGTGTAACGAAAATTGTGGGCCAACAAGTGGTATCAAATCCAAAGGTTTCAAGTTCAAATCCCCTCGGGTAACACTGAGGGGGAGTTTGTTGGCAGATGGTCAACGCTCCCCTCAGGATTCGTGACATGGACTAACCACCTCCCATGGATCCATTAACTCTAGCAGTTGTATCAAGCATTAATATGTCAATCTTTTGGTGCAATGACAATTGTGGGAGAACAAATATAAATTTCATTATGCATTTATTGTTTATTAATATTGACAAGTTTGGCTATACATTGTGTGTGCTCATATTTTTTAACACGAAGAAGAGGGAGAGTGTAATCAGAATGCAAGACAATAGAACAAGCTTGTTAAGATGTATGGATATTTTGTACTCTCATGTGAGGATTTAAATACTATTTAAGGAATCATTGTGTCATATTTTTTAGTCAATAATTAATCATAAGCCAATGGAATACTTAACCAATCTCAACAAATTTGAGTGTTCTCATGACCTTATTTTGTTTGTTCTACTTCTAAGTCAAAACTAATATCACTACATGATTTTCATTTTGCTATTTTTTGTTGGTATAAATAATTTTCACATGATCTTAAATATGTAACTTACTAGAGCAAGCTCAGAAAATAATACAAAATATTGGCATAAAATTGCACCACCAAATTGAATAAAATCTTTGAATCAAAGCTTTGTAAATAATCTCTTTGCAACAAAGTAACCCGCACTTTGAAAGATAAGGTAGCATTTGCTTTAACCTTAAGTATTTATGAAAAGGTTACAGACTGATGAATATGTAATTAAGGGCACACAATCTCATTCTTGAATTATTTTCTATAAAATGGTGGGTGTCAATAACTTCTTCCTCATCAACCTTTTTTTAAGTTATTCATTCTTAATCAATAGATAAAGTGGTTTTAGATATCTTTATCAAACATAAATACATTTAAAGTTTATAACAATCACCTGCTTGAGTTGTTTGACAATGTTGGTTTGAAATATGAAGGGGAAGGAATGTTCATTCTCCCTCTTGAGACATTGGAAGAGGAGAAATTTCATCTTCTATTTTAGACCCACAATAGTGACTACCCCTTCTATTCTCTTTTATTGTTTAAGTCCTAGATCTTTCTCAAGAAATTGATTTTTTCTTATTTGTGTAACCATTTTTATGTGTTTTGAGTGCAAGGAAATGCTTGTAATTGCTCAAGCAATGCATTTTTTTATGATTTTGATTTTTGGTATGGTTTGTGGTCTTTTCAAGCCTCGCATACTACTTATTTGCTTATTTATAGAAACATAATTGTGAGGAAGATTGGTATTGACATTTTGAAACTTCTGCATCAGGAAATGGAAGATTGGGAACTTCAAAGATGTTCCAATCATAATCAAGTCACCTTTATTGTGACTATTGGTGCCTTTATTTTTGTGATCCTTGATGTATGACCACCAATTCATTCTCACATTTGATCAGATTGTTGATTTAGTAAAGATGAAAATTTTGGCTGTATTCATGATTTTGCTATGATAGTATGGATGAACCTAAATTTAATTGTCATAATTCATTTGAATTCATTTTTTTCTCTAGGGATATATGTTTTTTTTGTTGACTTATAAATCCTATTTTGTAGCTTTGGAGGACACCATTATTAACTCCTTTTAAGCTCATAACTATGTTTCTTCATCAAGCAATCCATGCAATTGCTTGCAAACTTACTTGTGGCCATGTAAGCTTTATTAGCCTTAATTTTTTTTTAGTATGTAATACTTTAAATTTGAAGTTCATTTGGATGCCTTGTTTGGTTATTTGTTATCAACTATTTTGCAAGTTCCAAATGATTTGAATTTGGTGAAAATTTTATCAAGGTATAGTATAAATAGAAAAAAGGAAAAAATGACAAATAGGAGCAACACATGAGCCATTCAAACCATTTTAAGTATTTTCAATACTATTTAAAGATACAAGCACATTAGAAGTGTTTGCTCCTAAGCTAGGTACCAAGTTTACGGCTTGATTAATATCATGAAAGCAGTGAGCCCATGCATTAGAGGAAAAGTATGAAATTTTTGGTTTAGATGGTTTTGGGAGTTGATATTTGACATTCCACACTCAACATATTAACTAATCTTATTTATAAATACAAACCTTAAACTACTACATAATATACCTCATTCCACATTTACGGTATTTCCTCCATTTATAAGCTACAAAAAGAAACAACCAAGTAAAATTGCAATTGATCATAGAAAAGGAAAGTAATAGAAAAAAAAAATTGCAGAGCAAAAGAAGAAAGTTTTTGTTGCAAATAAATGGTAGGCCTATCTTTCAATTTATACTTCATTGTCAAGAGTTTTTGATCGTTGTCCAAACCCCTGTTAAAACTTATTATTACTATCAATGTTGTTGACAGTGGTAGTAGGTGATCAACCCCATTGTTTTTCCTACCCATAATGAAGGTTTCACATTAGTGTTGAAATTAAAAAATTGCATTAGGTTTGATCTTATAAAAATCATTGCTTAAAACTTGTCATAGGTCTTGTGGTTATATTTCATTGAAGTATATTCTTACAAAGCCCAAAGAAAGTTTCAAAGATTCACTAATAAGCCACTGATCTATTTCCACTGAGTCATGCATTGACATTGTTGCAATTTCCTTGCTTTTAACTAAACCCTTATAAAAAATTTTCAAAATACATTAATTAAGAGATTTTGAGAGCTTCCTTGCAAAATCCATTTTGTGCACATTTTGCAATCATATCATTTCATTCCATGAGACGACATCTCTTTGAGGCATTCTATCAAAAAATTTAGGTGTTTTGTCTATGATTCCACATCTTGAATATATGTCTACCAAAGCATAGTTAACTATAATTCTGTAAAGGCTTCATGAAGATTCTGCATCTACAATCTACTTCACACAAATATCAACAATAGGAGGCCACCATGAATGTGGTGCTTGATGAAGTGTATGTTGATCTTAATATGTTTAAGTAGTTGCCTCTCTACATGATTTCAAGAAATAGCAATGGTTGTGACTGTCAATATAAGAATGCTAGAATATCTTGTGAGAATCCAACGAAAAACTCCCAAATGCATGAGATCTCCAGCATTACATTTGTTTCTCCTCTATATTCTACCGTGCTTGTAGATATTGCAATGGCCTTTTGTTTCTAGAAAGTCCAAGAGACAAGTCCATAATCCAAATGGAAGGCATCCAAATAGTACACTACTTCTGATCCACACCTTCTTATTCCACATGTGTATCCAACTAAGAATCCTTCAACTCCTGGTGAATACATAATGCCCAGGGGGATATTCCCTTAATGTGTGTGAGTTGTAGGGGGGGCCACATAGGGAGGGGGAAGAGGAACAACATGTGGGTATTTAGTAACTTCACAATGGTTATTCTTATGATCCTGCATGAATGTGCACACCATCCCAAATATAAAAGATATATCCAATGCAATATGAGACAAGTAAAATAGGATCCCAATAAGTTCTATAGATAAGGCAATGTCAACTATTGGTGAGGTGCATTTTGTGGTTAAATTAACTCTATACTCTTATGAATTGCCATGTATTACATTTCTTGCTCCTCTATATTCTACCTTAACGGGGATATAGCAATGGCTTTGAATATTTCTTGCAAGTGTAGGAGACAAATATGAATTCCAAATGGAAGACATTTAAAAGTAGGCTACCTTTGATCCATATCTTTGTCTCAAATTGCATATATATATATATATATATATAGACATCTTTCCACTCCCTTGTGATACATAATGCCTAAGTGTATGGTACCCTAGATGTATATCAATAATTATTTTAGCAACTTTCTAGTATCTTTCCTTATGATCTTGCAATAATGTGCACACCATCCAAAATATAAAGGAAATATCTAGTCTAATATGAGTCAAATAAAACATATTCCTTACAGGTTGTCTACATAAGGTAGCATGCGCCATCAACTATTGGTGAGCTGCATTCTAATGTTTAATTAACTCCATAATCTTATATGGTAGCATGTTGGTTGCATTAATCCAATTTAACCTTTTTATCCAATCTAGTGCATATATATGTTAATGAAAAAGTAATTCCTTCATCTAAACACAAAACTTATATCCTTAAGGAGTAATACAGTAAAGTCCAACAATCATCTCAAAGGATTATTTTAGTTGTTCCTTACAACCATGTATCAAATAAGCAGAATCTCCAGTGATGATGATCATCCACATAAAGTACCACCATGAGTTTACGACCATCACGTTATGCTCTACACACACACTATGATCTAACTCACCTTTGGTGAGGTCCAAAAGGGAAAGAACTTTGTCAAATACCATGCATTATATAGAGAAATCCAATGCTTGCACAAAAACCAAGTGTCTATTATCTTACAAAATTTCTTGCGGCTATTCATCATAGATTTGTTAGTGTAGGTTTTTTATTCCTTATTATAAGGTTTTTCCTACACATTTATTTAAGCTTGCTTAGGTTAATAAAGCATGTTTAATTAGGTGAGAGGATTATGAGGTGTCACCTTCCTACATGTGAGCATCCATTAGCTATCTTGGGAAGATACTTCACTATCTTTAGTACGATAGATGGTTGCTCCTCATTGGTCGGTGTTGCCACCTCATCCCTCTCTCTAGTCTATATAAGCATGCTACCTAGCTTGTTATTTTAATTCATTCGATAGTTGGAGATATTAATTTGATGCTATTTTTCCTTGGACCACTTCACATCAGTTTTCTCTCGGTATCACTATTATGCTGCTCATTTTATTTGCATTTTACAGTTTATTTGATCTATCTCTTTTAATTCGATTTTGGGTTGTAATCTGTTTCTCAGATTTTAACATGGTATCAGAGCAAGTTTTGTAAGGTTAGATTCTTTATAGAGATCTTGTAAAATCCTATATACTCTTCTCTTGGATTTTATTTAACGATCTAGAGAATCGTAAAGGATTTATGAAGATCCAGTAATCTTGTTTCTGACAACCAACTTGCAGATCTTGCATTTTTAATCAACATTGCAGGTTCTAGCATTCCTTTTCATGTTTTAGGTAGCTGATTAAACCTTTGCATGTTGATTTTTGGTTGTTGGGGTCCTTTTTTGTTGCTAAAGGCATCTATTTTACACTAGAGCTACATATTTTGTAGATCTACAAGAAAAACGCCATCTGGGTTTTGTTTGCCGCATAAAAAAACCATCTGGGTACTTTTTATTTTTTGCATGCATTCTGTATATTTTGCAAAAACGAACTTAGAAAGATTCAGCCGTACCCCTCTTCGTTGGCAGTTTGAAATTTGAAGGCAGTTTTCAAATGCTTTGTTCTTGCTCATATGGACTCTATTTTTAACGATTTTTTTTTATCTTGGCTATTTTTTCATGCTCTATGCACTAGTGCAGTCATTTTTTGATTTGGATGCAAATAGTTTTTAGAAATTATAGATTCTCAGTCGTGACACTGCGCAGTCCTCATTTTAGGAACTTCGAAGAGGCATAATTTTTGCATAAAACCTTGGATCAAGGTGATTTTTTTTTAAAGTGAATTTTTTTTTGTGTAGCTTGCAGTGGTGTTGTTTATTTTGTTGGTTATTGTGCCTAAGTTGTATTTTCAACATATGCTCCTTTTGAGGATCTGTAATAGCATTGAGATCAAATCCACTCAATATTTCTTGCTGGTGGTAATTGTAAATGCACTAAATATAAAGTTCTAAATCAAATTTTCTTAGGGGGTTCTTTGATTGAGTGAAAAAGGGGAGGTGTCTTTTGATGTCTTTATTTTGCATTCATTTATAGTGAATTTTTGTATCAATCTTGGGGGGGTTATACAAACAATTTGTAATCATGAACTAAGATAAAGTTCCACTATTGGGGTTTAATCATGGATATTAGTAATGAATTTCACAAATCTGTTGTAAGGCTAAATTCAGAGAACTACTTTTCTTGGAAGAAAGGGATAAAGAATCAATGCCTTGAGCAAAATCTACTACCCTATCTCCTTTGACTTGTTCCTGAGCCAAGTGACTATGATCAAAAGAATGCATGGTTTAACAACAATGACATGGTCTATGGACTAATATGTCTTACTATATCTAAGGATGTCTTGCATCATATTGAGCATACTGAGTGCCCTTTCACTGCATGGACCATCATCCAACAATTGTATGGAGACATTGAATCTTCATCTGAAAGTGATGCTTCCTTGGATGACCAAGCACCTATTGAGATTCATGATGCCTCTTCTCAAGTGGAAATATCTTCATTGGATGATTAGTTTATATGGTTGAAATTCATTGATACCCCTTCACCATCTACTGTTGCTACTTTAGATTCCAGTGTTGCTTCTTTGAAAGTTTCTAGTGATTCTTTGTAGCAGGACATTCATTGTCTTTTAGATTCAACTTTGGATGATCTCTTGATAGGTATTTCAAATTTGTTTATAGAGACACATATTGCAGATTTGCGAGACACTATTGATGATATTCATCTTCTCTTTGATGAAGTTGATTCTTCTTTAGTTGTTGTGAGGGAACACTTTGACCCTCCTATTCATTCTCTACATGATCTTTCCCTACAGTTTGACATAATGTGGATACTTTGGATCATCATTTGGAGAAGATATCTTCAGAGGAGATACTTGAGTCTTTGGCTTATGCTCTACATCAATCTCTAGGAGATTCTGATTTTTCATCTTCAGTAGTGTGGCCTAGAACACCTAATTTGATTGTGGCAGCTTTCAGTATCGACATGGGAATAATTGAGTGAACTTCAAAGACTTCATTCATCTTACATGTTCTTCCTACATATTCCTTTCAGGAGTGGGGAGAAAGTGTGCATACACCTTTGGTTGTGTTTCTTCCTAAAGGGAGGAATGTTGTTCGATGATTGTGGACCATCTTCTACATCCAGTTTCGAGCATCTACCATTAGATCTCTTTGCGAGGGATTCTTTGTCCTTCCACTTCTTTCTACTCTCTCTATTTTGGGGGGGTATTTTCTCTCTATATTTAGGGGGGGCTATTCCTCTTATGGGAGGGCTTCTCTTGGGGGGCGGATTTCATTGTACATGGGTACCTCATTAGGCTTGATTTTCCAAGACCCATCTCTGTACCCACCTAAGCTATGCTTAAGGGGGGGTGTTAGTGTAGGTTTTTTATTCCTTATTATAAGGTTTTTCCTACACATTTATTTAAGCTTTCTTAGGTTAATAAAGCATGTTTAATTAGGTGAGAGGATTATGAGGTGTCACCTTCCTACATGTGAGCATCCATTAGCTATTTTGGGAAGATACTTTACTATCTTTAGTACGATAGATGGTTGCTCCTCATTGGTCAGTGTTGCCACCTCATCCCTCTCTCTAGTCTATATAAGTATGCTACCTAGCTTGTTATTTTAATTCATTTGATAGTTGGAGATAGTAATCTGATGCTATTTTTCCTTGGAGCACTTCACATCAGTTTTCTCTCGGTATCACTATTATGCGGCTCATTTTATTTGCATTTTACAGTTTATTTGATCTATCTCTTTCAATTTGATTATGGATTGTAATCTGTTTCTCAAATTTTAACAAGATTTTTGTTCTCAAATCTCCATTTAGGAAGGCACATTTTATCTCCATTTGATGTACCTCCCAACCAAATTTTTTTGCCAAAGCAAGAATAATTTGAACTAACTTTATCTTAGCAATAGCCTCATGAGTCTCCCAATAGTCAATGTGAGAATCCCTTACCTACTTAGAATTGTGTCTTTATCTCTCTCTAAAGATCCATCAAAAGTATCTTTTGTCTTATAGATCTATTTTCATTTAACAATATTCTTTCCAAGTGTTAAGATCAAGCTTCCAAGAGTTTTTCTTTATAAATGAGTTGTACTCCTCCCCCATTACCTTTTTCCACCCTTTTTTCGTCTAGCTTATTTGTAGGATTGAGGATCACATTTCCATTACCCTAGAAATGGGTGCATAGCTAAACCTTTATTTTCAATTTCAATTCCTCCACCTACAAGTCTCATCCCCCTATCACTTGTATCCTCCCCAAAAAATTTAGCTGGTTTCAAGAGGCTCATGGATAACATTCATCACTAATGTTTCTTTGCTTGATCTTTTTAGACGTAGTATGCAACATGTTTATCCTCTTCAATTGGGGGATCTTTGGTCATATTGATCTACTTCTCATGAATTATTGGGTGAGAAAAATAATGGTTAGTGCAATATGCTTCTAAATGGTAATGATTTGATCTTCCTATATTATACAGGGATACAAAGGGAAATCTAATGATCTTTTTGTTTATATTGTATCTTTTCTTGCATTCTTTATTCATAAATATTTATAACTTAACCTTCACTAGATTTGATTCATTTGAACCTATGCTTCTCTGTACAACACACATTGTTAGCATCAGGCCCGCTCTCTTGCAGGCACTTCAAGTGATGCCTACAATGATGCAGGGATTTCCTGCATCACCATAGGCATGACTTGAAGTGCCTTTGGGAGAGCGGGTATCTATAGTTTAGTGAGTTTCCTATAGTTTCTTATGGATAGATCATCCATCAAGGATTCAGAATTACCTCAACAAGTGAGAAGCAATCTTACCTAAACCTTACCTCTTGATTGATTAACTAATATTTATGTGCCAATCATTACTTACAATAGTAATATTTCTAGCACTATCTATCTCACTTAGTGCTTCCATTGATCGCTCCTAGTTGGAAGATATAGCCGCAGAGATGGAAATATGCTATATACTTCATTGGTTGGGCTAGATCCCTTTCCAACTATTGTTTTCCACCCACCTGGAGTAGATTGGTTGGTCGTTGGTTGGGAGAGATAGCCAGCTAGAGAGAGAGCTAGAGAATCACCCACTCTCTTGCAGGCACTTCAAGTCATGCCTACAGTGACATGGGAAATCCTTACATCACTGCAGGAATGACTTGAAGTGCTTACAGGAGAGTGGAATCACATTTCTTTGAGGAATTTTTGAAATAACTCACTTTCCTTATCTATACTTCCACATTTTCATGTATTTCTAGCAAAGAACTTGTAACTACAACATATAAAAAAAATCCCTACTATTATGTTTTGATGGATATCCCTTCATTATTATTGGATATTTGATGTAGTGCACATTATTATAGTGAAAGCCTATTTTTCTATATATATGAATAGGATTCTAATCCATTCAAGTGAATCAACTAAAATTTATATATTTTCAATTGTTATAGATATTCATTCTTACATTGTTTCCACCTAAAATACTTCTTCATAAATGGCGCAACCATGGTAGGAGGGTCCTCAAAGAGAACAATCTAGACTGTACAACAAAAGTAACACAAAAAAAGCAACACAAAATATGGAGGCAAATGCGGATGCAAATATTCTTAATAAAAAAAATCTCAGTTACAATCAGCCAACAACATCCAGGCTTACAGATTTGGTTCACAGGCCTGATATAACATGTTTAAAATTATGACATTCCAATATGCTCCTATATGCGAGTTGAAATCTTAAAAATCTAATCCTAGACTTATCTACTCATTATTCACTCTTATTTGATTCTTTTCTAATGATCTACTACAATATTTATATCATATCCACAGGTCTAGAAACATCCGCTTGACCAAAGATTATTACAATCTCCAATGAAAGAAAATGTAATGTGTGCATGAATAGGTTGGCCTCAAATTTGAATTACTCCATCAACATGTGCATAGAATGAAGTGTGGACCTATAATGAAGGTCGGGGACACTCCATGAAACATTTAAAATCACACCATCAAGATCCGCAAGTCACAGGGATGATCCACAATGATCGAACTAGCTGAAAGGTTTGAACTACCATGAAATCTAGAAGTGATAACTTGCCGGAAAAAAATTCAATCGCGCTCAAATCTTGGAATAAGGAAAATTAACATGTCCACGATGTACACAACGATTTGTTGGATCTGGTGAGAAAATATGATGAATCCACCAACAAGAACTGAGCAAGAACAAAACAAGAACAAAAATTGAAAGAAAATGTTTTTTGTTGATGCAAGATTGCCAAGAACCAAGGATTCTCCTACATCAATATAGCATTTATGTTTTCTCTCATCCTCAATTCAATATTTTTTTGTCATTTAAATGTTTCATATAAATCATCTATTCTTAAATTCAAGAGCCATACTATATTTGATAGACATTGGACAACATTATAATATGAAGGAGCATTGGTTGTTCAAATATTTATTAAATAGGTCAAAACCCATTTGATGAAACTGTTGGATGTAAAATTAGTTTATGTTAATGATCTGACCAAGGTTGTTGGTCATTTAGAAATATCCCTAAATCAAAAACTCTCAAATGGTTGTTGGGAATGTCTTGGTATTCTAATAAGCCACAAGAAACATAAATAAACCAGAGCCATATACCGTGAGAAAATAAATTAAAATAAATATCTTTGTAATATCAATTAAATTAGCATGGAGATTTTGTTAGAGGATCACTCTAATTTTAGGTAATTCACAAGGATCGACTTATCCCCTTATAAGATCTAAAAAAAGATAAATTACATGGAAATAAATACACTTTAATCTTTCATAGGAAGGTCCTTGCACAGTAAATTTACTATCAAGCTTAATGGTGACCCATTTGATAGACATTGGACAACACTACAATTTGTAAACAAAATTTTGCAATAAATATAGGGACCATTGGTTGTTCAAATGTATGATACAAAACAAACAAGATAGTGTGGTAGTTAGAGTGGAGGACAATATGTTGGTAGGGACATCCTCTAAGGGTATACATTATTTTAGTCCTTACCAAGTAACATTGCAAGCCTAGTACAACCAAGCAATAAACAAGAAATAGCAACGCTTTCATATAAAAGTGAATGAGTGCCCTAACAATCTAACTCTAATAGTAGATCTTAAATACCAAAAGGAAAGGTCAGTCTTGAATATCACCACTCCAAAATAGACCATCCAAAACATGACAAATTTAAAGCTTAGATGCAACATTGTTAGGGTGACAAAATTTCAAACACATTTTAGCTCTATGAAAAACAAAAAACCCTACACTGTCAAGTGATGCTAAGCTAAGATTGCTCCAATGACCTTCCATATATATGAAGTGAACCTAAACTATTGATTCTCAATTACCACTACATAGGAACCCCACCTTTGAATCTTATATCCAATCTACATATCATATGTACCTACAACATATGAAAAAAAAATCCATGTTGTTATGTACCAATATTCTCCACAAGAACATTTACCTTGTTTAAAATGATGGAAATGGTTCACATCTCTTAGAAAAATTTATCTTGCAATAGTTTGCATTTACTTAATTATCCTAGATTTATGTAAAAGATACTTTTTCATAATTGTTATGACTCTCATGGATTTCTTATTACAAACCTAACAACTCTTCCCCATCATGAAAACATTGTCCAATGTTCATGGGATTGTTTTCCAATGATTAGTCCCTCCTTCTTTGTTATGTACCTCCATCCTAGTGTTCATGCCATGTGGAGTTTGATTGTCCATCATTGAACTGCTCCCTATCTAGTATGCCACCATGATGTCTTTTATTTAAGTCACTGTCATGCATGATTGAAAATTTCCATGTTGATATTCTCATTTATCTATTCACTTTTACTATGCATTTCAATAGATTTAAGAGCCACCTCTTTTAAAATATTTGGCAATGCTTTGCAATCAAAATATGCACAATCTCCTAAAGTTTGAAGCTAAATATATCTCATGTGGGAAATATCCTATGAATGGTGGATAAACATCATACCCTATGAGTATGATTTGTGCATGATCTAACAACAAATTTCACTATATCTGAGTAGTTGTATCTATAAGCTTTCTTGATCTTTTCAAATTGTGAATTGTTGTCATGTTTTGGTGTAGATATATGTGCTTGAACCAAGATTTTCATGATTTAAAGTGTTTTTAAGTTATCCTTTTTTCCATGTCATATGAGTTTGCCTTATTTGGTTATAGATGATTCTTGTTCATGCACCAATATCACTAGTTTCTTGTAAGTCTACATTTGATAGTTGTAGAGCCTTGCTTATGATTGTCTTGTGCATGCCTAGTTTTCAAGGTGGGATTACAAAAGTGTGAATGCTAAAGACAAGAAAATGACTTTGATTCCACAACATTAAGTAAAAGTATTGAATTTGGAAATACCCTACTGCCTTCATTTTCCAAGCCAATTTCTCCAATTTTGCATAGCTCTCCCATGTTAGTGGATGTGATTTATCTCCTACACAAAAAGAAACTACCATTTTATGCCCTTCAATACAACTACATGCAAGTATATTTTTAATTTCTTTTATCTTCATCAATCTCCTTACTATTTGAACCTCACTACACCTACCCACTTCTACATAGATGTTTTAGAGAAGAACATAAGTTGAAATATTTTTAGGATCTAGCCAAAAAAGCAGTGTTGTTGGAATACTTAGCCTATATTCATATATGATCCACATATAGTGTTGCCTATATTCATATATGATCCACATATAGTGTTGCTAGGATTATCAATTATGTGAAAGGAAATTAACACTATTGCAACTCTTTTAAATGAGTTTGATTTTGATTTTTTTTTTTTTTACTTATAGAAACATGTACTCTGAGTTGTCTTGTAGAATAGTTTAATATTTTGAGCATATTTTGAAATATTTTTCAACCTAGTTTCTTAGTTTTTTCTTATACTCTCAACCTGAATTTTATTTTTGCTATGGTAGTAGGAAAAATAACTTATATTTCATGCTTAAGACCTAATAGGATCTTTGTATTGTATTCTTAGATTTTTGGCCATTAAATATGCCTATAGATAACAAATTTATCATACACTAGTAGAATTTGGCAAATAAATGACTACGTGACTAAAACTTTTAGTCACGTGACTAACACTAGTAGAATTTAGCAAATAAATGACTAATTTGGTCATCGGGTAAAATCACAACTAAATGACTAAATAAATGATTAATATTAGACAAATAAAAATGACTAAATAAATGACTAATATCAGACATAAAAATGACTAAATGTATGACTAAATGTATGACTAAATATCTAACTACTACTCCTCTATTCTTTTTTCTTTCAAATGTGATCATAATTCATAGAGCTTAAGCCCCCCTAATGGTACCCCCACTTAAGCGGGTCATTTGATCGCCTAGGTTGCTTGATGCACCAGAAATACCTATTGCGTGGAAGACATTTTGTCTTGATGCAGTCTTAAGGCCTTCACATATTTTATAAAATAATTTAACATTTACATTCTTTAACTTTTATTACTCATTATGTTAATGAATCATTAATGTTTTGAACTATGATTTGAAGCTAGATTTATTTTCTTGTTGTGTTAGCATGTCAAATGTATCAAATAGAAATTGTGGTCAATTTCACTAATAACACAACAAAATAATTAGTCACACAAATAAAAATTAGACAATATGATATTAAAATAGATAATTTAAAAAAATATTTTCAATTGAAAAAATAGGTGGTATTATAATATAATAATATAATAATATAATATAATATATTATAAATATTATTAATATTATATAATATAAATATAATAAATAATATAATATAATATTATTTTATATACATGTTTCTAAAGAATAATATTATATAATATATATTATAATATAATATTATTCTTTAGAAACATGTATATAATTTTATTTTATTTTTTATTTTAGATTTATGCTTTGTTTAATTTTTTTATTTTTTTAGATTTATGTTTTGTTTAATTTTTATTTTTATTTTTTTTAGAAATATGTATATAAAATTTTCCAAATACATAAAAGAATACTTGTTTTTAAATTTTAAATTTTTGATTTTATAGATTTTTCTAAATAAAGAATAGAGATATATGTTTAAAAAGATATTTATAGATTTGTTTTTTGATTTTTAGTAAATCTTTTTTATTTTATATTTTAATAAATTTTCCTTTTTACATAAAAAGATACTAAATTTATAATTTTTGATTTTTAATCTATGGATTTTTCTAGATTAATATAATATAATATAAATATTATATTATATAATATTATATAATATTTATATCATATTATTATTATTGATATTATAATATTATATTACAATATATTTAATATTATATAATAATATAATATTATAATATATTTAATAATATATATTGTATAAAAACCTAATTTATTTAAATTTGATTTGATTTCAATTATCTTTTTAGCAGACATAATGGATGACATAATTTTCTAATCCCCTCGTCCAAACCTTATTTTCTGGTTGCAACTCACCAAATGGGAGAATTGAAAGGTCAAAACTAGTGAGGAAAAGTTTGGAATTTTAAAAACATACTCTAAAACCCTCATCAAAACCTTATTCTGTATCGATTTGCATTTTACATTTATATTGCGAGTTGTTGTTTCTTTGGTCTCCTTCCCATTACAGTGCTATATAATGTTGAGTGGTTGCAGCACAGGTGGGAGTCGATGCCAAGCAGAGACTATTTGGTTTTAGAAGGTGATCCAAAGAAAGTTGTTGCTAATCCAAGGGCTACCGCTGATGAGTCAGAGGATTTGGTAGTGACTGTAGGAAAAAGGGAGGTATGCTATATGTAATTTGTTTCTTTAATTTCTTTCTTGTACCCATTGCTGAAATCTATGAAATTTGTTAATATTTTTAACCTTTTACTCCTAATTTCTATATTAGCACATATTTATCATTGAAATTGGTTTGTTCATATCGTTCTTCTTCTACCCATTGAAGAAATTTGTGGATTTCATGTGTATGTTAGTTTTCTCCCCTATTTTTAGTTTTAGAGGCTTGCCTTATAATGAATTTGGCTGGTTGCATTTTTTTTTCCTCTGCCTATCATTGAAATCTTTCAGTTAGTTCATTTTTTTTTAATTTCCTGCTACCTGTGCTAGCTGTTTAAGATATGCCCATCTTTGAAATTGTTTTGTTGGTTACATGTTTTTCTTCTATCCATTATGAAATCTATTATTGAAATTGGTAAGTTGGATGCATCTTTCTTCCACTCATTATTAATGAAATCTGTGTAATGAATTATTTTGAGTTTCTGTTCATATTGCTAATTTATTAAAGCCTTGAAGAGTGGCATTGTTGACAAGTTTTCTAATCCATTCTCCATGCATATGGAAAAGATTTTGACAATTTTTCTGTCATCTCTAAAAAACATAACTTTGTTTGTTGCATTTTTTTCAGGCAAACAATTAGTGGAGACACCATTCAACTTAACTACATACTAGAATATATTACCCATTATTGGTTTTTTTTTTTTGGTGTTTGATTCTATTCAATGTTGGGTATTTGCAAGGGCAACCAACCTTATCTACATAGGGTAAAAAAACCTGAATGTTGAAACCTCGTATGTGCTCATTATTAGGATCTGATTGTAATTTTCATTTAAAAGAAACATACTCTATTATTTGAACTGTCAACTAATATTTTTCCCACTTGTAAGAATGAAGTATATGTGGTGAATATTCATGATTTTTTTGCATGAATGTTACTTCACCTTTTTGGGCATTTCTTTTGTCTTATGGCTACTTGATGATTTGAGATTAGTTCACTCTCAAGGCTGCATGTTACTGATTGATACATTCTGTCATTTGGTGTCATTTAGTCTCAAATGTTTCCTTTTTCATTAAGCTTAAATTGTTTTTTATTATTTCTTTTATCTCCCCAAGTTATGCTTATTTTTGTGAAGAGTCTCATTTGTAAATTTCAACAATCTTATTTTGCATGCAATTTTGATTGTCTTTTTAAAGTTTGTGAGATGGTTTTTGGAGCTATCTGCATAAATGTTTTCTTTTTCAAAGTTTTGAGCCCCGATAATGGATTCATTATGAGGTCAGAAGCCATTGTTGTATCCAAAAGTATGAGTGCTCCTACCCTATGAATGTTTATGGTGTTAAATCATGAAGCTAAAGTAACATTCATGCAAAAACTCAATTAAGTTGAAGTAGTCTTTTAAATTTTGGAGGAGAATTTGATAATTTATTATTTGAACTGTCACCTTTCTTTTGTGACTACAGATTTACATGTATGAAGGGTCCATTTTTTTATGATTTGTTTGGTTGCAGGGAATGTTGAAATGTGGAAAAGAAAATTAATGGTAGTGAAGAAGCTATCATTAGCCCATTCTCAACTTAGCCATGCATTAACTTCAATTCAAAATTGAAGTGAAGCTCATCTCAAATGTTCAGTTTTTTCTCAAGGCTATGAATATATGGAAAACAAAAGCCTTGATTTGTAAAGATTTGTAAAGTATAACTGTTGTAAACATTTTTGAGTTTCAAATCCAAATGAAATTTGAAGAAAATAATTTCATTGATATGTTTTGACTTATTAGTGAGGATGTAACCATTGAGGTTTTGATTTGTCAATGGGGCTTAATGAAGTAAATTTTCAGACTGATAAATATTGTGTTGTGGCTCCTCTTAATTTGTGATATATTTGCAATCAATCATATTTTTTCAAGAATTTTAGTCTTTATTTCATGGTGTTTCTCTCAACATTTGAATATCTATGATATTTGAAGTTTATACACATAAATTTGTGAGGATTAATTTAGATTTGATTTGTAACTTGAATCAATGATTCACCCAAATAAATGACTAAACCATGACTAAATAAATGACTATCATGACTAAAATAAATGATTACAATGATTAAATAAATGACTAGCATGACTAAAATAAATGACTACCATGACTAAATAAATGACCAGTTAACAACAATCAATGACTAAATAAATGACTAAATATATGGTTAAATTAATGACTAAATATATGACTCAATAAATCACTACTATGACTAAATAAATGACTAAATTAACAACTAAATCAATGACCAAATCAATGAGAAAATCAATGACTAAATAAATGACTAAAATAGTTTAGTCATCAATTTGGTCGTGTTATAAATGACCGGCAATAAACTACTAATGGTCACATGACCAAAATTAGTCATTTATATGCAATTTTTAGTAGTTTATTTAATCATATATTGTTGTTTGTGTACTAGTGATAGCTGCATAGTTGCACTTGTGGTTGTCTATTTCATTATCAAAGCCAATGTTTAGGATACCTTTATATGGAAACATTTTAGTTTATTTTGTATTGTTTTCCTTCTTTGTTATACTTATGTCTGATGCTTTTTATTATTTTAAGTGTGGATATTCAAAGAGAGTGAAGGAAAATGCTTATATTTTAGCCATATCTGGTATGCCACTGGTAAAGAAAGTGGAAAGTGAATATTTGAGTTATAATTTTATGTTTTTTGAATCAAATTAGGTAAGTCGGGGTTCACAAAGAGACAGGCGGATCTATTTTTCCTACCCAATTTTGCAGATGATTTTCTAGTATCCCTACAAATAATATTTTCATTGATAGAATTTTGTCCATGAAAATTATTTTCTAATGACTATGCTATAGGGACAAAATAAGATATTGGCCTCCTAACACGATTCTCTGGTTTGAACAAATATCACACAAGTATAGTTTGATATGTGCCATTACAAAGCTGGGACTTTTGTTTGTTTATGATTTAGAAACAACATAAGTAGTTTACAAGAATCAGATCAGTCCTGATCTAATATTTTTAACATATGAAGAAACTATAGTTGTTGGGTTCTTTGCTATCAATCAGAGGGGGAAATTGTTGCTTGCAACTATCAATGAAGTTACAATTGTTCCTTTTGTTAGTGGATAGGTGGTTTTTTATATCCTTATATATGTATTTGACTAAAGCTTTTGTGCTTTCAATTTAAATCTCTCCATGTATTAACAAATGTGCTTGTTGCATTTCTCCTTGTGCTTGTTGTGAATATTGCTAAAAGAGGAAACCTTCCTAGGGTAGAAAATCTGGTAAGTGTCAACAACTGTGATTTTGCATATTTTAGTCCATGCCTAATAGTTGTACCAAGGGGCATGTTTAACAAATCAAATGCAATTGCTAACTTTTCACTATGGTGGAAGATAAATGGATATTTTTCCTTCTATTCCACAACATTAAGTAAAAGTATTGAATCTAGAAATACCCTGCTACCTTCATTTTCCAAGCCATTTCTCCAATTTTGCATAGGTCTTCCATGTTTGTTGATGTGATTTTTCTCCTATAATTTTTTAATTGATTTATCTTTCTGTTGTGTTTGGACTTACTTTTGTAAGCTTGCAATATATAATGAACCTTTATTCTTTTTGAATTGAGACTAATAGTAATTGTGTTGGTTTTATTGAGGCACAACTTCATTCATGGTGGAAAAGGTAAATCCTATTGCTCATATTAGATGGAACATTGCATATAAAGGAGGAAAGATTCTAGCTAGGATATTGTTGACTGCATTGAAGGAGAAAGCTTCATATATGGGACATGATCAACATTCTCCTTCTTGGATTCTACACGTTACAACTTGCTCCAAGAAGATTTCCCACATTGTAGAAGTTTTAAGAGATGAAAGAGACATGTGCTTGCATTGAAGGGCTCCAAGCATGTGTTTCCATAATTGTAGAATTTTTTTGGAGAATTTTATTTCTTGCTATCATTTTTGTGCAATATTGTAACTCAAATTTTCAGTCTTGTGACAAAAAATAAAAATTTTAATTCTCTATTTCTAAGCTATAACAAGAACACCTTTCTTTTATTAATAAAGTTCATTGATTTTTCCTTCTTAATAGTTGTCTTATTGTGTGCAATTGATGATTGATGTGTATTTATGTGTTTTATGTTTAAATCCTCAAATATCAGTCAATTAAAATGACTAAATATACTACTAATTAATGCCAATTAATAATTAAATTTACTAAATATACTACCAATTGATAGAAATTAGCGAACACTGAATAAATATGACTAAATATCTGACCTGTGAAATAAAAATGACTAAATATACTACCAAATTTTAATCAAAATGATTATTAAAATTAATGACTAAATACACTACTAATGTATATAAATCGGTGAATAAAAATGATTAAATTAGTTACTAATTAATAACAATCAATGACTAAATATATCAATGAATAAAAAATGACTAAATAAGTGACTAGATTACAACAATCAATGACTAAATAAGTGACTAGTTAAATATATTAATGAATAAAAAATGACTAAATATGTGACCAGATTATAACCATCAATGACTAAATCAACGACTAAATATACTACCAAATCAATCAATCAAAACAACCAATAAATGACTAAAAATGGTTTAGTCATCAATTTGGTCATGTTATAAATAACTAGCAATAAACTACTAATGGTCACATGACCATGTTCAGTCATTTATAAGTAGTTTTTAGTAGTTTTTCAGTAGTTTATTACTATTTATGTACTAGTGTCTAGAGTAACAGTCATCTCTCCTATGGGAAGATGAGAGGTACATGTGTCAGCATATCATCTCTTTACCAAGGCCAACAACATGGCATCATGATACCTCATAGGAGGCATTATGTATACCCAAAATAATCCTACATCATGTAGAAGGCTAATCTCCTCCTCTGACAGTCGTGTGATAGAATCTTGAAGGAAACAAAACTATCTCCCTCTGAGGTGTTGTCGGGCTCAAGGAGGAATCTAAAATAATAAAATACATAACATAGATCCTAAATTTATCAATTAAATAACATTAGAGTTGCTCTAAGATGATTTATGGCCAATGTGGACACTTATGCCATTTTTGGACGGGGGTTCTTGGACACTTTAGACAATTTAGGACACTTTGCACCAACAATGGACACTTTGCAACAAAGGTGGATGCTTTGCGCCAATCTTTTCTAGCGTCCTAAAATTACTCTAAATGCATGAAGAAGTATAGTAAATGCATGAAAACGATGAAAAAGCAGAGTATAATCCACTCACTGTCTATCAAAGTGCACCTCATGCCACCTCATCATGAACAATGTCCAATCTAGGGGGCTTGTAGGTCCTTCAACTTGGCATCCTGGATCACTCTGCACCAAGGTAATTTTCAAAAAGGTAAATGTCAAATGAATAGTAAAAGTATCATTTTCATTAGTATATAGTAAAACCCTAGTAAATAAACACTACTGAATTTGACTCCATTTTTTGACGAATGTTCATTGGTCGTTCGACAAACAACATTTGTCAGAAAATCGACGAATTGACAAAAAAAAAATTGTCGCTATTTTTTTGTCAAAATTTTGACGATGAATTAAATGCCAAAATAATGGTGCAGATTCGTCGGTCGTCAGCATCATAAAATGAATTGGATGTTCATTAGAATATCAATGAAAACTTTGTGTATCCACTAATGAATTACAACCAAAATGCAATTGCAATGGCTCTTCTAAAGCATCAACACAACAACAGAAGTTCATAGCCATTTCGACGAAATGGGCAAGGAGTTACGACAAAGTCTTCATTGTAGCTAAGCAACTTCGTCAGACCTTTTATGTGATTCATTGATGGCCTTCGTCAAAATTGTGATGAAATGGGCAATGAGTTATTACAAATCCTTTGTCACAGCTAAGCAACTTCATCGAACCTTTTCTATGATTTGTCAGTGGCCTTCATCAAAATTGCGATGAAATGGGAAAGGTTACAATGAAGCCTTCGTCGTAGCTATAGCAACTTCGTCGGACCTTTTCAATGATTCCTGGATGGGTTTCATCGAAATTGCAACAAAATAATGCAATTTTTTTTCTAAAAAATATTTGTTGAAATGTACCATCACGAAGAATCTTGGCGATGACCACTGAAGCCAATCCATCAGTGAGAGATCAACCATCAACATAGGATAGAAAAATCACTTCTATATTCCATGTCTTGTTGATGACTTATGTCGACAAGACAGATCCAATGTCACACCAATTTGACCTCTTTAGGAGTTTTGAACACTGCTGGTTATCAGCAAGACATTTTGAGGGTCTCACCGATTAAATAAGTGTCTAAAAGCAAGTAAACAAATGGAACCTATTAAATTTCTTATTTTGGGGTTCTTTAAATCATAGAATAGATACCATCTTCTTGTGTATAATGTACTTATATTCAGATTTGAATTTGAGACCAATTGTCATTGCACATTCCATTTTACTTGCACAAAGTATTCTATTAGAAATATATTGATAATGCCAAATGATTTATGGTGTTGTACAACTCTACCTATAATCACAGTTCTGTTGTTCCCCCTGAGAGAATCCTGCAAAGACAAGTTTACAATACCAAGTCAAATAATATGAAAAAGACTTATTTCCATACAAATTAAATGATTATTCTCACAATGGCAATTGTATAATTACAACCAAAATTCCATGAAAGGTTATCCATGCTTCATAAGAGATGACTGATCATACATACAGACTGCAAGATGCATAGAAAAAAAATTACACTTGAGAACAACCAAGGGCTAACAAGGGAAGGAGTTAAAAAACATCTGGATTGAAGAGAAAATGTGTAGGGAAAATGTTGAGCAGTGTCAAGAGAACAGAGCTTGTAGAACATATTCTTGACCTAATCAAGCTCTTGAACAACTTAACCAAAATTAAAATACTAACACATACATGAGACATGTAATGAAATTCCAATATCTGCTATCATTTTCATTAATGCAAAGGTAGGTAAAGGAGAAATATCTACTAGTAAATTATGTTAATAATTTGTGTTCAAAGGACCTCAGTTTTATCATTATACTACCCATCTAATACCATATTTTAATCCAGGGTTCAACTATCTAGATCTAAAGAAACACCTTCAATTAACCATTTAAAGTACTATAAAATAAGGTAAGACTTTAACTTGAGAAAGATTGGGTACACTTTTAGGATTAATTGGCACATAGACACAACTTGCAACATATGAAGTAATGGATGACTAAAAGTTAGTGAAATGGTCCTTAATATGTGACTGGTTTGCAAATTGATTGGTAGAAAATAAGGTTACAAATAGATCTACATGAAAAATTATGAGGACAATCTACTGTAATCATCAAAGTAGATGAAAAGTGTAAAGGAAAGAGTTGAGCTACATCTCTAGAGCCTAAAAAAACACATGCAAGAAACATAAAAAAAAAAAGAAAAAACTAGTTTTTGGATGAATACAAAATGGTGCCTTCAGTGAGTGATTCATATACTTTCACACTTGACACAGGACATTAAGAAGATTTTAGTCTTCCTTTGTGAAATTAACTACTTATAGAATAAAACCATAAACCAATATTATATACCTCCATGTCTAGCAGAGGGTAGGTATAAGAGAAAAAAAATTCCTCAATGCGATGCCAAAAAATATCAATGTGTGTGTAGGTTTGTATTACTCAAAATATCATTTCACTACCTAAGGAAAAATACCAAAGTGATGTTTTAAATTTCAATCTTCACATAGGCTTCCTTATTGCTACACATGCATATACAAGCATTATTCGAGATCTAAACTATTCAAATATTAAGGATTTAATTAGCTATAAGATGGAAAGATGTTGTTTAGAAATAATCCATCATCTTTTACATATCTTTATTCACTCCTAGCGCTTCAGATAAATTTGTGTAAATGAGACAGAAATGTGAATCTTTTATGACAAAGAAAATTCTTAAAAGGAGGGGGGAGAGAGAAAAGGGTAGGGGAAAGAGAATGCTTGAATGTATAGCAAAGTATAACATTTTGATCATTATAACAATGAAACAAATCTTAAGTTTGAAGCATTAATATCATTTACAACATTTATGATCAAGAATGAATGTAAGTAGAGAAACTTTTGCATACCTATAGATGGTACCAAAATTTCATGGTTAACTGGAAGCCTCCCATCAACAACAAGATCCAAATATTCATGTATCTATCTCAATCAAGCCTCTAAACCCTTCAAAGCTATCAATTTTTCCACTAACCTGTTATGCACAAAAGTCAAATTTTAGAGTTATGTCACCACTAAAAACAGAAGAAACAGAGATTTGAAGACAAATCCACATACAACACAATGTGGTATTCATACAAAGCCATACAAACAAACTAAAATCAAAACATTGGAATGGAAAAAACTTCAAATTATGATGCAGAGCATGGATTAAGAATATAAAGAATCATTTTTCTGCCACCATAGTGAAAAGTTAGCACTTTCTTTCATCTTTACATATTGGTTTGATGCTTCAAACAATGCATTTATTATATTGAAAAGTGCATTACCTTATTGAGCTTCTCTCTGTTTCAAGAATAGTTTAATATTCTCTACTTAATAGGGCCAACCATGTGACGGTGGAAGCTCATTTGGCCCCTCCCCCCCTCATATCACTCTCAATTCCCCATACCCAATCATATAACATTAATCATTCATTCATCCATTAATAACATATAGCATTCATTAATTCATCCATTAATAGCATATATCATTCATTCATTAACATATAACATTCATTAATTAACATATTCACATTCATTCATTAACATATAATATTCATTCTTCCAGTTTTTACATATTATCAAAAATATGGTTGTCATGATATGATTACAATCACTTTTTTTTTGTTTCTTTTTTAAAGCTAAAAAAATATGAAGTGGAGTATTATTTTCTAATCCATTTGTCCCCCCTTTAGTTGTTCTTCCCTCTGCTCGTAATCTTAATGTATGCCTAGTCGTCTGCTTATGAAGTGGATGGCGCTGCAAGGGGGGTCTGCTGCAATAACAAAGAAATGTTAAACTGATATGTTTTATTATTATTGTTACAAGTATTTCATTAATTAAAAGAACATTAGAGTTGTTCTCTTTACCTGATGGGTCCACATCATGTTCCTAAACTTCTGTTATAGACTCATACTCAACATGTTGAACACCCTCTAAATCCTGATCTGTAGTTGAAACACGAAAGGTTACATTAACTAATACACTAATTGAAATTAAATATGTTTAAGAAAACATGAGAGTGGTCCTCTTTACCTAATGGGGCCACATCATGTTCCTAATCTTCTCTAGCCTGATCATGCTCAACAAGTTGATCATGCTCTACATGCTCTAAAGTTGAAACACTACATTAATTAATACACCATGCTTTCTAAAGTTGAAACACGAAAGGTTACATTAATTAATACACCAAAAAAAAAATTGAATATGTTTAAAATAAATTTAGACTGGTCCTCTTTACCTGATGGGGCCACATCATGTTCCTGATCTTCTCTAGCCTAATCATGCTCAACATGTTGATCATGCTCTACATGCTCTAAAGTACTAGGATTCACACCATGACCTTCATCTATAGGTTGTGCTCCACCCTAACCAGGTTGCATTCCAATGTCATGTGCAGTATTATCATTGCTTGAATGTTTAAAAAAAATAGGCATGTAATTACTTTATGGTGGAAATTAATATTGAATAGATTGCACAAGTATTCAATTTTAAATAAACTTTATTGAGTTTATTCACCTATGTGTTAGATGCATTGGAAGATTGTGTTTTCCCAGTCAAGACTCTTAGGCATTCAACCACGGCTCCATAGCCTTGCTGGAAGGTAATCTTCAAGTTATCTTCTGTGAGAACTCTATTGAATTCAGAGCCCTACATTTTTGCATAAGATCATGAATTTTGCTTCTATGGTGTGATAAAACCAAAATTGCTTTCAATTTATTATTTAGATACAATATTTCATTTATTGATACTTACAATTCATGCAGCTAATTTCATATAACCACCAGAGCCAAGTTTTTGTTTCCCATGTTTTTCTAGTCTTGCCTTTGTTTCCTTCAATGTGTCAGAAAACCTATGAAAAGTTTGAAATACATTAGATTATGTAAAATGAAAGAGTAATCAGTATATAATTACATTGTTGATAGTATGACATACCTTCCTTGGCCCGGTGGTATCTTTCCTTTTTCTTTTTAGCCTTCTCCTTTCCATCCGACACCAGGTCCTTCTACTCCCTCTTTGGAATCATGGGGGGACGCTCGTACTTTTTTTTCTTCTCTAAATGTGACCTATATTGGTCCCTCACATACTTTAGATAGGTACTAGCTTTCTTAAGGACCTTGGTTCGGTTGAATGTTTTATCACCGAAGAGCACAACTAAATGGTTAATGAGCTCATCTTTTAAATCTTGATTTTGGGAATTCCACCATGTACGTATGGTGGGCCTAAAGAGCTCCAATGTAATATCACTTAGATGTTTATAAAAAATATCATTTCCTGCAAAGTGATCATGGGATCAATAGTCTAAAAAGAGTGATCAATAAGTAAATTTCAATTGGATTGTATATAATAATAATTAAAACATTTTAAAGTACATGGGACCTTCTCTATATTTATGGGAACTAAATCCTCGCTCACCACAAATGTGACCTGAAATGTTCCCATACTAGTAATACAGGAAGATCCAAGAAATGCTGCTAAAATATTACTCGTACTAGTGGCCTCTGCATCCCTAGGTACATGTCCTGACGCATGTTCTAGCATGTGTTCACTACTAGAGGGTGCACTAACGGATGCTTGCATGGTATGTGTTTCCGACATTTCAAACAACGGATGATGTGATGTATGCACAAGAAGAAGATCGAGGATGGACCTTTGCCATTTCTCTCGAGTAGCACTTGCGATGCAGTGGGAGCATCATGAGGATGCAAAAATCTTGTAAAAACACATATTTTGGTTTCATGACACTTAAGAGTACAAAATATAGTATGAATAAGATTTATGTTTATAATTAAAGACCTCATGACAGCATGGTTTCTGATCTCTTTCGATCAATATTTTAACCCTCTCTCTTATCTCATCACGGGCAGGAGCACTATGAACTAGCAACTTAAAGTTTCTTCATTGCATTTTTTTGGGTCTTCCTTATCATATCGAGAGGGGTTTGTTGAATAAGTGATGTCATCATCACATAATATTGACATCTCCTATGGATGCTCTAGTCTCTGCTAGTGCCTTTCCTCGATCAATCAATTGCAAAGAAAGAATATTGAAAACATCATCAAAGTGCTTAATAAAATTATCAAAACAACATAATAAAATATTTTGCTCGTATCTAATTTGTACAATTACAATGAGGTAAACCTGTTGGGTAGAAGCACCTGAAGATAAATCGTGATCGTACTCTTGGGTGAAGACCTTCTCAGGTATGATCCAATGTCTGTTTGTGACAAAAATAAATATAAAAAAACATTACTGAAATGAAACCAATAGACTTATGAAAAAAAAGAAGAATAAAATGGTATATTGGAGTCATTAGTGGAGGTTTAGGGTAATGGTACATAGTCACATACCACCCTCACCAATGGCTGATATTTTATAACTAAGTGATTCAAATTATGTCGATTAACAGCTCTTCCCCTGCAGTTATTGATTTTTATTGCAAATCTGAATACGGTTTCCCTCAGCAGCGCCCTCGAATATACGGTGGGTTGTTTTTGACCAGTGGAGTGTCGCATTTATAAACCTTGCAATATTCCCTAATGCTTTTTTCCTTCCGTCAATGTACATAGCCACTCCTTTATTTTGATCTTTATCTTTTAGCTGTATATAATTTTTTGATAGTGCATACCTACGCATACTTGTTTTATATCGAACCAACTGCATCCAATCTTTGTAACTATAACAAGGTCCGACATACTCCATCAATTTAGTAACTTTTGTAAATGTGGACCTTTTATGACTTGTCCATGCAAAAGAATGAGCCCCAAACCGTATAATGATGATGGGTGCTATCGATATATCCTTTCATTGACACAAAAATCAATGTTTATTGCGGGAAGTTCCTTGGGTACCATTGTTTTACGTAGATGTTTGTACCTCAAGGGTACCTCAACATCGCCTATGCTCTCATCATCATAATAACATGACCCTCCTTCAGCAAGAAAAAATTCCATGTGTTTACATAATTTTCTTCTAATCTTTTGACCTCTAGTTGATCTCCCTCTTTTAGACATACTACATGTCTCGCTTTCCTCTTCTCTTCCTGAATTTCCCTCGCTCGAGGAAGACATATCTGACAAATGCCTATTTGGTGGTACCTCCACTCATAAGGATGTTGGATGAAGTTCTTTCATGGTGATGTGATCCTAAGGTGACATTATGATTAATCTATCATTTCATAAGCTAAATTTTTCACAGTTATAAGGTAATCAAGTCTTGATAGATTGCAAGTTATTGTTACTACCTTCCAAATGTGTCCATCACAAATCAAATCTACTTAATGTTTCAACTCCCAAACTTTGTAACAAGTGTTAAATGTGACTATGGTCCACCAGTTACACAACCAAGGCCTTAAATGCATTCTCTAATTGTAATCAAAGGACTTTTTATCTTCATTCAAGTAAATAAACTTGAAGGGAAACACCACCAAGTGGTTTATTGGACACCTACATGACTAAAAATAGAAGCAAATTTACATTTAATTTCCATATGTCTAAGTGGTTATGAGGGGAGGGAGTGTATTACTAGGCTTGGTTAAGTCATCATAATTTTATGCTTTGGTAATAATTTTTTTTTAAGACCTCTTAAATCTTCCTATTTCTAATTGCTAGGAGACTTTTGGTATGTTTTAAGGTAGGATGATTGATGAAAGAGCCCAAAGAGCCTTTCTCCATGGTATCCAGGTACACATAGCAGTAGTCTTCTCTTATATAGTTGGACATGATTTAAGGAACTTAGCTAGGAATTATTCATTTAACCTAAGGTTTTCTCATAATGCCATCATTGGAAAAGTATGATCAAATTCTTCTATTATGAAGAATTAGTCTATATGCCTCTAGTAATCACTATAAATGTTTGTAAGGATAAAATGACTAATTACATCAGGTAGGAGAGAATCAACTTTGAGTTCTTCAAAGATTATATTCCTCTATTCATAATTTTTAAGGGTTGTGTGTGGAGGTTATCACTAACAAGAAGGGAGGAGACCTTTCCTTGTATTCTTTTATAATTTTCATTATTCTTATTTATTTTACACTTACATTTACAAATACATACATATGCATTTCTTTGTTTTCATTTATTTCTCATGTATTTTAATAGTTTGATTGATTTCATATTATATGTGTTGAAGACTTTAAAATTTCAATTAAATTAATTTATGGATATATTGTATCTATAACACTACAAAACCATATGCTCTTTACATTTACACTTGCATTTAGAAATACACATTTATATACATAGATACAGATTTCTTTAATGATATGTTGCATTTATTGTTCTAGGAGAGCATCCGGTAATTGCATTTACATTTACATTTAAAAATACATATACATACATACATACATACATACATACATATATATATGTGTGTGTGTGTATGTATATCATTTATATTCAGCGTTCAGAAGCAACCCATTAGGTCTGCACATGGATAAAAATTCATAAAATCAAATCTCCCATACATATTTTGTTGAAACCTAGGCTTGAACCTTTCATTTCACATGTCTTTCTTCACAAAACTATTGAGGACAATAGCTATACCTTCTTTATTTCTCATCCTACACCCTATTCATGCATCCTACAATTACAATAATATCCATGGGGCCTCTTACACAAGCTACAGTAATAACAAAAAGTCTAAGAGCTCCTTTATATCATGTATGGACTACAAAAACCTCAAAAAAAGGGTAACTTAGATTATGATTTGTTGGTGAGCTGTATGGACAAAATCATTAGCACCAGCTCATTCTTGGAGTCTTTTGAAAGAAGCGGAGTGGAGTGGCAGTTAAGTACAAACCTTATAATGTCAAGGTGAATGAGGTGATCAATTTTTGTTAATGGCCCGATGAAATTACCGAAATAGGTAGAAATGTATATTTGATTGAGGAAGAGTGAAAAGGAGTAGGCTGCTTACGGTTGAAAAATCAGCTATTGTAGTTACAACAGATTCCAATTTTTTTTTTTTTGGTGACAGTCTAGGTGCAAAATTCTTGAAGTTTTTTGTTGCTACATCAACCATTCTCAACGGGCACTATGAACAAGAAGATTCTCTTGGGAGATTGTTGTTGTAACAAATTTGGAATATCACAAGGTGGTCCAATTGGTACATTTGACATGTGTGCTTTTACGGCCGATGCTTGTTTTGCTCCTTCTTTTTCTATAAGAAGGATTTCAAAATAAAAGTATGGGTTAGCAAGTTAGATATTTTTGGTCAAGTCTAGATGAATTTACCCAAGAAAATTGTAAAGTCGATGGTTTTAGAGAAAAAATGCAATTTAGGTTTTGAGTCATTCTGTAGTAGGTTTTGAATTCATGGGGATTTGATGTTTTATGATAGTACTGGCATTTGAATTGATATGATTAATTCAAACTCATGTCTCTCCATTGTACAAGTATATCTGAATTTTGAATAAAATTATTAAGGGTTGTTTCATTCATCTCACTGTTGTGGTGTGTATGATTCTTGTTTTAAGTTTAATTCAAGGAATTAATTAAAATGCTTGAATGGGGTTGTAGGTGGATATGTTCTGTATAAGGATTTGATAATTAGTATTGGGTTAGAATACATATTGATGAGATTGTAAAGCAATGTTATCAAGGATCTTATATGTTATGTGTCAAATCTGTCATAAGCCCTTAGATGCTTATAAATTTGACTCCTCTAATGGATTTATGGCATTCATCTAAGTTGTACTTATTCGTATGGTTCAGTATTTGTTTTTCTTTACCTAGAGCTTGCTACAAATTGCAAATCAATGACTATCTTATACTGTGAAATGTTGTAGTTATCTCATGCTCCAAATAGTTGATATTATTGATAAACAACCAATTCTATTCAGTATTATCCTATTATGTTGAGCTATTAAATGAGATTATCTACTGTTGTTAATGTTGTTTATGATGATGGTGCAGAGGTTGTAAACTCATTAAGGGATTACCCTCCTAGGTCTTGCAGAGCCCAAAGTGTAGGAGGTCTTTCAAATCCTCGTCAGTTGGTCTAGGTCCTTCGAGCTTCCCTTTATTGGAATTGGCAATTCCATAGGTAGATTAGAAGATCAACCTACTTACCGTAAAAAAAACCAACACCTTGCATATGTTTGTGGTGGAGGTATTAAAGAAGAATTGTATGCCTCTATTTCCATTCACTAGATCTACCTTAGCCTAGCATATACTTGGGCTAAGTCTACAATTGCTTCAAACTCATGTGATGAAGGCTATGAGTGATGAAATCCTAGACCTCAACCAAGATGTGGGTAGATTATTTGAGTTTTTCCAAGACCTAAGGCTAGTCGATAAAAATGTCAAAGACTAAGCTATTTTTTTTTTTGTCTTATCTTATACCATTTTACAAGAATGGGGGTACCAATGTACGGGAAGATCTTTGGAAACTAGGCAAGAAAATTGAAGGTTAAAGAGAATGGGGATGCCAAACTTACAATACTCATTGCCCCGCGGTCGTCAATTTTCCCTGAGTTCCCTCAACCTCGTCCTCGGCACTGGTATTGACCTTGTTTTCACTCCTCCAAACTCTTCCTCGACACTGATATTGACCTTGTTTTCACTCCTCTAAGCTCTTCGTTGGCACTGGTATTGACCTTGTTTTAACTCCAAACTCTTCCTCGATGCTAGTATTGAACTTTTTTTCACTCCTCCAAACTCTTCATCGGCGCTGATATTGACATTGTTTTCACTCCTCCAAACTCTTCGTCAGTGCTGGTATTGACCTTTTTTTAACTCCAAACTCTTCCTCAGCACTGGAATTGACCGTGTTTTCACTACTCCAAACTCTTTCTCAGCTTTGTCATTGACCTTGTTTTCACTACTCCAAACTCTTCCTCGATGCTGGTATTGAGCTTGTTTTCACTACTCCAAACTCTTCCTTGGCACTGTTATTGACCTTTCACTTCTCCAATTTGATGAGCTATAACGTGGTTTCGTTAGGTTTTACAGTATGTTAATTAAGTTGAAAATTTTGGTGTCATTTAGCTAGCTTTTAATATTCTACAATATAGTTAAGTATATATTAGCTATATTTTACATAATAAATAATATAATTATTCAACTTATTATAATTATATATTATATTCTTTAACAAAATTATTAAATACGTATAAAATTATTATAATTAATAATTAATAATAAGTATATTTTTATATAATACAAAATATAATTAATATAATATATATTTAATATAATATTAATATATATTAATATGCGAGAGAGAAACTAAATTTTGATTGGTTGTTTCATGTCAACAATCCAAGGATGGCATGTGTCCTTGGGGAGTTATGCTCAAGGTAGCAAGCCATTTCATTAAAGATATGATAATTCTCCTTTAAGACCTCTTTAATGTACCCATTGCACACTTAAGGAGACAGATAAATATAGGAAAGAAAATATAGAGAGAGAGAGAGGGAGATAATGACAAACATACAAATAGAAAGGGAGGCAAAGAGATAGAGAGAGGTAGAGAGATAAAGAGATAAGGATGAATTGATAGAGATATAGGGAGGGTGATTGACATCTCTCCCTGTCACTCTCTATATCTCTATATCTCCCACTATCTATGTCACTCCCTCTTCCCCCCTCTATCTATTGAGATATCTCTCCCTCTCCCCCCTTTCTCTCTCATTCACTCCATCTCTCCCTCCATCTCCTGCCTATGTATCTCTATCTCTATTTATCTTTTTATCTCCCTCTCACTCCTCTCTCTATCTCTTTCTATCTATATCCCTTTCTCTCCCTCCCCCTCTCTATCTCTCACCATCTCTCCCTCCCTATCCCCCCTATCCATTGACTCTCTATCTCCACATCTCTTCCTTTCTCTTCCCATATATCTCCATCTCTATTTCTCTTCCCATATATCTCTATCTCTCTCTCTTTCTCTCCCCATCACTCTCTATCTCCCCATATATTAACTAAGAAGCCATGCAAGCATACAATAGTATATGTTGGTAAAACTATAATAGTGTTTTATTAAACTATATGTAACACTTATCTTTCTAATGTCAAGCCTTCTTATAAAAATAGTGTTTTATTAAACTATAAGTAGATTATTCTCACCACTCTTCATTCAACATGAAATGCCAAATGTAGCAATTGTTTTGTTGCTTTTTTCAAGTTTCATTAACCAAGCTATTTACTAGGTTGAATAAAGTTGTGTTATGACCCTTCATCTCTTTAAAATAATTAGGCAATATTAGCGAGATCAGGAAGGGGAGAAAACTAAAATCCTTCAAAATAGGGGTAGTTGTGGGTTTGTTGATTTTCTTTGTATACTATATACTTAGTTCCTCGAGGATAAATAAGTCACTTTAGATCATTTTCTTAGTTGTGTATCCTAACTAATATAGAGTAAGCTTTTTCATTTTAGTTGAATAGTACATAATAGTTTATGTGTTGAAAGAATTGTTTCCATTCTTTGTAGTTTTTACATTGGAATACAAATCATATTTAATTTCATGCCAATATACTTCTTTCATAAAGACATTTGTTTGAAATAAGTGCTTCATAACCCATCTAATCAAATCATAACCTATCAAAAAGGCAATAGGAATTTTCTAAAGAAAAGAACACTTGACCCAATCATAAGTGTATGGTCTTCACAGAAGGGAGTGATCCACCTTAGCAATAACAACTACCTAATTTAGACCTAG
>VDFB02193867.1:386953076-386966934 GCA_007258455.2 Sequoia sempervirens
TTAAGGCATTGATTTGAGTTAGAAAGCTTCATTTCTTTGCATACAACGCGATTACCCTATTTTTGAGGGTTTTGTAGTCCAAACATGATATAAAGGGGTCTTACACTTTTTTTTATTATTGTAGCTTGTGCAAGAGACCCCATGGATACTGTTGTAATTTTAGGATGCATGAATAGGGCATAGGATGAGAAATAAAGAAGGTATAGCTACTGTCCTCAAGAGTTTTGTGAAGAAAAGCATGTGAAATGAGAGGTACTTTCTGGCCCGATGCTTTTTTGCTCCTTCATTTTCTATAAGAAGGATTTCAAGGCCAGAAGTACAGGTTAGCAGGTTAGATATTTTTTGGTCGAGTCTAGGTAGATTTGTAGAGAAAATTGTAAAGTTCAAAGAAAAATGCAATTTAGGTTTTGAGTCATTTTGTAGTAGGTTTTGAATTCATGGGGATTTGATGTTTTATGACAGTACTGATATTTGAATTGAAATGATTAATTCAAACTCATGTCTCTCCATTGTACATGCATATCTGAATTTTGAATAAGATAATCAAGGGTTGTCTTGTTCATCTCACTCTTGTGGTGTGTATGATTTTTTTTGGCTTAAATTCAAAGAATTAATTAAAATGCTTGAATGGGATTGTAGGTGGATATGTTCTGTATAAGGATTTGATAAGTAGGGTTGGGTTAGAATACATGTTGATGAAATTATAAAGCAATGTTCTCAAGGATCTTATATATTATGTGTTAAATCTATCATAAACCCTTAGATCGATGTTTATGAATTTGACTCCCTCAATGGATATATTGCACTGATGTAAGTTGTACTAATTTGTATGGTTCAGTATTTTGTTTGTCTTTACCTAGCACTTGTTACAAATTGAAAATTAATGACTATTTTACACTATGGAATGTGTTGTAGTTATCTCATGCTCCAAATAGTTGATATTACTGATGAACAACCAATTCTATTTAGTATTATGCTATTATGTTGAGCTATTAAATGAGATTATATGTTGTTAATTGTTGATGGTGTTTTTATGCACTTCTCAACACAGGCAGTGCGTAGGTGCACTACCTCTCTTAAAAGATAATCTTCCACAATCAAATTGCAAAACACTATCCCAAGGTCTTTCGGGTGTCAGGTCATGACAGTGCTTAGATACCTTAGTAATTTGATGTGATTTGTTGGAATCACAAGGCGGTCTTACACAAGAAATACAAAGCATGGATACAAAGCATGGAAGTTGAATCTTGAAATGGAGTTCATAGGATGGAAAGCTGTCATGCATTGGCTGTAGGTTCAAACAACAGTCTTGGACTCCATTTTGTGGTTGGATTTGGCTTTACAATGTGCAATGAACCTTAACATAGGTCAGTTATAAAAAAAAGGAAAAAGGCGAGGGAGAGGAAAAATTCCTAAGTCTGCAACTAGCTATGAATAGTGACAATGGAGTTCCTGCAATGGAAATTTTCTCAAAACAATATCCCACTTAACCAGGGATTTCACAGTATCATGAAAATTGTGCTATTTTATAAGTTCTGTAGATATTTTATCCTTCATCCACCACATACATGCATGAATCAAAGATAAATGTTTGGAGAAGCTTTGAAATCAAGTCCATGCTAACTTTACACAGCTATCTACCATCAGCAAACAGCAAAAAGTATGGACAAAGAAATCATCAACATGGCAAGAAATTTCATAATCACCCAACAACACTTCTAAGATCTATCCAAAGAAATAAGACAGTTAACTAAACAACAATAAAATCTAAGTGAAACATCTAACATTGGAGACTGAATCAAGCAACATGGGAGAAACCAAGAAAATACACCAAGTCAATGCCTTTTCCTTATAAATTTCTACAACATGTCTTTACAACAACTCAACTCTCACTTTACAAATGAGAGGGGAGCCCTATTTATAGTCTTTCAAAAGTCTAATGAATGGCCAAGATTCATTCTTATTGTGTGGCCAAGATTCATTACAAAATAGGGTTTCACCTACCCCCAAATAGATCATAATTTAAAATTACATTTTTGTCTCTTCCCTATTTTGTCTTCTAGCTGATAGCACTGTAGCAATTTTGTCCTATAGCTAATTGTTGTTTTGCTGTAGCTACTCTTCAGAAAGGTCTTCATCTTTGGCTGGGTTGTCCTCCTGCTCCCCGGAAGCTGTGTGTTCTATGTATTTGAGGATGATCGCCTGAAGCTTGTCTATTTCGAGGACTTCACATCGTAGTGCTTGATAGCTCCACTCCTTTGCATTTTCTTCCAGCCTTTTCCAATCCTCATCATATTTTGAGCCTTGGTCTCTGAACAGCTCCGATTGGTCGAAGGCGCGGGCAGCAAAACTTAGGAATTCTGTTGTGATATCTCCAGCCATCCCGTCCTTCATCTTCTCCTGGAAGTATGGTTTTATTTTCTCTGGATCCATTTGCACAGTGGGCATATCATAATCCGTCATCAACTTAAGTTATCGGGCACATTCTGCCCAGATTTCTTTGATCCACTTGATGTCTGAATCAACCCTGCTCAATATTTGCTCCAACCTCTCCTTCTGGTTGTCGAAGTCTCTGCACCACACATCCATCAGCCAGTGATCTTCTTTTTTAAATGCCAGCTTCTCCTCCCATGTGGCTTCAGGCAATTGAAGGATAGCTTCGATCCTTGGGAAGGTGGAGTCGTAGGTCATGGGAAAGTTGGTGCAGAGTCTCTTTGTGCTCTCCAGAGACTGCATTAAGTCCAAGAACTTGTTGGCTGTTCACACAGCCCGACTGATTCCCATGTTCCCGACGTATGAAACTTGTCGAAACTAGTCCTCGGTAGTCTTCTCCAAGTTTTTCCTTCTCTCCATTTTGTCGATCTGCTCTTTGGAAAGCAATTGAGGCACAGCTGTGGATGTAGTGGGTAGGTCATCCACTGAGGACCATTGCTGTATATAATCCGTTAATGGTGTAACTTGTGCCTTGAGCTCATCCTTGGAGATTTTATCCTACTTTATTAGGTGCACCATTATGGCCGCTGACTCCTCAAGGTGCTCGACCTTCTGCTCTCTGGTTGCAGTCCCCAAGTCAATGGTAGAGATGTTATAACTTACCCCAGCTTGGCCCATGGTGGGCATTGCAATTTGTGCCGCTCAGGAGCTGGAAGTGTCCATGGTTATTTTGGATCAGACCTTGGGCTTCTTCTCTTTCTTCGTTGTGATCTGGGCTCGAGCCAAGATGGCCTCTAGCCTTGCCCTTGGGTCCTTTAGCATAGTGGTCTTTTCTTCGAGCTGCTTCTCCAACCATTCGGGCACAGCATACTTCCCCTTGGGTGAATCACGGTCACCCTCACCCTTCTCAGTCAAGGGAAAGATTTCTACTTCCTTTTCCTTCTGGGATTCTCCTTTCTCTTTGATAGCGTCCTCCTCCTCTTCATCAGAGTCATGAACAAATACGAGGCGCTTGACATGTAGCTTGGTGGATAGTTGTTGGATGGGAGTTTCTTCTTCTTTCTTCTCCTTAGTACCATTAGCCTCGAGGCTTTTGACAGCATGGGTCTCAGCCTCAGTCAAATCCTTTACTTGTTTCTCTTCTGGTGGCTGCCCTCCTTCACCATGTGGTGACCCTTCTGCCTCTGTCCCAACATCCTTCAACTGTTGTGCCATTTCCTCCTCAAGGTCATCATCAAAGGTCTGGATGATTTCCTTAGCACCCGAGCCATCCTCCTCATCCCCACTCTCGGAAGAGCCCATCTCTTCCTCCTCATAAACCACCCTATCAATGGTTCGGTGTTCGTACTCAGGGTGCTCATGATACTCATTAGCCTCCTCCTCGACAGACTTTGAGGCTTGCTGCTCTCACTCCTCCAACTCCTTTGAGATTAGCATTGTGGCCTCCATAGCAGGCGGCCCTATCAGTGGTTGTGAAGGTTGAGCAGTTGCAAGGACCTGGGCAAGGGCTGCTTGGAGAGTTGGATCCATCAAGATTTGGGAGAGCTCAGGGGGAAGGTTTTGCATATGCCTTGTAAGAGCCTCAGGCATAGCGGTAGCGGGAATAGGCAATGTTATTGTTGCCAGAGGAATCAATGTGATTGGAGACATGGCAGTAGAAGAAGGGGGAGTGGTCATGCTGGAAGAGGAGTCAATGATTATTACCGACTCAGCTGGAGGCAATGGGGCAAGATGGACAGAAATGTCCATGACCAGCGGAGATGCAGCGACCATAGCCAAGGAGGTGGGCAGTGCAATAGGAGAGGCAGGGAGAGCCAATGGAGGCTGCAATTCTTCTGCACTTTCTACCTATTTAAGCCTTTTGGGGGATGAGCCTCCCGTTTCTTTCTTTGCAAAGGCCTTGGGGTCCAGAGACTATTCGGTCTCTGTTTCCTTTCTTTTCCTGTATCTAGTGACTGGGGGAGACTTGGAAGTCTCGCCAGTTGATGTGGTGGCAGCAACATCCTCCATGGCACTCGACTCGCTTTTGAGCCCTTCATAAGTTAGGACCACTCCCTATCACTTTAGATGTGCCACCTACCCATCGATCCACTCCTTGGTACGAGTTAAGATCGGTTGGGTTATGGTGTCCAGGTCATCAACCTCCTGTTAATCCCAGTCAATTGATGGTATTGGTAGATTGGCGACTGTCAGGTACCTCAGATGCATGATTGTGGACTCGTCCTCCTCGACTTGGTCTGGCACCGGAAATGGCTGCACCCTTCTCAGGAATAGCACCGTCATGCGCATATAGTGCCTTGCGCACACTTCTTTGTCATCCTAGCAGTCGGCCCAGAAATCTTCAATGTGATGGAGATGGGCATATGCTGGCCCCAACACTTTCCTGACGTGGCCATGGGGGTCCATCCGCGGGCGAGCAGTGTGTACATAAAAGTGGTAATCCTTCAACTCCTTTTTGGAGTTACCAGCACACTGGGAGGTCTGCAATCAGTACATGCCTTGGCTGAGGGTCATGGGGTAGGAGATCCCTACTATGTACTTGTTGCTGAAGATTGCCTGTAGGTGTTGGAGTTGCCAAGAGAGCTCCAAGAGGATGATTTTGTCATTGGGGTACCGAGGCAATCTATTCAGCCTTTCAGTGAAGCCCTGAGTGCGGATGTATGTAAACTTTGGGTACTAGATATAGAGGAAGGCGTACTATTTCAAAAGCGCTCTGGCACTATGGGAGACCCTCCTCTCGAAGTCTCCAGCAATCAATCTGATGATATGGCCAATGAAGGCATCATTAACCCTACAGTAATCTCTTTTGAAGTTGCGGTATTGGAGCTGCGAATATTTATCAAAAGGTTTGAGTCCTCGCTTCTACCCCTGATCGGGTGCCACAAACAACCCGCTATATTGTCTTTGATCTGCCAAGGAATATACAAGGTAGGAGGTAATATAGAATTTAGAACTCTTTTTCACATTGACAAACTACTCATGGAAGCAGTTGTTTATGATTCCTCCCCAATAGAATGAAACCTTTGTTGTGACGTCCTCGTTTCCACGCAGGATCTGTTCGATGAAATATGCCATCCATTCTTGAAAGTAGGCGACCATTGGAAGACCCATAACCCTACTCAACATGGTTACCAGGTCGTGGTAATCCTCATGGAAATCACTACAGAAAAGTTCTTGAGGAACTTTCGCAGTGCTGCCTCATCTTTCCTTAAGCCAATGGAGGTTTATTGACTTCTTGCATCCTGTAGGGTTATCATCCCACGTCGCCTGGCATTCTTCTAAGGTGGGGACCTCCATCTATTGTAATGTGGGGATATGAAAGGTCTTGGTGATCCCCTCTGGTGACATGTCTGCGAGGATGTTTCCCTCCTTTTCGACAATTGTTCTGGTATCGGTTTGGTAGGCTTCTCAGCAAGCCATGACTAATTCAGACGCCATGAGAGATGGAGGGAAACCGACAGCCTTAGCTATTCCACTCTACCTTATCAGTCTAGCATTCTTTGTTGTTGGGTTGACCCTAACCCTCTGAGTGAATTCATCGATATCCACCTAGCCAATGTTAGTGTTGGTGATTTCCTTCCAATCTGTTGTGACCTTTGAGTGGAGCGGCTCACCCTGGAATTGGTACTTCATCTGGTGTTTGTCTTCTTTCCCTCGAGGGGTCCTTCCTAATTTCTTACCCTAGTCCCCTTCGGTGGATGCCCCTGAAGTTCCTGCACCCAATTCCATATATTCTGCAAGCAAGGGAAAAGTTAGCAAAATGGGTCACGAAATCATTCATGTTAGTCCATATTTTGAAAATAATATTCATTTCAAATAATCAATCAAGCATATCATGAACGTTCATATCTAGATGTTATTGATCTTTGATTTAGGGCATTTGGACAATTCAGGCCCGGAGGGCCAGACTTCCCTGGCAGGAATGCTGTCTGGAAGGGAAAACGCAACGAAAAGCTCCCGGAGACTTTCTTTGGTCAAATTTTAATATGTCAAGAAGTTCATGATGAAGAGGACCAAAATTCAGGATGCGGGTCGAAGTTAGATTCCAGATTTGGGTTTGCTACGATCGATTTAGGAGAGCTCGGAGGTCTCAAGCCAGAAAGCTATCAGGAGATGGCATTTTGGAGTGGCAGATAGCAGACAAAAATACAGAGCCAAAAATCCAGGGTCTGGGGCCCGGAGGGCCAAAAGGCGGCCGATGTTAAGTCATTTCATTTTTGAAGGTTCAGGCCAGCGACGTTGGGATGGTGAGCGAACTTCGCCGTTTAGGACGGCAAATGTCGGATGGAATTCCAGGAGGGGAAGTCTAGCGACAAAGGCCTGGCATTATGAGTTTTGCTTTTGAGCTCGGCGGTGATCGGTAGGGCAGAGCCCGGAGGTCGAGACACTGGGCGGGATTTTCGTTTAGCCACGGCGGCCGAGGACAGGAGTCCCGGGAAATAGAGCTTGGCAAGCAGAAGGCCGTTTAAGAGTGTCGACGAGATCCTACCGCAAACGACGCTTCAAGGCCCGAAGATTGGAAGGATGGGGTGAAATTTCCCCGACGGCGGGAGAGCAGCGGACTTCTGAGAACAGAAGTCTGGACACCGGGGCCTGAGAGGTCCCAAGGATGCGGATGCGAAAAGACCAGCCAGCAGTGGGGCAGAGGGCGGGGTCTGGAGCACGGATGGCACCAATGAGTTTGCTGAAAGACTCCGCCATGGGGGACGGTGGAAAATGGAGCAAAGAAACCCGGAGGCTAGAACTCAGAGAGCAAAAGGATGGCATAAGTTAAATCACGAGGTTAACAACAAACAGAGAGATAGAGTCCGTAGGGCAGGAAGCCGGGCGACATTCGCCGTGGATGGAGGCAAAACACCCGGGGAATCCTAGGGTCCCAGGTTTGAGATGACAAAAGGACGCATGCTCAGTTTGAAGTTTCATGGTGAGGAGCATGTCGAGATCCGGAAGCTGGGAGGCAGGGGAAGGTTTGCAGTTTAAGCACAACAAAATGCAAGCAAAACCTCGAGACAGGAAGCCCGATGAGCCGGGCCTAAAGAGTGGCGTTGTCATCAGCAGGTGTTGAAAGTTTATATTTGGACGGCGAAGGTGGGTCTTAGGCCCTAGGCGGATGTTTTCCCTGTGTGAAGAATAGCCGCGGTAGGGAGAAACTCCAGATCAGCGAGGAGGGAATTTCTAGAAGGTTTGCTCAATTTCTAACATGTGGGTTTGGTGCACAATTTCATGGTCTATCATTCTATGTCCTCCTAATGACTGTTCATTTATTTAAATTCCTCAAAATCATGAAAATGACGTTTGGGAGGGCAAACAAATGGCCTGCCTCGAACGCGATATGTGGGGAGATGTGGGATCCACCAACAGTCAATGGAATGACGCTGAGGGCGATGATCGCGATGATGCCGAAGACAGTGGGCTCCAGATGGCAGTTTGTCCAATTCGCTGCAATCCTGTTTGATGAAAATGACCGGCCGGATTGGACATTTTATACCCCCAACCGCCATGAATGATCTCATTTATTACAGTTATGGAGGAAAAAAAAGTTGGTGGAACCCGGAAAGGTTGGCGATGGCGGCAGGAACATCGGGGTTCGGTGGCCGGGGGCGCAAGACGACGGCTGCTTCAAGTTTGTCACTCGGTCAAACGGTGGCGGTGGGAAATAGTTCGAGGTCCGGAGGGCAGGATGCCTCTAGAGATCCACCGTAAGGGATGGCGGGACCATCACAGAATTCCGGATGGTCGGGCCCGAAAGACCCCACGACAGATAGGGGCCCATGCGAATGGTGGTAGGTGAAGAGGTTGGCGGGACTCGGGGGCAGGACACCGCAGGGTGTCTGCCTTCGTGGACGATGAAACACAGACGGAACCCTGGAAGCAGAACTCTGGGGTTTGAGGTCCGGATGGCGGAATGCCACCAAAATTTTTTAACAAGTTTTGCAGATGACAAGATGGGGCTCGGACCCCAAGGTCTGGGAGTACACTCAGCAGACGTCACTGGGAACGACGGTTCCAGAGGGGAAACCCGGAGAGTGAATCTCGGACGCTCGGGCCCAACAAGGCCTGGGGCCGTTGGCAGGGACAAACTACCAGAGGGACTCCGCGAGGCTCCAGAACGTAGCAAAACCAAAAGGGGAAGGCATGGTCGACTTACGATGGGATCTTGAAGCAACATTGACCATCCGAGACACCAAAAAGGAGAGGCACACAAAATGAGGCAGTGACAAAAATGACCCGACAAGGAGAAAGAAAGAGGGTCCCCTTTCCGAATGGGGCATGTGTGCTAAGGGCACAACATTAATGTTTTTTACGATAATGGTGCAGAGGTTGTAAATGCATTAAGGGATCACCCTCCCGGGTCTTGTAGAGCCCAAAGTGTAGGAGGTCTTTAAAATCCTCGTCAGTTGGTCTAAGTCCTTTGAGATGCCCTTGATTGGAATTGGCAATTCCATAGATAAATTAGAAGACCAACATAGTTATAGTAAAAACAACCAACATGTAGATGGGAGAGAGATGAGGAGGAGAGAGAGACCTAGGAGAGGGAGAGGGGGGAGGGGAGGGAGAGGGAGGGAGGGAGAGAGATAGAGGGTGAGGGTTTAAGGGTATGGTTGGGGCAGGGGAGAGAGGGAGGAGATCTGAGCCAGCTTGAAAAGGTGAGGGAGAGTCTTGAGAGAGGAGGAGGAGTGGGAGAGAG
The DNA here is from genome assembly GCA_007258455.2 of Sequoia sempervirens. Classification (NCBI taxonomy): domain Eukaryota; kingdom Viridiplantae; phylum Streptophyta; class Pinopsida; order Cupressales; family Cupressaceae; genus Sequoia; species Sequoia sempervirens. Next base: position 386,962,198 of record VDFB02193867.1, read on the forward strand.
ACAGAGGGTAGAGGACGGTTATGGGTAGAGTGAGAGACTTAGGGAGGAGAGAGAGAGAAAGGAGGGGGGAAGGGAGAGGGAAGAGGGGATAAGGAGAGAGAGAGAGAGATTCCAGAGGAATCCAAAGTAGGGATGGAGAGACTTGGTGAGAGAGAGAGAGAGGAAGGGAGATAAGGAGGGAGGAAAGGGTGGAAGGGAAGGAGTTTATGGTTTAGGGGAGAGAGAGGGGAGGGGAGATAATGGAGAGGGAAGGCAGGGAGTTAATGGTTTAGGGTTTAGGGTTTATGGGTAGTGATGGAACTTCAAAGTTTTGTTCTCTGTGTTATATTTTATCCTACCTTGTGTCTCTGATCATCTATGATGTTTGGGAAAAGCCTAAGGCTGGGGTTTTACCTTCATCTTCATGTAAAACCCTAGTGTTCATCTTGCACCTTGGATGGGATCTATTTGGCCGTTACTTTTTTGGAAGGTTTTAAAATGACTTAAGCCCCATCGCTTCATCTAGGCTAGGCCCCATTTTGTTTTATCATTTTATTTCCCTTTTCCCAACTTTGAAGGTTTTCCTAAGTCTTTTGTTGGTCCCATGTTCCCTTAAAACAACTTATGTCATTATTTTTCATCTACCTAGTGATGTCCCCTTTAGGAGAGGGCCCAATAGTCGGGCAGTGTGCTAACTTTCTCAACAATGTAGTAATTAACCTGGAATATCATCATAAACCTTCTATTTTTTTTGAAATGTAGACTATTCTCTTATTTATCTATAACTATTAGGAGGCGTGACTCATCATGCAACTCGCCACATCGGCAGATCTTTTGAGAAGTGTCTAAAATTTGACTTTTTAAAGGTTTGACCAAAGCTTAATCATGGAACCCCCAATAGTTGAACCAAAAAAATATCATTTGTTGCTTGTAGAATATGATATTTTTATTTAAATTAAAATTAATATACAACCTAAGTGGACCAAATACTTATTGATAACCATAAATCTTTGATATCTCTACCTTTTATATTCAACACATATGGACTAATAGTTGAACACAAAAAATCTATTTGTTGTTATAAAAGCAACACATAATTATTTAAAATACAACTTATATTGAACAAAAATGGACCAATAGGTTAACACTAAAACTTTTTGAAAATCCTTCACATTTAATGGGAAAATACATGTTATTTATTGTGCTCACCTTTTATATTTGTGATAGGAAAAACTATTAATATAAAATTATCCAATGCTTGTACATTGCTACCCCAATTGTTGTACACATAAGAACAATATTTTTTCACTATGATAACAATACTTGTTTAAATGCTTGTCTTATTTTATTAAATAAGCATTTTATTTTCTAAATGATATACTTATAGTGGAGAGTTATGATATTTTATTTGAAACAAAAAAATACTTATTTCACTTCTTCATGAATGTATTTATGTTTTTTTCATATAATATTTAGAGGTTCTCATGTGTTCAAGTATGGGTCCATTTTTTATCAACATTTGATTTTTTCTTTATTTACAACTATACTATTTATTTATAATATATAGTATAAATATGTGGTAAGATTGGGTATTATCATTACGATTGAGTGCACAACTATTGGACCCCACACGACTACTAGGCCCTCTCCCCTAATAAACATTTTTATTTTGCAGAGGGACAAGTTTGTATGGCCGTAGATCAATCATCGTGTGATCTCAGTCATTCCCTGCCATCCTGCAATGACCCCATCACACTGTCTTTGTTGATTGCAATATCATGGGCGAGCACCATGTGTCTCATCTAGTGAAGCTGAAGGAATGATAAATACTTTGATGTGTCTTTAATACATTATGCCACGGGTTACTAAAGTAGTTATAAGATGCACATGTTTTAAATCAACGAAGATGTTATAATCTCAGTAGAAAGGTGCTCGATGGTTAATAACAAGGCTGATGACTGTGTTGAATGAATAAGATTGTTGATGGTTGAGATCCACAGTTGCCGCCATCACATGATCAAAATTTGTGAGGTCTTTATTGATTGCAATATCATGGGTGGGCACCACGTGGATCTCCTTGGCAATGAGTAGTATGGTGGGCCCCTTATTGCCACGATGGAGACTATGTCAGTTTTCTTTGAAGGAAGTCATTTGATGATCTGACCAAGGTGAAGGATAGATGACTAATATTTGAATCTGCATAATATGCGATTTGAGTCATTCGTGCAGCACGTGAGTAAGCTTTAATGGTGTCCATGATATCCACTACCATGGTTTGATCCTAAAGTTGGGTTTTAATTTTATTCCGGTGATGTAAGCCTTAGCCATTAACCCCAGTGGTCATGTCCCTGATGGCTTAGCCAAATCATTTCATTAAAAACTAACCATGAAATTTGTAGGCTTTTCAAATTCAAAGATATGGGAGAAGATCTCGATCGTACCCCACCAGCTTGTAGACCTAAGGTGTCAGCCTATTATTTGGCGAGAGGTCAACAAAAGGCAGATATGTGTCCTGTATGGAATGTGGGGCCCAATCTCCACTATTGAGCTCATAACCTATGGTTTTAGATCAAAAACCAAGATCAAAGCTAATGTAAATCTCTGTCATTCCCCGCTAGCTTGCAGGAGGAAGATGAAGGTTGGTTAAAAGCCATGAGGTCAACAAGATTGTGATGCGTAGCTCTAGCCATTCAGTTTGCAAAGTGCATAAGACCTGCCGACATGGTAGTTGGTTTCTGAGATGGATTAATGTTATTGTTCATGAGGAAGGTCAATGATGCTTCATTGGATGTCAAACCGAATTAGCCCGAGATAATCTATTTGATGATCTGCCAACTCTTCAGGAGATTAGCGAGTAGTATTCAAAGTTGGAAAATGGCACATGGTGGTCATTTTATCCTACAACTAGTGAAGCATTAATGAATTATTCCTTGTGTGTGTAGTCACGTTGATCTTAATCTATGTGAAGATGTTGTTGGCAATCATGAAGGATGATCTACAGATTCTCATGCAGCTTAAGTTAAACGGTGATAGTACATACACCACCAAATTGCCATGTTTGCACATGCATTTTTACTAAGCATTGATGAAGGTTTCAAGTACCTTGCACAATAAATACAAGAGGAATTGACCGCTAATTGTGTCATTCTTGTAGCAGTTAGATCACTTTCTGGGCTGAGTCTAATCAAGTTTGATTGCTTGTATGACAAGAGAAAATGAGTAAGTCAGTAAGGAGGTCTGTTCATTTGAGCTCACAAAAGCTCGGTCCTGCTATTCAAGAAGGTGCTTTGGTTGACAAGCCCGAGCTTTTTCCCACTAGATGTAGTAGAAGGTTACAATTCCAGGACGTTGTTGCTCAATTGGTAGATGACAAAGGCAAGCAGTCGGTGTGCTCTATTACTAGAGTCGGTAGGAAAATAAGGTATGGGCATGGCTCCTTTGGATGCCAACACTCACCCATTGACCTTACGAGCAACACTTCTAATGGTGTAATCGAGACCGACTCTGACTACTGTTAGTATTTAGCTCTCTTGAATCATGGTCTTCCCTCTAATGAGGAAGTGATATTTGTGGTGCCATTGGTGGTTAAAACCCTAAGCAGATGGACTAGAACTATATTTGGCAAGGAAAAGAAAGAAGAGGAGGCTGAGGTTTCCTCTCCTCCTCTAGAAACAACTAGAAGCAGGCATGTATACCGGGGTCTAATTGTTGGTAAGGGAAGGGTGGCGGGTAAATAAGAAGTTGTTGTGTGGGATGTAAAATTTTGAGTTGATGATGTTGTTGTTGGTGGTGGTGTTGGTTTTGTGTGTGTGGTACATTTTGATGTTGATTGTGTGCCTTCGTGGCAATTTAGTTGCCTAGTTTTTTTGTGTGGATAGCGACAAAGGGGATTTTGATGACAATTTGTGTTCCCTTTTCTGATGGTACTTACAAATTTAGCTTTCCCCAGTTGCACTATGTTTTGTAGATTCAACATGTGGGAAGTTTTGAAATGAAAGTCAAATGCAATGGAGATTTTTTTCAAATGAAAATTTGTGGTGAAATTACATTTGAGCCTGAAGCTCGTTGCTCCCTTGTCATATAAAAGGGAATTCAAGGCTCATTTGTAGGGAGAGAACTGATGAAAGCTCTAGCTAGGTTTTGAGTTGAATATATGGGTAGAAAGATAGGAATAGAATAGATAGCCTGTTTTGAGTTTTGGATGAATATATGCAAATTATCTTAAATTGTATGTAGATATGACTTATAAGCATGAATAAACGTATAATTCTAAAATATTTTCTCTCCTTATGTGGATTTGAGTGAATTTTGAATGAAATGTTAATGATGTTGGCATTCTTCTTTTGAGAATTTGTTCAATTGTATGCCTATGTTTTTTATTTGATTCAAGAAAATCAATTAAATGCTTAAATGGAGTCATAAGTTTACAATTATTTACAAAGGATTTGATAATTAGTAATATATCAGAGAATTGAGCTCTATAGTGAAAGGTATTATATGAGTAGTCCATTCTATTAAATTCTTGGGTCATTTCTACAAACCGTAAATGGGTAACAAAATATTTAACTAAGGAAGAATAAAAGATTAATATGTAAATGGGTCACTCACTCGCTCCCTCTATCTCTCTCCCCTTAACCCTAAACCCTAAACCCTAAACCCTTAAACCCTCTACCCTCTACCCTTAGCCCTCCCTTCCTTTATCTCTCTCTCTCTCTCTCTCTCTCTCAAGTCTCTCCCTCCTAGCACCACTTCCTCTCT
>VDFB02193867.1:386971042-386999487 GCA_007258455.2 Sequoia sempervirens
GAGAGGGAGAAGGGGTAGGAGGAGAGACTTGAGATAGAGTGAGTGAGTGAGGAGAGAGAGAGACCCCAGGAGGGAAGTGGTGCTAGGAGGGAGAGACTTGAGAGAGAGAGAGAGAGAGAGAGAGATAAAGGAAGGGAGGGCTAAGGGTAGAGGGTAGAGGGTTTAAGGGTTTAGGGTTTAGGGTTTAGGGTTAAGGGGAGAGAGATAGAGGGAGCGAGTGAGTGACCCATTTACATATTAATCTTTTATTCTTCCTTAGTTAAATATTTTGTTACCCATTTACGGTTTGTAGAAATGACCCAAGAATTTAATAGAATGGACTACTCATATAATACCTTTCACTATAGAGCTCAATTCTCTGATATATTACTAATTATCAAATCCTTTGTAAATAATTGTAAACTTATGACTCCATTTAAGCATTTAATTGATTTTCTTGAATCAAATAAAAAACATAGGCATACAATTGAACAAATTCTCAAAAGAAGAATGCCAACATCATTAACATTTCATTCAAAATTCACTCAAATCCACATAAGGAGAGAAAATATTTTAGAATTATACGTTTATTCATGCTTATAAGTCATATCTACATACAATTTAAGATAATTTGCATATATTCATCCAAAACTCAAAACAGGCTATCTATTCTATTCCTATCTTTCTACCCATATATTCAACTCAAAACCTAGCTAGAGCTTTCATCAGTTCTCTCCCTACAAATGAGCCTTGAATTCCCTTTTATATGACAAGGGAGCAACGAGCTTCAGGCTCAAATGTAATTTCACCACAAATTTTCATTTGAAAAAAATCTCCATTGCATTTGACTTTCATTTCAAAACTTCCCACATGTTGAATCTACAAAACATAGTGCAACTGGGGAAAGCTAAATTTGTAAGTACCATCAGAAAAGGGAACACAAATTGTCATCAAAATCCCCTTTGTCGCTATCCACACAAAAAAACTAGGCAACTAAATTGCCACGAAGGCACACAATCAACATCAAAATGTACCACACACACAAAACCAACACCACCACCAACAACAACATCATCAACTCAAAATTTTACATCCCACACAACAACTTCTTATTTACCCGCCACCCTTCCCTTACCAACAATTAGACCCCGGTATACATGCCTGCTTCTAGTTGTTTCTAGAGGAGGAGAGGAAACCTCAGCCTCCTCTTCTTTCTTTTCCTTGCCAAATATAGTTCTAGTCCATCTGCTTAGGGTTTTAACCACCAATGGCACCACAAATATCACTTCCTCATTAGAGGGAAGACCATGATTCAAGAGAGCTAAATACTAACAGTAGTCAGAGTCGGTCTCGATTACACCATTAGAAGTGTTGCTCGTAAGGTCAATGGGTGAGTGTTGGCATCCAAAGGAGCCATGCCCATACCTTATTTTCCTACCGACTCTAGTAATAGAGCACACCGACTGCTTGCCTTTGTCATCTACCAATTGAGCAACAACGTCCTGGAATTGTAACCTTCTACTACATCTAGTGGGAAAAAGCTCGGGCTTGTCAACCAAAGCACCTTCTTGAATAGCAGGACCGAGCTTTTGTGAGCTCAAATGAACAGACCTCCTTACTGACTTACTCATTTTCTCTTGTCATACAAGCAATCAAACTTGATTAGACTCAGCCCAGAAAGTGATCTAACTGCTACAAGAATGACACAATTAGCGGTCAATTCCTCTTGTATTTATTGTGCAAGGTACTTGAAACCTTCATCAATGCTTAGTAAAAATGCATGTGCAAACATGGCAATTTGGTGGTGTATGTACTATCACCGTTTAACTTAAGCTGCATGAGAATCTGTAGATCATCCTTCATGATTGCCAACAACATCTTCACATAGATTAAGATCAACGTGACTACACACACAAGGAATAATTCATTAATGCTTCACTAGTTGTAGGATAAAATGACCACCATGTGCCATTTTCCAACTTTGAATACTACTCGCTAATCTCCTGAAGAGTTGGCAGATCATCAAATAGATTATCTCGGGCTAATTCGGTTTGACATCCAATGAAGCATCATTGACCTTCCTCATGAACAATAACATTAATCCATCTCAGAAACCAACTACCATGTCGGCAGGTCTTATGCACTTTGCAAACTGAATGGCTAGAGCTACGCATCACAATCTTGTTGACCTCATGGCTTTTAACCAACCTTCATCTTCCTCCTGCAAGCTAGCGGGGAATGACAGAGATTTACATTAGCTTTGATCTTGGTTTTTGATCTAAAACCATAGGTTATGAGCTCAATAGTGGAGATTGGGCCCCACATTCCATACAGGACACATATCTGCCTTTTGTTGACCTCTCGCCAAATAATAGGCTGACACCTTAGGTCTACAAGCTGGTGGGGTACGATCGAGATCTTCTCCCATATCTTTGAATTTGAAAAGCCTACAAATTTCATGGTTAGTTTTTAATGAAATGATTTGGCTAAGCCATCAGGGACATGACCACTGGGGTTAATGGCTAAGGCTTACATCACCGGAATAAAATTAAAACCCAACTTTAGGATCAAACCATGGTAGTGGATATCATGGACACCATTAAAGCTTACTCACGTGCTGCACGAATGACTCAAATCGCATATTATGCAGATTCAAATATTAGTCATCTATCCTTCACCTTGGTCAGATCATCAAATGACTTCCTTCAAAGAAAACTGACATAGTCTCCATCGTGGCAATAAGGGGCCCACCATACTACTCATTGCCAAGGAGATCCACGTGGTGCCCACCCATGATATTGCAATCAATAAAGACCTCACAAATTTTGATCATGTGATGGCGGCAACTGTGGATCTCAACCATCAACAATCTTATTCATTCAACACAGTCATCAGCCTTGTTATTAACCATCGAGCACCTTTCTACTGAGATTATAACATCTTCGTTGATTTAAAACATGTGCATCTTATAACTACTTTAGTAACCCGTGGCATAATGTATTAAAGACACATCAAAGTATTTATCATTCCTTCAGCTTCACTAGATGAGACACATGGTGCTCGCCCATGATATTGCAATCAACAAAGACAGTGTGATGGGGTCATTGCAGGATGGCAGGGAATGACTGAGATCACACGATGATTGATCTACGGCCATACAAACTTGTCCCTCTGCAAAATAAAAATGTTTATTAGGGGAGAGGGCCTAGTAGTCGTGTGGGGTCCAATAGTTGTGCACTCAATCGTAATGATAATACCCAATCTTACCACATATTTATACTATATATTATAAATAAATAGTATAGTTGTAAATAAAGAAAAAATCAAATGTTGATAAAAAATGGACCCATACTTGAACACATGAGAACCTCTAAATATTATATGAAAAAAACATAAATACATTCATGAAGAAGTGAAATAAGTATTTTTTTGTTTCAAATAAAATATCATAACTCTCCACTATAAGTATATCATTTAGAAAATAAAATGCTTATTTAATAAAATAAGACAAGCATTTAAACAAGTATTGTTATCATAGTGAAAAAATATTGTTCTTATGTGTACAACAATTGGGGTAGCAATGTACAAGCATTGGATAATTTTATATTAATAGTTTTTCCTATCACAAATATAAAAGGTGAGCACAATAAATAACATGTATTTTCCCATTAAATGTGAAGGATTTTCAAAAAGTTTTAGTGTTAACCTATTGGTCCATTTTTGTTCAATATAAGTTGTATTTTAAATCATTATGTGTTGTTTTTATAACAACAAATAGATTTTTTGTGTTCAACTATTAGTCCATATGTGTTGAATATAAAAGGTAGAGATATCAAAGATTTATGGTTATCAATAAGTATTTGGTCCACTTAGGTTGTATATTAATTTTAATTTAAATAAAAATATGATATTCTACAAGCAACAAATGATATTTTTTTGTTCAACTATTGGGGGTTCCATGATTAAGCTTTGGTCAAACCTTTAAAAAGTCAAATTTTAGACACTTCTCAAAAGATCTTCCCATGTGGTGAGTTGCATGATGAGTCACGCCTCTAAACCTTAGTTATAGATAAATAAGAGACTAGTCTACATTTCAAAAAAAAAATGAAGGTTTTATGATATTCCAGTTAATTACTACATGTTGAGAAAGTTAGCCTGCACGACTATTGGGCCCTCTCCCCTAAAGGAATAAGGGGACATCACTAGGTCGATGAAAAATAATGACATAAGTTGTTTTAACGAGGGAACATGGGACCAACAAAAGACTTAGGAAAACTAAAGTTGGGAAAAGGAAATAAAATGATAAAACAAAAGGGGGCCTAGCCTAGATGAAGTGATAGGGCTTAAGTCGTTTTAAAGTCTTCCCTAATAGTAACGGCCAAATGGATCCCATCCAAGGTGCAAGATGAACACTAGGATTTACATAAAGACGAAGGTAAAACCCCAACCTTAGGATTTTCCCAAACACCATAGATGATCAGAGACACAAGGTAGGATAATATAGAACAAAAAGAACAAAACTTTGAAGTTCCATCACTACCCATAAACCTAAACCCTAAACCATTAACCCTTAACCCTTAAACCCCAAACCCTTAAACCCTCTACCCTCTCTCTCTCAAGTATCTCCCTCCTACCCCCTCTCCCTCTCTCGGGTCTCTCTCTCTCACTCCCTCTATATCTCTCCCTCTACCCTAAACCCTAAACCCTAAACCCTTAACCCTTAAACTCTAAACCCTTAAACCCTCTCACCCTCTACCCTCTCCCTCTATCTATCTCCCACTCCCTTCCTCTCTCTCTCTCTCTGAAGTCTCTCCATCCTAGCACTAGTTCCTCTCTTAGGTCTCTCTCTCTCTCTCCTTATCCCCTCTTCCCCTCTCCCTTCCCCCTCCTAACTCTCTCTCTCTCACACTCCTAAGTCTCTCCACTCTACCCTTAACCCTTAAATCCTCTACCCTCTATCTCTCTCCCACTCCCTCCCTCCCTCTCTCTCAAGACTCTCCCTCCTGCCCCCTCTCCTTCTTTCAGATCTCTCTCTCTCACTCACTCCCTCTATCTCTCTCCCCTATACCTTTAACCCTAAACCCTAAACCCTTAACCCTTAAACTCTAAACCCTTAAACCCTCTACCCTCTATCTCTCTCCCACTCCCTCCCTCTCTCTCTCAAGACTCTCCCTCCTACCCCCTCTCCCTCTCCTAGGTCTCTCTCTCTCACTCACTCCCTCTATCTCTCTCCCATCTACATGTTGGTTGTTTTTACTATAACTAGGTTGGTCTTCTAATTTATCTATGGAATTGCCAATTCCAATCAAGGGCATCTCAAAGGACTTAGACCAACTGACGAGGATTTTAAAGACCTCCTACACTTTGGGCTCTACAAGACCCGGGAGGGTGATCCCTTAATGCATTTACAACCTCTGCACCATTATCGTAAAAAACATTAATGTTGTGCCCTTAGCACACATGCCCCATTCGGAAAGGGGACCCTCTTTCTTTCTCCTTGTCGGGTCATTTTTGTCACTGCCTCATTTTGTGTGCCTCTCCTTTTTGGTGTCTCGGATGGTCAATGTTGCTTCAAGATCCCATCGTAAGTCGACCATGCCTTCCCCTTTTGGTTTTGCTACGTTCTGGAGCCTCGCGGAGTCCCTCTGGTAGTTTGTCCCTGCCAACGGCCCCAGGCCTTGTTGGGCCCGAGCGTCCGAGATTCACTCTCCGGGTTTCCCCTCTGGAACCGTCGTTCCCAGTGACGTCTGCTGAGTGTACTCCCAGACCTTGGGGTCCGAGCCCCATCTTGTCATCTGCAAAACTTGTTAAAAAATTTTGGTGGCATTCCGCCATCCGGACCTCAAACCCCAGAGTTCTGCTTCCAGGGTTCCGTCTGTGTTTCATCGTCCACGAAGGCAGACACCCTGCGGTGTCCTGCCCCCGAGTCCCGCCAACCTCTTCACCTACCACCATTCGCATGGGCCCCTATCTGTCGTGGGGTCTTTCGGGCCCGACCATCCGGAATTCTGTGATGGTCCCGCCATCCCTTACGGTGGATCTCTAGAGGCATCCTGCCCTCCGGACCTCGAACTATTTCCCACCGCCACCGTTTGACCGAGTGACAAACTTGAAGCAGCCGTCGTCTTGCGCCCCCGGCCACCGAACCCCGATGTTCCTGCCGCCATCGCCAACCTTTCCGGGTTCCACCAACTTTTTTTTCCTCCATAACTGTAATAAATGAGATCATTCATGGCGGTTGGGGGTATAAAATGTCCAATCCGGCCGGTCATTTTCATCAAACAGGATTGCAGCGAATTGGACAAACTGCCATCTGGAGCCCACTGTCTTCGGCATCATCGCGATCATCGCCCTCAGCGTCATTCCATTGACTGTTGGTGGATCCCACATCTCCCCACATATCGCGTTCGAGGCAGGCCATTTGTTTGCCCTCCCAAACGTCATTTTCATGATTTTGAGGAATTTAAATAAATGAACAGTCATTAGGAGGACATAGAATGATAGACCATGAAATTGTGCACCAAACCCACATGTTAGAAATTGAGCAAACCTTCTAGAAATTCCCTCCTCGCTGATCTGGAGTTTCTCCCTACCGCGGCTATTCTTCACACAGGGAAAACATCCGCCTAGGGCCTAAGACCCACCTTCGCCGTCCAAATATAAACTTTCAACACCTGCTGATGACAACGCCACTCTTTAGGCCCGGCTCATCGGGCTTCCTGTCTCGAGGTTTTGCTTGCATTTTGTTGTGCTTAAACTGCAAACCTTCCCCTGCCTCCCAGCTTCCGGATCTCGACATGCTCCTCACCATGAAACTTCAAACTGAGCATGCGTCCTTTTGTCATCTCAAACCTGGGACCCTAGGATTCCCCGGGTGTTTTGCCTCCATCCACGGCGAATGTCGCCCGGCTTCCTGCCCTACGGACTCTATCTCTCTGTTTGTTGTTAACCTCGTGATTTAACTTATGCCATCCTTTTGCTCTCTGAGTTCTAGCCTCCGGGTTTCTTTGCTCCATTTTCCACCGTCCCCCATGGCGGAGTCTTTCAGCAAACTCATTGGTGCCATCCGTGCTCCAGACCCCGCCCTCTGCCCCACTGCTGGCTGGTCTTTTCGCATCCGCATCCTTGGGACCTCTCAGGCCCCGGTGTCCAGACTTCTGTTCTCAGAAGTCCGCTGCTCTCCCGCCGTCGGGGAAATTTCACCCCATCCTTCCAATCTTCGGGCCTTGAAGCGTCGTTTGCGGTAGGATCTCGTCGACACTCTTAAACGGCCTTCTGCTTGCCAAGCTCTATTTCCCGGGACTCCTGTCCTCGGCCGCCGTGGCTAAACGAAAATCCCGCCCAGTGTCTCGACCTCCGGGCTCTGCCCTACCGATCACCGCCGAGCTCAAAAGCAAAACTCATAATGCCAGGCCTTTGTCGCTAGACTTCCCCTCCTGGAATTCCATCCGACATTTGCCGTCCTAAACGGCGAAGTTCGCTCACCATCCCAACGTCGCTGGCCTGAACCTTCAAAAATGAAATGACTTAACATCGGCCGCCTTTTGGCCCTCCGGGCCCCAGACCCTGGATTTTTGGCTCTGTATTTTTGTCTGCTATCTGCCACTCCAAAATGCCATCTCCTGATAGCTTTCTGGCTTGAGACCTCCGAGCTCTCCTAAATCGATCGTAGCAAACCCAAATCTGGAATCTAACTTCGACCCGCATCCTGAATTTTGGTCCTCTTCATCATGAACTTCTTGACATATTAAAATTTGACCAAAGAAAGTCTCCGGGAGCTTTTCGTTGCGTTTTCCCTTCCAGACAGCATTCCTGCCAGGGAAGTCTGGCCCTCCGGGCCTGAATTGTCCAAATGCCCTAAATCAAAGATCAATAACATCTAGATATGAACGTTCATGATATGCTTGATTGATTATTTGAAATGAATATTATTTTCAAAATATGGACTAACATGAATGATTTCGTGACCCATTTTGCTAACTTTTCCCTTGCTTGCAGAATATATGGAATTGGGTGCAGGAACTTCAGGGGCATCCACCGAAGGGGACTAGGGTAAGAAATTAGGAAGGACCCCTCGAGGGAAAGAAGACAAACACCAGATGAAGTACCAATTCCAGGGTGAGCCGCTCCACTCAAAGGTCACAACAGATTGGAAGGAAATCACCAACACTAACATTGGCTAGGTGGATATCGATGAATTCACTCAGAGGGTTAGGGTCAACCCAACAACAAAGAATGCTAGACTGATAAGGTAGAGTGGAATAGCTAAGGCTGTCGGTTTCCCTCCATCTCTCATGGCGTCTGAATTAGTCATGGCTTGCTGAGAAGCCTACCAAACCGATACCAGAACAATTGTCGAAAAGGAGGGAAACATCCTCGCAGACATGTCACCAGAGGGGATCACCAAGACCTTTCATATCCCCACATTACAATAGATGGAGGTCCCCACCTTAGAAGAATGCCAGGCGACGTGGGATGATAACCCTACAGGATGCAAGAAGTCAATAAACCTCCATTGGCTTAAGGAAAGATGAGGCAGCACTGCGAAAGTTCCTCAAGAACTTTTCTGTAGTGATTTCCATGAGGATTACCACGACCTGGTAACCATGTTGAGTAGGGTTATGGGTCTTCCAATGGTCGCCTACTTTCAAGAATGGATGGCATATTTCATCGAACAGATCCTGCGTGGAAACGAGGACGTCACAACAAAGGTTTCATTCTATTGGGGAGGAATCATAAACAACTGCTTCCATGAGTAGTTTGTCAATGTGAAAAAGAGTTCTAAATTCTATATTACCTCCTACCTTGTATATTCCTTGGCAGATCAAAGACAATATAGCGGGTTGTTTGTGGCACCCGATCAGGGGTAGAAGCGAGGACTCAAACCTTTTGATAAATATTCGCAGCTCCAATACCGCAACTTCAAAAGAGATTACTGTAGGGTTAATGATGCCTTCATTGGCCATATCATCAGATTGATTGCTGGAGACTTCGAGAGGAGGGTCTCCCATAGTGCCAGAGCGCTTTTGAAATAGTACGCCTTCCTCTATATCTAGTACCCAAAGTTTACATACATCCGCACTCAGGGCTTCACTGAAAGGCTGAATAGATTGCCTCGGTACCCCAATGACAAAATCATCCTCTTGGAGCTCTCTTGGCAACTCCAACACCTACAGGCAATCTTCAGCAACAAGTACATAGTAGGGATCTCCTACCCCATGACCCTCAGCCAAGGCATGTACTGATTGCAGACCTCCCAGTGTGCTGGTAACTCCAAAAAGGAGTTGAAGGATTACCACTTTTATGTACACACTGCTCGCCCGCGGATGGACCCCCATGGCCACGTCAGGAAAGTGTTGGGGCCAGCATATGCCCATCTCCATCACATTGAAGATTTCTGGGCCGACTGCTAGGATGACAAAGAAGTGTGCGCAAGGCACTATATGCGCATGACGGTGCTATTCCTGAGAAGGGTGCAGCCATTTCCGGTGCCAGACCAAGTCGAGGAGGACGAGTCCACAATCATGCATCTGAGGTACCTGACAGTCGCCAATCTACCAATACCATCAATTGACTGGGATTAACAGGAGGTTGATGACCTGGACACCATAACCCAACCGATCTTAACTCGTACCAAGGAGTGGATCGATGGGTAGGTGGCACATCTAAAGTGATAGGGAGTGGTCCTAACTTATGAAGGGCTCAAAAGCGAGTCGAGTGCCATGGAGGATGTTGCTGCCACCACATCAACTGGCGAGACTTCCAAGTCTCCCCCAGTCACTAGATACAGGAAAAGAAAGGAAACAGAGACCGAATAGTCTCTGGACCCCAAGGCCTTTGCAAAGAAAGAAACGGGAGGCTCATCCCCCAAAAGGCTTAAATAGGTAGAAAGTGCAGAAGAATTGCAGCCTCCATTGGCTCTCCCTGCCTCTCCTATTGCACTGCCCACCTCCTTGGCTATGGTCGCTGCATCTCCGCTGGTCATGGACATTTCTGTCCATCTTGCCCCATTGCCTCCAGCTGAGTCGGTAATAATCATTGACTCCTCTTCCAGCATGACCACTCCCCCTTCTTCTACTGCCATGTCTCCAATCACATTGATTCCTCTGGCAACAATAACATTGCCTATTCCCGCTACCGCTATGCCTGAGGCTCTTACAAGGCATATGCAAAACCTTCCCCCTGAGCTCTCCCAAATCTTGATGGATCCAACTCTCCAAGCAGCCCTTGCCCAGGTCCTTGCAACTGCTCAACCTTCACAACCACTGATAGGGCCGCCTGCTATGGAGGCCACAATGCTAATCTCAAAGGAGTTGGAGGAGTGAGAGCAGCAAGCCTCAAAGTCTGTCGAGGAGGAGGCTAATGAGTATCATGAGCACCCTGAGTACGAACACCGAACCATTGATAGGGTGGTTTATGAGGAGGAAGAGATGGGCTCTTCCGAGAGTGGGGATGAGGAGGATGGCTCGGGTGCTAAGGAAATCATCCAGACCTTTGATGATGACCTTGAGGAGGAAATGGCACAACAGTTGAAGGATGTTGGGACAGAGGCAGAAGGGTCACCACATGGTGAAGGAGGGCAGCCACCAGAAGAGAAACAAGTAAAGGATTTGACTGAGGCTGAGACCCATGCTGTCAAAAGCCTCGAGGCTAATGGTACTAAGGAGAAGAAAGAAGAAGAAACTCCCATCCAACAACTATCCACCAAGCTACATGTCAAGCGCCTCGTATTTGTTCATGACTCTGATGAAGAGGAGGAGGACGCTATCAAAGAGAAAGGAGAATCCCAGAAGGAAAAGGAAGTAGAAATCTTTCCCTTGACTGAGAAGGGTGAGGGTGACCGTGATTCACCCAAGGGGAAGTATGCTGTGCCCGAATGGTTGGAGAAGCAGCTCGAAGAAAAGACCACTATGCTAAAGGACCCAAGGGCAAGGCTAGAGGCCATCTTGGCTCGAGCCCAGATCACAACGAAGAAAGAGAAGAAGCCCAAGGTCTGATCCAAAATAACCATGGACACTTCCAGCTCCTGAGCGGCACAAATTGCAATGCCCACCATGGGCCAAGCTGGGGTAAGTTATAACATCTCTACCATTGACTTGGGGACTGCAACCAGAGAGCAGAAGGTCGAGCACCTTGAGGAGTCAGCGGCCATAATGGTGCACCTAATAAAGTAGGATAAAATCTCCAAGGATGAGCTCAAGGCACAAGTTACACCATTAACGGATTATATACAGCAATGGTCCTCAGTGGATGACCTACCCACTACATCCACAGCTGTGCCTCAATTGCTTTCCAAAGAGCAGATCGACAAAATGGAGAGAAGGAAAAACTTGGAGAAGACTACCGAGGACTAGTTTCGACAAGTTTCATACGTCGGGAACATGGGAATCAGTCGGGCTGTGTGAACAGCCAACAAGTTCTTGGACTTAATGCAGTCTCTGGAGAGCACAAAGAGACTCTGCACCAACTTTCCCATGACCTACGACTCCACCTTCCCAAGGATCGAAGCTATCCTTCAATTGCCTGAAGCCACATGGGAGGAGAAGCTGGCATTTAAAAAAGAAGATCACTGGCTGATGGATGTGTGGTGCAGAGACTTCGACAACCAGAAGGAGAGGTTGGAGCAAATATTGAGCAGGGTTGATTCAGACATCAAGTGGATCAAAGAAATCTGGGCAGAATGTGCCCGATAACTTAAGTTGATGACGGATTATGATATGCCCACTGTGCAAATGGATCCAGAGAAAATAAAACCATACTTCCAGGAGAAGATGAAGGACGGGATGGCTGGAGATATCACAACAGAATTCCTAAGTTTTGCTGCCCGCGCCTTCGACCAATCGGAGCTGTTCAGAGACCAAGGCTCAAAATATGATGAGGATTGGAAAAGGCTGGAAGAAAATGCAAAGGAGTGGAGCTATCAAGCACTACGATGTGAAGTCCTCGAAATAGACAAGCTTCAGGCGATCATCCTCAAATACATAGAACACACAGCTTCCGGGGAGCAGGAGGACAACCCAGCCAAAGATGAAGACCTTTCTGAAGAGTAGCTACAGCAAAACAACAATTAGCTATAGGACAAAATTGCTACAGTGCTATCAGCTAGAAGACAAAATAGGGAAGAGACAAAAATGTAATTTTAAATTATGATCTATTTGGGGGTAGGTGAAACCCTATTTTGTAATGAATCTTGGCCACACAATAAGAATGAATCTTGGCCATTCATTAGACTTTTGAAAGACTATAAATAGGGCTCCCCTCTCATTTGTAAAGTGAGAGTTGAGTTGTTGTAAAGACATGTTGTAGAAATTTATAAGGAAAAGGCATTGACTTGGTGTATTTTCTTGGTTTCTCCCATGTTGCTTGATTCAGTCTCCAATGTTAGATGTTTCACTTAGATTTTATTGTTGTTTAGTTAACTGTCTTATTTCTTTGGATAGATCTTAGAAGTGTTGTTGGGTGATTATGAAATTTCTTGCCATGTTGATGATTTCTTTGTCCATACTTTTTGCTGTTTGCTGATGGTAGATAGCTGTGTAAAGTTAGCATGGACTTGATTTCAAAGCTTCTCCAAACATTTATCTTTGATTCATGCATGTATGTGGTGGATGAAGGATAAAATATCTACAGAACTTATAAAATAGCACAATTTTCATGATACTGTGAAATCCCTGGTTAAGTGGGATATTGTTTTGAGAAAATTTCCATTGCAGGAACTCCATTGTCACTATTCATAGCTAGTTGCAGACTTAGGAATTTTTCCTCTCCCTCGCCTTTTTCCTTTTTTTTATAACTGACCTATGTTAAGGTTCATTGCACATTGTAAAGCCAAATCCAACCACAAAATGGAGTCCAAGACTGTTGTTTGAACCTACAGCCAATGCATGACAGCTTTCCATCCTATGAACTCCATTTCAAGATTCAACTTCCATGCTTTGTATCCATGCTTTGTATTTCTTGTGTAAGACCGCCTTGTGATTCCAACAAATCACATCAAATTACTAAGGTATCTAAGCACTGTCATGACCTGACACCCGAAAGACCTTGGGATAGTGTTTTGCAATTTGATTGTGGAAGATTATCTTTTAAGAGAGGTAGTGCACCTACGCACTGCCTGTGTTGAGAAGTGCATAAAAACACCATCAACAATTAACAACATATAATCTCATTTAATAGCTCAACATAATAGCATAATACTAAATAGAATTGGTTGTTCATCAGTAATATCAACTATTTGGAGCATGAGATAACTACAACACATTCCATAGTGTAAAATAGTCATTAATTTTCAATTTGTAACAAGTGCTAGGTAAAGACAAACAAAATACTGAACCATACAAATTAGTACAACTTACATCAGTGCAATATATCCATTGAGGGAGTCAAATTCATAAACATCGATCTAAGGGTTTATGATAGATTTAACACATAATATATAAGATCCTTGAGAACATTGCTTTATAATTTCATCAACATGTATTCTAACCCAACCCTACTTATCAAATCCTTATACAGAACATATCCACCTACAATCCCATTCAAGCATTTTAATTAATTCTTTGAATTTAAGCCAAAAAAAATCATACACACCACAAGAGTGAGATGAACAAGACAACCCTTGATTATCTTATTCAAAATTCAGATATGCATGTACAATGGAGAGACATGAGTTTGAATTAATCATTTCAATTCAAATATCAGTACTGTCATAAAACATCAAATCCCCATGAATTCAAAACCTACTACAAAATGACTCAAAACCTAAATTGCATTTTTCTTTGAACTTTACAATTTTCTCTACAAATCTACCTAGACTCGACCAAAAAATATCTAACCTGCTAACCTGTACTTCTGGCCTTGAAATCCTTCTTATAGAAAATGAAGGAGCAAAAAAGCATCGGGCCAGAAAGTACCTCTCATTTCACATGCTTTTCTTCACAAAACTCTTGAGGACAGTAGCTATACCTTCTTTATTTCTCATCCTATGCCCTATTCATGCATCCTAAAATTACAACAGTATCCATGGGGTCTCTTGCACAAGCTACAATAATAAAAAAAAGTGTAAGACCCCTTTATATCATGTTTGGACTACAAAACCCTCAAAAATAGGGTAATCGCGTTGTATGCAAAGAAATGAAGCTTTCTAACTCAAATCAATGCCTTAAGCCCTCAAATAAAATTCAAATCAAAGTTAACACATATCTTCATGACTTGAAAGTGATTTCACATCAAAATATGGCTGCATGTGACTGTATAGTGTTGCATAACAGAAAAAATATATAAATTTTTTGAAGAAAAACATAGATTTTCGAATGTCAATAGCTTGTATTTTAAATCCTCAATCATCAACAACCATTATAATGACCACTTTATTCCTTTTAAAGGCCTTTACATGTCAACCACTGAACAACCACCTCTACAACTGATTTTTTAATCTTTTATGATCACATGAAACATAAAACACACTAATTTCAAGGTTGTTAGCATCACTATTGCAATGTTCTAATTTTTTGACCTTTCAAACATTAAAAATTACATCATTAAATTAATTATGTATTGGCATAAAAATAAAAAAAATCATGAATTAATTATGTAACCACATAATTCAAATATAATTCTATCAATAAATTAATATCAAATAGATAATATAATTGCATAACTCATACATTTCAATGTCATTGATCTTCTACATCCAAATCTTAGTATGTATCATCTGATCCAGATTCGACATTGTAAGGATTGGTCATATCATCATCATCATCATCGATATCAATTTCAATAATGTCATCATCCACATAGATATCATCTTCATGAACATTAACTCCTACATCATCATGATCTAGTTCCTCCTCTTCGACATCTTCATCAGGGACATCATCAACTAACTGTTGATCCTGATCATCATCTACATCATCTTCTAGTTCTTCGGTATCTTCTTCTTCCACCACATTATACTTTACCGGCCTTCCTCTTGGATCATGTCTAACAAAAAATGACCAACCTGGTTTACCTGGAACCTCTGAGTAAAATACTTGCTCACATTGGCTTGGAAGAACATAGGGCTCATTTCTAGCTTGCTCGATCAACCTTGTATTAACCATGGTAAATCCATTATCATGTTCAATAACAGTTCTCTCAGGATCATTTTCATTCAATCGTAGCCTGTACCATAGGATGACAAACAAAATTAATTTGAAGGACTTAAAGTCACACTCAAGTATATCATCCAAAATCCCATAGTATCAATTTTCTGAGACTTCTGGATGTATGTCGCTTCTAGATGAAACATTAGTCACCTGAAAGACTACAGTTATACCAGAATCACAAGTTTTCTTCATGTCATCCAACATTTTGATTCAAAATTTATGACTATTGCACCACATAGCCTTGTGGTGTTTCACCTACAATATGTCAAACATTTATTCTTGGCCAAATGTATATGCAAAGAAAACAATCTCAACATATATATACATCAATATAATTGAAAATAATTAAATAATATGTATGATTAATATATTTATACGTACCTGTTTATCTCTTAAACCATATGCTAAATCAATTTCCCTTTATGTAACATTGGAATCTCCATTACGATGAGCTTCTTTAACCAATGAAGCCACACCTTCCCATGTTAATGCACGACCAGATTGTTGACATCGTTCAATCCATACCATTATCCAATCAAGATTGTTTGTGATGGTGTAGTGCATCCCACTCTCTCAACCTGATCAAAAAAAATTGAAATTCAAACGACGATAATTAGTTAAATACCATAGTATACACCTTAATTTATAATTGATGTATATTGAAGATTAAAAATTAAATAAGTACAATATACATAAAAACCATATGTAAAATGTATTCCAATTAATCTCCATGACCATCTTATAATTACCTCTCACTTTCTTCAATCTACCTTTCCCCATCAGGGACTCCCCTTCAATTTTTTTAATGGAGTTGGGATCCCAAATGTGATCTACATGGATCTTTGTTGCAAACTTAGGAAGACATTCACTAATGTACACCATGGTCTGGTATACCATATATCCCTCCACCATAGAACCCTCAGGATGTGCTATTTGTCTAACCAAATCCTTCAAAAATTTTGAGTGCCTCTCAACCATCCAAATTCACCTTATGTGTATAGGTCTAGACAATTCAATCTCCTCAACTTGGTGTATGAGGTAGTGTTCTTGTGCATTGAAAAATGTCAAAGGTAGATACTTTTTCATTTCACACTTTAGATGAGGAATTTTTCTCTTCCAATAATTTATATCTTCTTTATGGATTTCTTTAGATGATAGCCATCTACAAGTGATTCAAGGCATAAATATATTAACGAGATTTAACAAAAATATACAGTATATTACATAACAAGTAAAATAAATCGCAATTATAAGATGTATACAATTAATTGGAAAAATAACACTACTTACCCATGTATTTTCCAAGATCATATATAACTTGCTTGACATTGTTTTCAAAGTTGTCTAGGAGAGATAGAGGTAGAACATACTGCAACAATTATAAAATGATCTTTTCATTATTTTTTCAAAAGTATTAAACACAATACACTAAAAAGTACATGCATTATACAAGTGTATATAATATACCAGAATAATTACCTTAATGAAGGTATGCCAATCATGTGTTTTCATCCTTGACCCAAATTCACCTTTCTTTATTATTATATTGTTTATGTTCGTAGAAAATCCTGTGGGAAATCAAATTTTTCGTATGACTTCTTTTATAGCATTGCTTTGTTGCTCTGTTAATAACCAAGGAAGGGTGCTTATATTAATTTGGTCTCCATCGCTATTTAATTGAATGACATTTTTCATTGCATAATTGGCTTCCTGAATGCCACTACAAATATTGACAATTTTTTCTTTGTCATACCTACCATCCAATATTTTTCATAATGTTTCTGTTATATTCTTTCTGATATGCATTGTATCAAATAAATGCACAATTTGTAGCTGCTCATAGTAGGGCAACCTACTAAATTTTCTGGGATAACTTTCCAGTCCCTCTGGAACCTGACCAATAATACCTTGATGACCTTCATGAAGCATATAAGTTAAACAAATTAACAATGACAATCATTGTCAATTACAACATGAGTAAAAAAAACACAATATAAAGTATAAATTCAAAACATATCATATATGATAGATAAACAATTTGATCTGATGATAACCTTGACGATTAATTCTATTATATTCCAACTTCCATAAGTGAGGTGTCATTCTTCGTGGTTTTGATGTAGTCTCTTCTTTCCCATTGAAAAGATGTTTTTCAGTAGTTCAATACTTATGATTTCTATGGAGGAAGTGCCTATACTCATCAAATACCTACTTTCCTAAACTTGTTGAATGATGAGATTTCATATTTGGACCACAAATTGGACATGAAAATTTTCCCTTTGTTTGAAGACTTTCAAGATCATATATAATTGGATTTAATATGTCAATTTTTATAATTATATATAATGAATAGATTATTTTAAAAATATGCATGATATTTACTTCATAAAATTAAATATTTTTAAAGTGTAGTTGAACGTTATAACATACCACAAAAATGTGTTAGCCCTGGGGCATCATGAATTGTCCATATAAGCATTGCATGAAATTCAAATTGTCTTTGTCCTATTGGTCTAGAGAATTCATACATAGTGACGCCATTCCATAACTTTAGTAACTTGTCGATAAGAGGCTCGATATATACATTGATATATTTAACTTGGTACTTACCTAGTTGAATGAAAATAAACATTAAATAATTATTATAACCATTTTACTGCAATATATATAAATTAATGTATATGAATATTGAATGAAAAACATATAAGTCATTATGCAACAAATAAGAAAAATGAGATGCTACTACATTAAAGAAAATTGATGTAAAAAAATACCTGGAACAATCATTGAAAACATTATGTGCTCCCTCTTTATTGACATCCATAGAGGAATGTTATTGTTGATAAAAAAATAGGCCACACCAAGTAAATAGATCTCAACTCTCCAAATGGATTGACACTATCTACTCCCAATGAAAGCATGAGATTATGAGGTTCTTTTTTAAAGTGTGGCCATTTTTCCTCCATGTCCCGAAATGTAGAACCATCCACAGGAATTCAAAGAATGTCATCTCCACTTCTATTTCGTGCATGGTAATTTATAAATTGTGCTAAGCTTTCGCACCTAAATAATTGTTGCATATGTGGAATAAAAGGAATATATCGAAAAACCTTGCAAGGAACCTTTTTTGTTAGTTGATCTGTTCGATATCTACTGATATGACATTTCAAGCATTCTATTGCAAATTCTTGTTGTTTATGATATATAATATGATCATTGGGACATGCATTTATTGCTTGATACTCCATTCTGATATCTTTCATAATGCCAGATAAATTTTGATATGAGAGAGGTAAAATATTTGATGGTGGTAACAAAAATTCACCAATCAAACTCACACTCCAATCATTTTTATTCATAGATAGGTAATAAAATCTAATAATTCTGATATTTTACACCAAAAAAATTTGGCATGCAACCACCCCTACAAAAGAGAAGATAGTTTAAAGTTAATGACCCCAAAAAACACTTTAAAATGATAATTCCAAACTTATTAAATTCTGATTTTACTATGATTTCCAGCCGTTAAACTCCTAAAATCATAATATTGAACTTGATCGCAAACTTCCTACAATGATGGAGGTAGCGAGCTAGTAAGAGCAAGTGACCCATTCCTAAGGAGCAACAAGTCAGAATCATCATTGCTAATGTCAATATGGATTTATCCTTTTAGTTAAAGATGCAATGTGTCACTTCTTATGGCAAGCTTATCCCTAGGGCCCTCAACATTGAGAGAGCCCTAATCGTACAAGGAAGCACACACTAGTAGAATTTGGAAAATAAATGACTAGGTGACTAAAAATTTGTCACAACAACTAAAAATGACTAAATTCTGCTCATTTTTTGCAACTCAGCTATAAATGAGTAAATAAATTACTAGTTTGGTTGTTGATTAAAAATTATTTAGTCACACAAATAAAAATGACTAAATAGTTAGTTATTTATTTAGTCACAATCCATTTGAATAAATCATTTAAGGAATCAAGAATATATCCTACCAAAATACTCTAAAACTTTAATAAACATACCTTAAAACTTTTGTCAAAATCTTATTTTCAGGCGTAGCCCACCAAAATGGAGTTTTCATTTTAATAAACATACTCTAAAACCTTCATCGAAACATTATTTTCAAGCATAGACTACCAAAATGGAGAAGTTTTTCCATGAAGAATGACAGAGAACGGTGAGGAGATTTGCATGAAAGGAGGCATAGGATTCATTGTTGCTTATCTCATTCCTACTCTACTCAACAAATCTTACATTGTTCCCGCTACTATTTGTAATCTAGGTATTTACTTGACATATATTTGCATAATCTCAAATTCCTTTAGAGGCTTTTGAAGTATCAATGTATCCTATATAGGGTTTAGAATGATTTATTTTAATTAAAAAAATAAATAAATGATGTATTTCCCTATAATTAGATAATGTGGAGATCTACTAAATTTGCCCCAACCCACTATCCTCTTTGGCACTGTATTCATTACTCTAGCTACTAGGGTTTTGCATGTGACATCTTTAATATCTTCATGATGTGGCTTTTAAATAGATCTCAGTCTTTGTTTTAATCATTTTCATGGTAACCCTTGAGTTCCATAATCCACCTTCAATCTCTTCTAAGAATGGTGTTTTAAGCTAGACTACATAGTATGCATATAAAACAAGTCCTTCATACCTACCATTGTTCCAAACCACCACTCACTGCCTTGCTTAAAATGTTTCCTCCATAAGCACAATAGCATGTTTTAAAATCATGGTTTCCAGTGATTGACCATTAAGGTCACCACTTTCATCAAGATACAATGATATTTTTGTCTTCAAACTCAAGGCATTATGTAAGATAACATTGTGAATTGTTTGTTGTATATGATTTTATTTTCTTGCACATTTACTGCTTTCCTAACTTCCTTTAAGATTGGGTATTGCACCTTCATCTGCAATCTCAAACAGCTCACTCACTATCACTTGAAGATTCCTTTCATGAGCATCCTTCTATAAAATCAAACTATGCCCTATAGACTGCCTACTTACTACAGGGGACTCATTGTTTCATGGTATTGTAGTTATTAAGATCCTTCAACCTTATTGACACTACTTCACAGTCCACAAGGTATTATTCACTATTCTCCCATCTTTGATGAGTCTCAAAACACTGCTCAAACATGCAATCCACTACCTCCATTATACATTAATGGCTAAGAAGAAACAGTGAACCTATGATTACCACTGTTACTTCATTTGGACAGTCATTCCCCAATTGCATTTTCTTTGTCTAACACTACCAAAAGCATTTGAAAAACCCTTAAGGTCAGCATGAGGGTAAGGAAACTCACTGTTAAAACCTCCACTTTACTATGCAAGGTTTGAGCTTTATTATCTTGTCACTATTCAGCCTCTTTTTGACTGTCACATCTCAAGTGACTGTCATTCTTCTTACCATAGATTGCATTTACAAATGTCACTAAGCTACATAGTGTGTTTGTTATTGGCTACAATCTTTAGATTGCAAGATTTTGTTATTAGCTACAATGTCTCAATCTTTCTAGTATTGCAACCTCACTAATCCGCTAGAGTTATTGTTTATGTTTCTACAGAGGCCTTGGGTTTGTACCCTAATCATGCTCTTAATTACCAATGCTTATGTTGGTATTAAAAAACAACCTTAAATCTTGGGTCAGAAAATTAGTGGTCTTGACAAAGTTGTGGTATGATCTTGGATTGTATCCTAGAGTGTGTGGGAAGCTTGTGTTTGATCATTAAGGTATGTAAACCTAATAAGAGAAATGTATCCTATATAGCATGGGTCTTTCTTTAATACTTTCCATAATGGTTATTAGCAGATCACATTATTATAGTTTGTGGTAACCCAAGATTGCATTCAAGTATGTAACAAACTTGGTTTGTAGTTTAAGCTATATACTCTTAAGTAACATTCATAAGGTTTATAAAATATTGATCACTCTCTAGAATAGCCCATTAAACATGGGTTGTGCTTGAATTCACTACATAATTGATATAACACAACCACTTTGCATATCAACCAAATTTATAGGCTCTTTATTGCAGCAAGAGGTAATCACTCTTGGATCATGCTATGATTACATCCTAACCTGTTAGACTTGAGACAACCTGAATGAACCCAATGATGATTGACACCTACATTATACAACCTGAATTAACTACATTATATGAGTGCCTCCATTTCTATCACAACATAGTCACATTAAACTTGGGTCACACATGAATGCATCCTGTATTTGTTATAACACAATTGTGCCACATGAACAATAGAGTTATGGATCACATAATTGTAGTCACAAGAATCTATTCCTTGGTTGTGATCTTATGGTGATTCCACATAACAAAATCTGGACATGAAATTCTCAAAACTCTAAACCTCTAAAAATGAAATCTGATGAGATGTTGCTTTAAAATATGATTTTCAAACTTGGAACTACAAATTTGACTTCACAACTGAATTCTGCAAAAAGATAATGACTACCCTCAACCCGGCGATATCTTCTTGAATTTTTTCTGATTTTTCCCAAGAAAATCGTCCTTAATTCTCCACAAACTGTCTCAAGTAGAGAAAAACACTATCGCAATAAATCAGTGAATTCACTTTTCTTTATGTCGGCCACAATTTGATTTTTTTCTTATTTTTCATGTTTGTCAAAATTTTGACGAAAACCCAGGTTCGTCGAAATTTCGACTAACGTTGGGGATAAACTTTTAAAAAATTGAAAATTACACATCAAATTATACATATTTCATCAGATTTTGTAGTCAAATGAGTTAGTGAAAGCTTATTTCTTTTAAGGGAATTTTATTCAAATTAGCATATTGGGAGCTAGAGGACTTTGTTTTTGATGTTTGTTGCATTGAATTTGTGATTCCACTTCTGCTCTCATCACATATCTATCACTATGTGGTATGGTACTTGGAAATACCCTATGATATGACTTAAGTAATTCGATGTGGTTTCATAGTCACCTTGATTCCACCTCCATAAAGTAAGCAGAACCATGGGGGCATACATCTACCTTCAAATTTTATTCTAAGTGATTCCATCTTCTATGATCATTCTATTTTCATCCTAAAGCGAGGTATATTCAGATTTGTGACTTATTAAGGGGATTTGGGATCTTCTAAAGTAGGTCTTTTGCATTGTTCATGTTTCATTCTAGGATCCTATTTTAACACAATTGAGCATAGGGTTTCTTTGCATCATTAGAGATCTTACTCTTAGACTTACTTAAGGTTAGGATTGCACACACATTTCATGTTTCAGTAAGGTTTAATTACCAAACTTGGGGTTTCATTGAGGTAGACCCCTATCCACCAACAAACACCAAAATTTGTTTTGCAAATTATTGGCATATCCAGATCCGAAAGTGGAAATTTCAAGTTACAGGAAGGAATTGTAGGTTTGAAACTTCAAGATCAGATTCAAATCTTTCTAGTAGAGCCTACTAGGACCCATTCACCACCTAGTGAATGAGTCCCTATTACGGCTTTTGGGGTAGCATATTTTAAAAGTTTATAAGATACAATTTTTTATTTAGAGCCTCTTGGAGAAGCCTACTAGGACCCATTCGCTACCTGGAAAATGAGTCCTTGTTAGGGTTTCAAAAACAACATATTGTAACAGGTGCACAACACTCATTACTATTAAGTATTCTTGAAAATTTAGTGTTTCCTTCTATTTGGTGATAGATCTCTTCATTGCACTTTGTAGATCTATGTTTAGAGTTGTTTTTCTATTCCAAATTTGTCTCCCAAAAACACTATTTGACCTAGACTCTTGTCCTAGCAAAAAGAGAAATTGTAAGATTCAAACTTTGATTTGACTCACATCTTGGGTTGATAGCTATTTCATGATTTGGATCTCATTTCTTAAATGAAATAGGGAAAAATTGGGTTATATATAGGGTTATATCATAGCCTCCCATTTTCCTATGTGTCAATGAGGAAGTTGTTTTTGTTCAAAAGTACCTAGAAAAAAGTCTCTCACTTGAGACCTACTAATATTTTTTCTCATGGAAGAGCATACGAGCATAGCGGACTTACTAGATAAATGACTACTTCTTAAAAAGAGAAATATATCACAAGATCTTTAAAAAATTTAGAGAATATCTAATTGAAACATAAGATAACATGCACTAATATGAATACAAGTATCAAAACCAATTGAAAGACTAAGTTGATCCTATAAGGTATGCCAAAAAGTTAACTACTTGTGGTGGATTTAAAATTGTAGTAACTAAGGGAAATTCTCTTATGAAAAGGGAATGAGAAGGGGTACTTTCAATCATAGACAAGAAAGAGCCATTGAGTCACCTAATACTTTTGATTTTATATAGTCAAGACCATTATTTACCAAATGTAACAGTAATATAAAATATGTGAGCTTGCTAATTTTAGTCGGTACTTGAGAAACCCCAATACACAAGGATTGTGTGCATCAATAGTTTTCTTTTGATTAAGCACATGAAATCCTTTGAAGGTTTTCAAATTTATTTTCCATTCTACACCTAAAAATAAGAGAAACTAAATGCATGATATTGTGACCATGAAGAGATTGATGTAGAATATAACTACTTTAATGTCTAACCTATTATATACTAACTGATTTAAGGAAAAGGGGTAGAAGGAGGATAAGGGTTTAGAGACAAAGAAGGCTGAGAGGAGTAATTGAAAAAGGGTGGGTGAAGGAGCACCAAAAATATATGACTTATAAACCTTCTCTAGAACACACAACCAATCCCCCTTTACAAACAAGTGGGCATCTATTGTAGGGTTATCTCAATTTACTCTCTACAATTTCACTTGTCATAAAACATTAACTAAAATCTATTATGACTAGATAATTAGTGTATACAAGTAATCTAGTTTAGTTTGAGGGTCATAAGTAGACATACACACAATTTCTCATAAAATTAAACTAGGGGGCCTTCTCCACTTGAGACAAGTAGTAGAAAAATATAAAACACTGGAACACATTGAAATTACTTACAAATCTATAGATCACAATCAATCAACATTTTAATATAGAGAGTCAAAAGAAGATTCTATATTAAAATTCTAAAAGATATTCACAAGAGGGTGGAGCCTTTACGTAGCCAAAATAGTGTTCATAGAAATTTAAAAAGAATAAAGAATAGAAAAACAAGAGGTTGCATATGCCAAAAGGGAAGAAACATCTAAAGGATGATCTTTGCTTAATGTCAAATTGATGGATGGGAGGTAACATTCATAAAAAGTCAAGGATGTTAACCATAGATAAATGGAACCATGGTGAATTCCTTTGGATGTAGACAACAACTCTAACTTTTAAGAATAGAGAGCTCGTGTGATCAACGAGACAAGAAATCTCAACTAACAATCATTGAGGCAAGTGGGACACATCCTAGACATGAGATTAAGAGGGCCATCATAGATTATACAATCAATCACAAAAGAATTATAATACTCTAATTGAGATACAATTAAAAAACTAAAATGAAATTATATAATATTGTAATTTAAATATGATGAAAAACCTAAAGTGAAATAAATTATATTGTTTACACACTTTTTTTAGGCTAAATATAACCATGGAGATGGTTACATAAATTTTACTTTGGGGACATAATAGAAAGATTTATTTGCTGACCCCAATGCTTTATGTCACTTTGAAATTATGTTGTACGAAGATTTTTGTTAGGAATCTACTTTCAACCTAACCATATATTTTTTGACTGATCTAAGATTTAAAAATTATATTGGATTGGCAATAATGGAATGTAGTAGTTGTAAAAGGTTGTCAATTAATCACCTTCTGTATAAAATTTTAATTCTTTATATTAAATTATAATATAAAATAGGTAGGTATAAGGAATTGAAGCATAGATCAAGGATAATATAAGAATTGATATATAAAATATCTTTATAAAGATAAGTATTGATATATAAAATATTTTCATAAAGATAAGTATTATATATAAAATATTTTGTAAAGATGAGAAAGACAAATATATGTAAATCAAGTAGATCTCAATTATTAAATAAACTTTATCACGATATTGACATTTTACAAGAAACAATAGTACAATTTGTTATTTTATTCTATTTTTTTATTTCTATGTTTATTTTGAATTTAGACATGTAGGATTAAGTATAAGGGTTCGTCTAGTCCTTTTCCTAATATTTGAGGTAGAGAAAATTAAGCAATGCTTTATTTTTTGTTTTGAGCATTTTGTAAAATTTATTCACTACAAGAAATGATACTTCAAGTGATTTGATTGAATGGACTCTTGCATAAATCATTTGAAATTTTAAGCTCTTTCATCTTACACATGGTGAAATGGATAAAGTAATTGGTTGTGATATGCATCTTAAAGAATCAAAAATTCCAAATCCATACTACTTGGTGGCTATTTAGAAGGAAGGCTTCCACAAGCACCCCTCCACTCCACTTAGCTTTCCATAAGTCTCTGCAAAACTTTGCTAAGTATGTGGCTGCTACATTCCCAAGGACACTCAACTCATGGTCAACATATGGGGTATTGGAAATGAACCTAAAATATAGGACAATGTTCTTGAATTTAATACAAATATGTTCATATGATCCAAGATTGATCCATGTTCTAATGACTTCCAAATCATAAATTTTGGTGCAATTGGGAACACATGCATAGGTAGTAGGATGGAGGTTACCATTCTAGAGTATACTTTAGGATCATTAACCCATGTCTTTGATTAAAAAATTTCATCAAGGAATGAGATCCTAAAAGTGGAGGTTTCTAGACTAGCACTGTAGAAGAATGAGCCCCTTGTGACCAAGTCTACCACATGCCTTGGCCCCCACTTATACTAGATAAACATGAGAAACTTCTAGTTAAATATTTTTAGAATAATATCCTAAGGTTTGTAGATAGTGGTAGTCCTTGAATTGAAATCATATTTGAAAAAAGTTATTCCATTTTACACATTTATAATAATATTAAGTTTATATATTTTTTAATATGAATTAGATAGAACTTAAATTAATGGTTAATTAGTTTAATATATATAATGTAAATATTAATAGAACCATTAGTTGTATATTATCAAATATTTAGATTAAATATATTAACTATTATTATTTAATATTTAATATATTGTTAGCTCTTGAATAATATTAGTAAAGAATTTATGTTTATCTAATACATCTATATGTATTGTTACACTTTTATCAATGTAATTCTAGTTAAATTTTAATTTAATATGAGAATAACTAGAAATAATCATACTTAAAATGTTGTAGTTTAAGCATATATATAATCAAACAAAAATGAAATTAATACCACACAAGCATATGTTACAAAAATATTTTATAGAAAATAAGAATCACATATTTTAGAGTGAAAAGTCCTTACATTAATGTTTTAGCTAGCACTGCATAGTCATATACAAATTAATATCAACCACTCTACATAGTTAGACAAAGGTTCCTTTAAAATTAATTGAAAAAAACTAAGAAAATAATTCATACATAAGGCTCAAAATATCATCTATATAAGGAAAAATGTAAGGTATAGAATGACACACAAAATATTATTCATAGGATAGATACCCTTCCCATGATAAAGATATCAGTGCAAAATTTTGAATTTTGTAATGGGAGAAAATGTCAGTTGAGACTTGAGAAACACAAATGATGGATAAGATAAAGGCAATTATCATAAATTCCCTTGTCAGTGATTGGAGTACCTTCAAGATCAACTTATGGAACCTAATGATGAATTTCAATTCCTCTTGAGAACACATGCCAAGACCAAGTAGATGAATTTCTTATTTCAGATAGTGTAGGAAAAGGGTTTAGTGGCCTTGAATGTTGTAAGGTACATGTAAGATGAAATTTCAAGCATAGGAGACCAAATCCTACCCAAAATGTATTGGCAACATTGAATTAACTTTGAATTATTATATAGAAAATATATACATAAAAAGATAGTTGTGGGGATCTATTAGTACTAAAAATGATAAAGAAAATTTTAAGATTCCTCAATGGATATTGGATAAGATATGATTTGGAAATATTAATCAATTGCATTTCTTCGAGAGAAAATTATTTTTCCTTTTTGTTTTAAGCCTCAAGAACATGCCACATGATATCTATTAGAGAACCACATAGACAACACAAAGAAAATAAGGTGGGCCTTGTTACTAATAAAGAATACTTAGAACAAAGAAAAAACTAAGCCCACTATACAAATGTAGACCAATGGTAGGGGTTAGCACTAAAATCTATATTTGTTGCATCTTAGATCGATATGCACCATCAAACGATGATTGATATAGTGTAATCAAATGTTGTGTATTGCTTGATTATTCAAAATACATATTTTCTTGAGACACCTCATAACTAAAAAAGATGGTAAGGTAAGGAGGGTCCACCTTAGCTACAAGCCATTTTTTACATTTCCTAATAAAGGGAGAACAAATATTCCACCTATATTGAAAATTAACTACATGTAAATTGATATATGAAATTTAATTAGCTTAGAATTAGAGTACAATAATATATATCTATACATATTATTATTATAAATTTAATTTATTGGAGAGTATTTTCACCTATATTCATTAGGCAACAAGGCTCTCATCAAAAAGGGGACAAGAAAAGGTCCTTGTGACCATAGAAAAGTGAGGGGCACCACCTCACCTTGGCATTTGAACCTTTATATCCATGAACACTACTTGTTAGGTGTAGCAAGAAAAATAAAAAAACATGCACCCACTAATTTAGAGCTAGTACTTGAGAAGACTCAATAGATACGTCTCTTTCACATCAATATTTTTCTTTGAAGTAACTATGTGAGAACCTCTATAGGAGGCTAGTTTCCTTGTCTACTTTATACCTAGAACTTTAAAAAACTAAATACAATTGATACCACTAAGAGACAATGTATAATATAAACTACTTTGATGTATAGCTTACCCTATACTAATTGGTTTATGGAAATGAGGAATGTGCACAAATATGGGGGATCAAAAAGTGGCCACAACCACTTTTTGGTCCATCCAAGACATAACATGAGTGTGTTACAATGCTCTCATATTATGATGTAGGAGCATCCAATGGTGTAAGGGCAATCTTGCATCACCCAAAAATAGTTAAATTTTAGTTTCTCAGTTTTTAGATATTTTTATATTTTTGGATACCCTTTTTGTCATAATGAAATTCCCAATTTATGGTTTTTATTTTCTATTCCTAGGTTGAAAGATATTGCAGTTTTAGTTTCTCAGATTTGCACCACCTGAAAATCTTCTGAGTTAGATTTGAGGCACTTAGAG